>OX465589.1:26075625-26675625 GCA_950022655.1 Alentia gelatinosa
TGCCAGGAACCGGTTTATCAAATATGGCTGACATGAGCTGGAAGTGGTGAAATGTGGTTAAATGAGTTGTACAAAAAGGCTCCCAAAAGTAGCGCAAAGGATCAAAACTGGAGTTTTATTATCCAGAAGGAATTATTATACATCTCTGAAGGGAGGGGAGCATAAACATGCACTGACATTGACAGGATTACAGAGAACCAAGGAACTGATATTTTGTACTATGGGAATAAGCGGTTTTTGCTCTCTGACTGTCCGCTAGGGCCTAGGCAGTCAAAGTTTCTCGGACTAGTAAAGTGGGTGGTTGTAACTCATTTTTTCAGATGCTTACACATATTGAAATTAAGAAATATTTTCAGGACTAGATTCCATAAGTATGGCATACATATATACCAAATTTCATAATTATCCTGTAGGTATTTCGATCGTGAGAAATATTTTTCTAAACCATCCTATTTTAGTTGACAACTGTGGGCACTGCACCACTCGGCTCCCTTTTAGAAAACCAACTGCAGTGCTCCTCAGATCACCACTCAATCTCTTGATGTGCAGTTCATTTCTGTCACAAGGACTCTTGCACTTGGCAGAATACTGTTGTTCAAACCACATGTTGAATACCTAAGATTAAAATGCCAAAAGGCTATGAACCTTCTGACAGTGTTGAGTAACACTAACTGGGGATCTGACACGGAGATCCTCCCAAGACTGCACAAGACATACATCCGGACATGACTGGATTATGGATCTATAATATATGCTTCAGCAGCAGGGTCTTAACTGGACTTGTTGAAACCAATTTAGAACCATTCCTACAGCCTTGCCTTGGTGCATTCGGAACCATACATGTTGCAAGCCTACTTGTAGAGGCAAGCGTCCCCCGCTCCATTTGCAGCAAGAGAAATTGCTTTACTTTACGCAATTAAAGTCAGATCAAATCCAAGAAATCCACCATATGTCTTATTATTTAAGGGAAAGAGCTCCATCTACAAAGAAAAAACCTAATGTGACAAAACCCTTCCCAATAAGAGTAAGGGCTCTCTGCAGGAGAGCTACCATACCGATGCACAGAATGTGGGTGGAAGAACCACGTGACACCCCTCCATGGGATGTCAAATCACTCCTAGTCATAATGGACTTTGCTAAAAACACTAAAGCTGACACCTCTGAGAGGGTATTTGTAGACCATTACAAGACCTTGCAAAAAAAGATTCAAGAATTCAAGCGACCCAAATGGCAGCATTCACACTCACCAACACTTACCCCACTGCCCTAGGTGGGCCCTAACGTCCTGACTTTCAGATGGTGAGCGTTAACGTCTACATGCCACAATTACTTGTACCCAGTATACATACTTAGGAGTTTTAGGTCAATGTACCTCTCCTTAGTCTACTACATATTGTTATTAATTGTTGTAGTACCACTACTATTTCTGAAAATGGTTTAGTCTGAAGACTGGTTTGGCCGCGTGTCCAGTGTACTCAGTTCAGTCAGGTGGCACTTCCTTTTAGTCTTTACTACTTTAGCTGAACTCTACTTTGTCCAGCTATACTTGCCATTGGCTATGCCCTAGGACTAGGTGATTAAGAGACGCGCTTGATATCATTCGCATAATGTCAGTAGCTTTTGATGTGAGATCTCTATGCTAGATCTAACCTTAAGTTTAAAAAGCAGTGGATATCCGACTCTATGTGTCATTGTAATATCACCCCTCAGAAAAAGATTTGACATGATTTTGGTTTCATCAAAATTAAAATCAAAACAAGATGTGGCAACGTCCTTCTCCCAGAGCGATGTTAATTTGAATGATAGTTATTAGAACTGCCCCTAACCACTAATAATAGTGTGCCGGATTTTGAAAAATGTTTGATTTAGGCTTAACCATCTTGTCATAAGGAAGCTCTCAAAACATTTTATATCTAGTATATAAGACATCATTAGGTGATAATTGTCTAAGGTGTCACATATAAGATTGATATACTACGTGTATTTGATTGATCTAAGCCTGATCTCAATGCTGGGAAGCACCAAGTTTTCACACAACTTGCAGCAAAATGTTGATGTGTTGAGCCGACCACATGAGGTCACAGATGCTAGTTTAAGCCTAAAGGTGATATGCCTGGTTAAGCAAAGTTCATTAAGGCAGAATCGATTTCCTTGTGGTCCATTAGGAGATGTACATTATTTGTCAGCATATCTGTGAAATATCCAAATTACTCTACCCTAATCTCCCCAACCTCTCTGCACTTTTCATGGTCTCTGCAGCATAGAAAGTTGAATCTGTAGGCGAGACTGCCCGTTGACGAGTATCATTCGCAAGAGTGAAGGGAATCTAGATAATGTGGAAAGGTGTTGGAAAAGTGAGCGTATACAAAATTACTTGGACATATTTTTGACACAAAAAGACTTGTTGCCTACATTTTGCTTATATGCACTCTTTTCACGTTAGCCGAAACCCTACCAGTCTGATTTTCAATCCAATCATATGAGTACCGTAAATTCAGCGTATAAGACTTTAAAGGCATTTTTTTTTTTAGAAAAAAAAAGGATATTAAGCAGTGTGGATACCGACAGTTCCTATCCTGATTCTTACTATTATGATACTCTGGAAGGATCTGGTCTCAACATGTCGCTGTGAGGTACCCTCACCAGTGTGAGAAGTCTAGAACAAACCCCTCCATCTGGTGATTTTTAACCACTTTAGCTGGGAATGGTCGCATAAAGTCGGTATACATACTTCGGCCCCGTGACAGGGTTGAGTTGGTTATGTGTAAAATGCAGAAATGGCCTTTTGTTGAACCTATCAAATCTAACAAATCTTATCTCTAGTTACCAGACGAAATGGTCCAGCACTGTGTGATTGGCGTTGACAAGTGGTGTCGGTATCTTATGGCTTTAGTAGCTGCGGTCAGTTCAGTGGGCAAGTTTTTGCCAGTAGAAAGCTGCCACAAGCCCTGTAAAGAAATGACAGATTTCTACTTTCCCAAGAAAATAAACTTTTTTATTTTCAGTATATAACATTCCTTTTCCTTGTGAAATGTAAATTGAGCCTTTATTGAGGACAATAGAGCACTGTTTTAAACCTCTTTGCTGACCCATAATCCCATTTTTCACCACTGTGTCCCTCCCAAAATTTTTTTTTATGAAAATACGCCCAAACGTATGAGGTAAATTTTTATAATAAATCAATTTGGAAATATAATTCACATTTCATGAAGTTCAGTAACGAACCACACTATTGACCCAACTCATTTAGATTCTGAAAGTACATCCATTAGACCTATTCGGAAATACCTGTGTGGATATAAGATTTCAGTGTCCCAGGTGAGAAACTCGAGGTAGCGTCACCAAACTCATGCAGGGACGTACAGTTTGTAAACGATGAAGATTGACGAGGATTCACGTAGTAACAATGTATTTATATGTCTCACAAATATGCTCACAAATGGCGACCAACACCTGGTTAAGCGCAGAGGCTGACCCTGCCTTTACGTACCATTGAGAACCCATAAACACCTCTGCTCCAGCACAAACACAGGCCCCTATTTATCACAGACATAAGGAAGATGTAGACCTAATTCGTTTGTGGCCCTACAGACATACCCCTTAAAAATATGGAAAAGGGTTAAAGTGTCCTTCCTCACACAGCCATGGGATTGTTTTTTACATCACAGAGGTCCTTCTTTTGAGATGAGTTTGAATCCGAGGTGAAAATCTTTCTCTTTATTTTGGATGGCAGGGGGGGGGGGGGGGGGGGGGGTTACAATGAAAACCTGAAAGATGGATAGCGATATTTGTGCAATTCTGACCACTTTAGTTCTCAGCTGAAGCAATGAATTCACTTGAATTGTCTCAAAATGGGAGTAGCTTCCAGGGCCTCCGCCCCACCTGTACCCCCGGCTGGGGCACTGTCCCGATTTGTTATCAAGATTTTTGGCAATTACCCAGTCCCATGTCTGTGACCAAGTAGGGGATGTACCTAGATGAAAAATAAGTCGTATTAAAGCTGAATGCCGACATTGATTATCAAGACAAATAGGGGAGAAACATAGAACACTCAAAGCCTAAAAATCTACACAGGAGCAGGATGCTTAACGACAAAGAAAAAGATTACCAAATAAATAGGGGAAAAGCATGGATTAAGGAATCTGCCTACCGAATTCACGGTCGTATCACCAGCATCAGTAAATTCACAGAGTAGCGAGATGGGGCGAGGTGGTGAGCTTTCAGCTTAAAATCCACTGCAAAAGTGACAGGAAAACCGTTGCTCTCAATGCCGAAATATGAATAGCGTATCCTGGACGATCTTGCGTGACTGATAAAATGTATGTCCACCGGGAAAAAATGTCGCACATTAACAGTGTGAGTGTTCCATTCGGCGAGACTGCGAGCTGACAATAAAATCAGTCAATATCCTGGATTCAGCAGACAGAATATGCAATCTATAAATGATATTGATTATGTTTTGACCCCATTTCGCGTTTCTGTACATGCTTTGATGCAATTCCTATTCCAGGTTGTATTGATTTTCTTCACTGAATTGTAAATATTTAGCTGATATTATATAGTCGATCTTTTGCAGCCGTTGTCTGGTCTCGTATTTACCCTAGTAACCGTCAGTGTGCTTGTCTTTCAGGGAGTGATTCGTGTAAATGGTTACTCAGCGACGGACGTTTCCAAGGCTACAATGCCTGGCAGCCTTATGGATGCATGATGCATAAGTACACAAAAGGGTACGTATAGTGAATTAATTCAAATGTAAATGTATGTAAATTTTGTACATATTTCATATTTTATTGATATTGAAAGCGACCATACACCTGCAGTATGCATCTTATTTTTCGGTAATTCTATTCATTCCTCATAGCGAACATGGTTCCATTATTCCTGTCGTGGCTGTATAGGTACGGATGAACATGTTTGGGAAGTTTGTTATGGTTTCCCTATTGATTAAAACCTTGTAGGCGAATAATAAATGTTAGTATTTAATATTAGAAATGGTCAACGTCAATGTTTCCATATGTTACGTTGGAACTTTGCTTTATTCGTTTTATCATTATTACCTACTATATCTAAAACGGTAGAATTTTGTGATATCGCTTGAAGTTGCTGCCGTACATAGAGACAAAGTGAACCAGACCTAGGCATGGAGATTGAAGAGCCACAAGAGTGAGAATCTCGTGCAGTTCTTAACTGAATCCTGCTACTTTTTTTTGTGTTTGTCTACACAGATGTACTTGTATCCTTAGGATTTGTTTCTAGCCATACTGAAAACATGATTTAGAACTGTTGTTTTCTAATCTACCTTTCTCGTGAGAAACCAATGAGATTACATTTCGCTGGTTCCCTACCATGGTTCTGGTAGCCCTTTCAAAACTCCGCTGACAACCTCCCCCCACCCACCACCACTCCAGCCACCACTCTAAGTATTTGACCCACTTCAGACATCTAGCTCTGTGGAGCAGTCAGCAGAGTGTTCGACTAGGGATGCAGGTGTGGGGAGTTCGATACCCATATTGGCTTTTGACTTTTCGGGGTTTAAAAAAAATATTTTTCCCCCTAACTCGGACCCGACGAAGTCGCTAGTTTATACTTATAAATGCCCTGGTCGTGGTTGGACAGAAAAAAAAGAAATTGCCCCCTCTCCACCTCCTGCATCTTGTACGTAACAGAATAAAGACACGATTTGTGCCAACTTTCCAGAGTTTTTCCCTCCCAACTTTCTACACTGCGTCCTTTTTGGATAATTAGTCAATCAATCAACTTTTTTTTATAAATTAAAAAGAAATACACGAAAAACGCCTATGAATTTTTTGCCTCTTCCATTACAGCGACTCGCGCAACTGCATGCACTACATCTCGTACTGGGGCGGGAAGAACCACATCGTGTTTATCGGCGATTCGCGGATCCGTCAGCTGTACTTTCAGTTCGTGGACATGCTGAGTGAGCAGCCCACGGTCCGCGAGAAGGCCCACTCTGACCTCTCCTTCAGCGACCAGAAAATCAACCTCAAAGTGGTGAGTAGGCCACTTCCTGTCAAGTCCTCGTTAACAACTTCACAGAAGTTAAGTTGTCAATGGAAACCTTTCAGTAGGTGGGCTTATAAAAGAGAGTCTTCTTATGAAGGCAGGTGAATGAACAAACCATATCTATTGGGAACTCCGTGAAATGGTGGTGGTGGTGGGTTGGGTGGAAAGGCCGTCTTCAAGGGTGAAAGCCGCCACGCCGCGGGAGGATGGCGGGTTGGGAGGTCGAGCTAAATGTCGTCTGCGCACCTTAACCTCGTTATTTTCACCGCTTCCGGCAACTCATTCACAAAGTCAGCACCAGGGGGCTCTCACGTCGACCGCCTGCTAACCTCGGTTCCGGGGGGCTAGAGCTTAATTCCCCTTGGAGAATTAACCTCTAGCTAATGTAGTAACTTCTGGTTAAGATATCGATGGACTTCTTTAAAAACTGCTCCTTTTCTAGTTGTCTTCAATTTGACATATGATAGCTGCTTATTACGCACTAATAAATAATAATAAAATTGAATGCTGACTATGATAAGGACAGCTATATATTGTCCTTGTCCTACTGAAGGATTACTATATTCTAAACTGTACTTGATAGGTCTTGTTTGACCGAACTTGTTGGAGTTTGTACAAAAAGAGTTGAAACTACCTGTAACTCCTAAGCACTGAGCGGTATGCTCATAACGGTGCCCGCATCGATGTACTGCTCAGTCTAAATAAAGTATTAAAAAAAACCAAAAAAACTGGATCGATTACGCAGTGTTCTGCCTTTTTTCAGTAGCCAATTCCATATTGTCGTAACGAGACTACTATCCCCGACTGGTGTTGAATATCGACTGGGGATCCGTATAGCTTGAGCATATGACGCGACATGGCTATTACCCGGGATATTATTCATACATTGTGATATAATTATTTTCACATTTAGAGACTTGGTCTTATTTTTTAATTCCTTGATCTTACATGATTACCTAATCTTTGTTGATTTTACACGCGGTATTCATGGATGAGTTGTCTATATTTCCCTAGGAGTTCCTCTGGCATCCCATGGTGAACGGCTCAATGTCCAACGTCTACAAGTCGTGGCACCATAAATCACCACGTGACCGACCCAACCAGGTGGTAACCGGCAGCGCCACGGTACGTCTTCCAGTAGAACTAAATCTAATTGAACTAAAACTACCCTAGGAATGTTATAGTGCATAGTACACCAAGGGGCAAGTGGATTCAATCCATCCTCCACTTAGAGGGTGTGATGGTGTAGTATTCACTCATTAGATAGTTGCTTGGAGGATCTTTGTTTTGGACACCATGGATCCATTAATACAATACACACTTAATATGCAAAAACAAATAGATACATAACTAAGATATTCCTGGTTGAGTATGAAAGACTAACTCCATGATACTCAAATAATTAAGATAAATAAATAAATGTATTTACTATGCTTAAGAAAGCAGCCACTATTCTCCCTCACCCCCAGCAGTGGTAGATTTACTGCTAAATCAAAGGCCAATCCTTCTCTTACCATGTCCATGTGATGTGGGAAGTAAAATAACTCTCACATCGGTAAATGTGTAGGGGTGAGATTTCTACCTACATTCATCTCATAGATTCGGTCAAACCCAAAGTAAGTCTAATTGAACAAATGGCATGTTAAATTACCCAAACAAACAAACATGGGGATCAAGATTTCTTAAAGCATTGCCCAATTGGGTTATTATTTCTATAAAAAAAAATTGACAAATCTCATGATATGGTCAGTAAATTGAGACAAGGTTATATTTGATCTTGTATAAAGAGGGATTTTTCATTGTGATGACGACAGTAATCTACAGTCACAGACTTGAATAGGCCCTATTGAGGTATCCCATAATTCAGTTTGTTTGCAAGTTCCGGTGTTCGCTGGTTGCTGACGTTCTATGGTGATCGACCCTTGAACCGTAACCCACAATTATTGCAGTTTAACGGTTTTTATAAATCTTCAAATTGGAAATTCGATTTCAGAAATGGAAATTTCAACTATTTCTACAAATAAATCCGAAATTATACTCAGGTTCTCCAAATATAAATGTGAAAACTGTGGTTCATGTGGTCGTGGTGTGCCCAGCCTGTCGTGAGCGGAACTTGTATTTACCCTGGGCGATAATCGGGAGTTTAGTAACCTCTGGAGGGCGTATAGTCCCTGCTATAGCCATTTCCTAGGAGATGTAACATCATGTGTATAATGCCGACGGAGATTGGGGAGTGTATGAACTAAAGTTGTCTATACAAGTCTTGGCATGCCGTCTTTGGTCTGACGCACCCTGCTTTACTGGTCATTGTTCAATGCGTACAGTAGTCGGACAGTGTTGAACCTACACGAGGGCTGCCCGGGCATATACTGTTCTAACTGGGTTTCTCGTACCTATCCTTCCTATTCTTATAGAACGTTTACTAATATTGCTCTATGGTTGTTATGTGAGGACACACTGAAATACCTAAATGGTTGCTGCCCGCACCTGAAGCGTCAAACAGCAGATTAATCAGAGCGTGACGATTGATTCACGACACGGTCCAGGGCACAGCTCGCCAGTTCATGGCCTGGCTTGGCATGTAAATAATTACTGCTGTGGAACAAGCCTCACCATGCGCTTCAATTCTTCATATATACTGAATAGTCTAGCTTGGCACTTGCTACCTGGCAACAAAGAAATCACAAACACTTATTCTATGTGAATAATGAGATGATCCATAACTAATTACATTGGTATTTTTCTCCATAACATAGTATAGCTTGCCAAGTACATTCATTTACCTGGACCGGGGCATATGTTATTGTCCTACCCTAATACCTGCATCATATGTCCTATAATCATTATCACGTCGTCATGTATGCATTTAGTATCGGCATACGTATGTTCTAATCTTATGATTTTGAAATGTCATCATAAATGGAATAAAGTAAATGGAATAAAGTAAATGGAATAGAATAAAATGAGATTTACAGAGTTTATTCATGTAGTTTGTGATCCGAAAAACTTCTTACGAACAACACGATGGTCTGGAAGGTTTCGAAACGTGAAATCTAATGATTTGATTAGCAATTCTTTTTCTTTTTCAAAGTAGCATCTGTTCGGACGTGTATTAGCCACGTCACAATTAATATTATGGCTATAGAGAATGTTTTTGTAAAATTATCATGTCAGCATGAACAATTGCCAGGTGATATTGAGAGGTATGATAGTTGATCTCTATGTATAAGATGTTATTCATTCTGATGATAGATGGACATGGAGTTTATTTTCGGCTAAGGCAAATGATGATAAACAGGATTTTAACAACAACAAAACTCAGTAAATAAATATGTTAGGTGTAGTGAAGTTTACTTCAGTTTAGCTACCGCTTGAATGAAAAAAGAATGCAATATAAAAAAAATAAAATTGCAGCAATGCTATGGGTTACTCTTTGTAAGAAGAACGATTTGTTAAGTTTTGCTTTTTCATTATATGCAACTATCTTGATGTATGCTACACCATATCTGGATAACATATGCATTGTATCAATACAAAAGGAATAAAGCTGCTTAAAAAAAAAAAAGAAAAAAAAAAAGAACTAATGATCAGGAACCCCGGCACCCACCTATGCTAATAACCATTTATGTGTTATACTACTAACACAAACAATCTTTAGACGGAACAGGGATGCAGTTGTTGATTCCTTATCAATATCCACGTTTATATTGGGAAACAATACGTTGCCAGTCTAGTCAGTAATATATAGAGACGTAGTTAGTGTGACTGAATGGAAACTATTCAGAGATATTTTGATCAGAAATACTCACTTAGTTTGAAGAATGAGGTGAGTATTTCTGACCAGAATATCGAGGAACAGATAGAATTCAGTTACTCTCAGTGTGTCTCTTTATTATTATATACCTAGAAATCATTAAGAATGCCATTCTTCAACTCACTAAATAGCAGAATGAGTGGTCCCGTGGTATGGAGGGACGTATGAATATTCTTTTGTCACTCAGTGACAAACGGAATCTGTATTCCTATATACCCATTTCCGAAACCTCTATAGTTACATACCGCTGCTGGGGGTGCAGTAATTATAAGTTATGTAGCGAGGCTGACGTTTTCGTCCCAGGCTGACGTTTTCGTCCCGGGCTGACGTTTTCATCCTGGCCTGACCATGTGACATGAAGAGCAGTGGGACGAAAACTTAGCTAATGCAGTTACTCGATAAGGGTGGCCATTTTTCTGGGGCTATCACAGGAAAAGAAATAATCATTTTTATCGATATTTAAAGGTATATAGGAATAGGGAAACCAACTACCGGTAATCAAAAGTCAAAGTTACTCGGTAAGGCTCAGAAAAATTACTGCCTGCGGCCAAGGCCTTGGGCAGTAATTTTTCCAAGCCTTACCTCGTAACTTTGAACTTTTGCTCACCGGAACATAGTTTCCCTCTACTACTGGTCAGTAAATGTAAGACATTTGCCTATAGGTATATAGTAATACACATACAGAAATGGCCTGCCATGTTCATGAATTAACTAGGCTTGTTATGTCTTAGTGCTAATATAATGAGTAGAAAACCATCTTGTTGATATACGATCTCATATGACCCTCGGACGGATCATCTGTGTAATTACCTCTAGTGTTAGAAATCAGTCCGCGGTCCGTCCTCGGCTGATACGAGATCCCATATCAACCTGAAGGCGGTATGTTTCAAGTAACGTACGTTTTCTGTCTCCTGTTTGTAGTGGAGTATCAAGGTGTTCAATGGCAGCGAGGATGCGTTGAACAACTTCAAGGTCAATCTGACCCACACGGTGCCCTACTTTAACAAGATCAGTAACACCACAAACATACTGTGGATGCTACAAGGTGAGTAGAGAGGCCTCTTTATCTCCTATTGCCCGACACTGAGGTGCAGTAACACTTCGCTATGTACCGCGCCGATACCCGTATTTTGACTCTAGATCAGAGAGATAGGAAGTCTTACATAGTTTTGTGAAGTGCCCTTAGAAAGTTGATCTTGTGGGTCTTGAAATGCTGATTACACCACGATGAGAAGAAGTGAGCGTCTAAATAGCAGAGTCTCAAGTAATAAGGAAGAACTAAGGCCGTTCTTGAGGCCAGTGCCAGAAATGATAAGTTACAGCGGATAAAACAGTTTCAACGACCACTTAGAGCTTCTTTTTTTTTTTTTTTTTTTTTTTTAGAAGTTAGGGGTTAGAAGTGTTCTTAACCACGTTTTCCAAATCTAGAGCTTATTTTATAAACGTATAGCGGGTTACCATGGACTAATAGATAACCTGTTGAATATGCGAATTATGTTCAGAAATGAACAAAAAAAGTCGGGACTCTTTTTTTGGTTTAATATTGATAATATTCTGGCTTGGATCGCTGGAAATATGGGAAGGAAAACATTCATCACCTTCAAGCATTGCGCAACACGAGGAGGTATTCAATTAGTGAAGCAGTCAGAGTACTCTCTCTTGGAGAGGTAAACGCTCTCCTGTAGGCATCTGTCATGACATAACTATACAAAGCTGGTAAGAATTTCCAGTTTGGTGTGAAATGTAAGCCCCTTAGATACTCAAAAGAACAATTCTTCAAAAGAAAAAAACAACATGATTATATATCACAGTCAACTTGTAACATATGGTTTCAAATTGTATTAGATAAATAACTACGTTTATTGATAAAACAGTCATAATCTACTCCAGATTGAAATTATCTATGTACTATCTTCTTTGTAATATCAATGGACTGTTGTAAAAATGACCTGTACCCAAGTCAGCTGTGGTGTTCGATCACACCGGCTATAGCTGACGGCCCTGGCAGAATAGATAAAAGACATAAAAAATGCATATGCTAGGCAGTAATATGTATAATTCATGAAGCCTCACTCCTAAACTACGCAAACAGACAAACATATTTTCCCTTAAAGCTGAGTGTGATTATATCACAGTGAAGGAAGACATTTAAAAATACTGCAGTGAACACAAACACTGAATAAATTACAAACCTGTGAACCTGTTTTGGGCCTCCATTGACGTTCCAACTTCACTGAACAGAATAAATGAATTACAAAGGATGACCCTGGTAGTTTTTTTGGTTTATATTTCGCGCCTATTGAAGTGTCAACTGATACTGTCATAGTATAGACCCTGGCTAATGTTTCACCTAGCAGCACAGTTTTCAAATACACCCTGGTAAAAACTGAAATAATCCTAAACACTACAGGAATCCAATCCTGTTATTGACTGAACATTCACCATACACGGTTCTAACCCTTCACCGAGTTAACCCTGTAAGGGCGGATGATGCCTCAAGGCATCAACCGGCCAGGGGCGGATGATGCTTTAAGGCATCATTTGCTGGATATTTATGAAATTGTTTTTGAAAAGGAAATATTTTAACAATAAACTAGAAATTTACTCAGAATCTAGGTGTAACATCATACTTTTGAATTCTCAATAATAGAAATAGAAATATTAAGAAAAACAAATTATATCACTTGATAAACCTTTGAAATTTGAGTTCAGAGGACAATGCCCCGTCCCCTAGAATTGTAAATAGTCACTAGTAGCCGTCCTCAAGTGTGGAGTTCTGCCATAGGCAGCCGAACTTAAAGGGTTAAGCGGGTATTCCATTGGTCCGGCCGTGAATCCAACGCTGTCGGGCGTCAACCAAACATGCTTAAAGTGTACACTCCCACAGGGGATGCTCTTTTGTGGTCGTGTAGTCGGCCCAATGGTGCACACCCACCACGGGGAGTATCTATTTCAAATCGTATATATTCAAATAAAAAAATTACTGAACCTGATTTTTTCATCATTTAAAGATCCGGTCGTGGAAAGCAAGCTCACACCAAACCGGTCGATGATCACCAATAGTCAGATTGACGACTACAATCGGGCGGCCATCGAGATCCTGTAAGTACCCCGGGGCACGTGTTCTCTACTATTTGAAAATATTTGAAACATTGAAAAGAATTGACTGAAATATGTCTATGAAAGTGAAAAGTTAAAGCATTGATAGTCCCTATATACCCTCAGGGTCCCCTGGGACGTTAAACCACAAACAAACTCTACTTCTGAGGGTTGTTTTAGAGGGACACTCTCAGGCGCATGATATCTGGAGATAAGGGGGAGGGGTGTGGCAGCAAGTTACGGGGGAGAGTTGCGGGCATGGCGGAGTCTCAATGGGTTGGGGGGATGAGGAGGTGCTGAAGGGGAATATTTAGAGATAACAGCTTTCCTATTTTCAATATACATACACATCTTCATTTTCACCCAAATGGGACTAACTGATTGTTCAGAGCTAAATGTGTTAAATGGATTCTGGACAACCCTAATGGGATCCTCCAAACTTGTGCCATGTTTGTTTATTTCTCGGGCACCTTATTCAGATCACCGTAATTTGACTATGAATATGAGAGTTTTGGTGTTACATTATCATTCCTCCTATATTCCTGTCCTGACGAAGGCTGAATAGGCCGAAACGTTGACATTATGGAATAAAGTGTTCATTGTTAAAAACTTTGGAGTGGACATCCGTTCTTCGCAGTGCCTTGGGGTTAGACAGGATTTTACCACACTTTTGATCTTCATTTTCAGTAATTCATGATAGTGAAAAAGTGGATTTAACTTAACCTCCCCACAATCCCACAGACCCACACTGTGGCTGTAGTTTTCCACATTTTCTCGGTCTCTCTAATGCAGTAAGTTCCACATGTAGAATGTTTCCACTATCTTTTCTGATACCAGCTGATATCCCTGGATATTCGAGTGATCGGTATGAGGGACAGCTGATGTTGAACTACGGAGTGCCCGAGGCTCGTACTGGTAGACACCTCGAATAATTCATTTTTTGGTACAGTGACGGCGGACTGGGGGAATCGGAGGTTCATGTTTAATGGGATAAGTGTTTGTAGGGAACGTACAGAGATTGACTTTGGTGACAAGTGAGCGTCAAGGGGAAGTGCCACAGATAGAGCCTTGGTTTGATGGGGTCATCTGGAGGGATACTTGGGTCATGGTTCCTGTCTGGAGGGTCACGTAAGGTTGTAGGTGGTCAGTGGGACGTTAAGTCAACTTGTCCTTCTTCATGAGACACCTGTTTTCTGGGTTTTCCAGTTTTTTATGTTTGATGGTGCTAAATTGTCCTCATATTAGAGAGAAAGTGGAGATAAACAGGATACAAAACGTTTTCGATTTTTTAAGACCTCACTGACATTGTGATCTTGCTTGTAATCATCAAGGGGGCCAAGGGGGAAAATAATGCAAAGTCCTTTGCGGGTCAGTAGAAAGGTAACAGTGTATATTAGGATCGGGTAGGGGAGGACTTTTTGCTTGTTTGGTGGCTAGCCAGAAATATAGCCCTTAACTTCTAAATGTAAGATTTGTTTACACTCACGATATAGCATTTGGAAAGTTCTAACTTTGTATTTTCACATATTTCCAAGTGAACTATGAATAAAATGTTATACAACAACAACTGACGTCAACCATTTAGCTTGACACGCTAACCTCATGGCTGCTTATGACACTTTATCCTACCCCTAAAAACCGCCATAGACTTAACATAGGAAAACTTTATGTGGCAGGCCGTGACATAAAGTGTTAATTATGCCACTAGAGTAATAACAATATTGACCAATCAGAGAGCATAAACATTGTCAAGTCTAACTCTCGTTCGGTTTCTACTAATTATTATCCATCGTATACAAAGCCCCCATTGAAAATGTATGGGGACTCAGTAAACCACGACCCATTATTGGAAACCTGTCAGGTACCATAACTGTGGTATACGGCCCCAAAACGATGGTAATCGGGAAAAATAGTCCCTTTGTGCTATAGAGCAAAGAAATAGTCCCTATTGTTGTACCTTTTGATATGGCAATAACTGGGTTTAATTTATTGGAGAATATGGATAATAAATACAACAACAAAAAAATAATAATAAAAAACAAACAAACAACAAACGATGGTTTTGTGAACAGGCGGCTCTGTAAACCACTCGAGGTTGACGTCGTAATACAATCGCTAGCGCTCGTATATTACTACGCGTCAACCACTCGTGGTTTACGGCCGCCTGTCCACAAAACCATCGATTATTGTCTAAATACATAGTGACTGTCTCCTTGTCTGGTCAGGATGTACAACTCGGTGACCATCTGGAGCTCCTCGCGGCTCGTCGCCCAGGGCTACAACCGCGACACCAAAGACGGTCTGCACATCGGCAAGTTGGCACTGGACCTGGTGAGTGTTTCTATCCCGATGATTCAGTATGCAGTAGCAACAACCACGATCATATGTCAGCGTGTTCAGATCTATGAGTCAGGGATGACAGGCACGCCGGGCAATACAAAAGTATTAATGTATTGAAAGGTTCAAACACTAAAAGTTATCTGACAATAAATATTGTATGTTCGGCTGGGTTATGGGTTTTCTCCCAACCAAAA
This sequence comes from Alentia gelatinosa, assembly GCA_950022655.1. Classification (NCBI taxonomy): domain Eukaryota; kingdom Metazoa; phylum Annelida; class Polychaeta; order Phyllodocida; family Polynoidae; genus Alentia; species Alentia gelatinosa. The sequence goes on from OX465589.1 coordinate 26,091,097, forward strand.
ATATTTATGGTAAATTATTAAAATAATTTTTTTTTTAGTATGACAGTTGGGAACAGGTTTATTCAAAAACCACGTCATTACTATAAAACTAAAAATTGTAGTGAAACCCAGGACCCAAGACATAACAAATTCCCCCAGACATTCAGCATAACAGAGTTAGTAACTCGCTTGCACGGGGTTCATGATCTCATTGGTTCTAGTCTCAGCGGTCCTCCCGCCACCCTCTCCTCCCCCGATACTGCTTCTTCTTTAATGTCTAGATATATGAGGTTTTTTCCAAGGGGAAATATTTGAGAACCAATGAAAATAATCATTTCTAGTTGCCTTATCATTTTCTGTCCCCAAAGATATTTTCACTCGATCATTGGTCATGAGACCATCACTTGCAAATGTTTTTAGTGCCATTTTTTTTAGGTTTATCATGCCCGGGTTTACATCTCAGGATATGCACTCTGTAACCGGTTGTATATAATTCATGGATATATATATACTTTGGCATAGTGTTCTCTATATCTATACATTCTGTAACCAATGGTGATTAATTATCTCAGCATACATACTGTAACCTAAATACAGTGTGTTGTATATTATCTATGGGTACACACTTGAACCAATGGTGGTTTATTATCTAAGGATATATATCATGTAATCTGTATTTGTACATTATTTCAGAGTCGACACATTGTAACCTGTAGTTGTACATTATCTCAGAGTCTATGCACTGTGACCTGTAGTTGTACATTATCTCAGTCTACATACTGTGACATGTAGTTGTAAATTATCTCAGAGTATATGCATTGTGACCTTTTGTACATTATCTCAGAGTCTACATACTGTAACCTGTCATTGTACACTATCTCAGAGTATGCATACTGTATCCTGTCATTGTACACTATCTCCGAGTATGTGTACTGTATCCTGTCATTGTACACTATCTCCGAGTATGTGTACTGTATCCTGTCATTGTACACTATCTCCGAGTATGTGTACTGTATCCTGTCATTGTACACTATCTCAGAGTATGCGTACTGTATCCTGTCATTGTACACTATCTCAGAGTATGCATACTGTATCCTGTCATTGTACACTATCTCAGAGTATGCGTACTGTATCCTGTCATTGTACACTATCTCCGAGTATGTGTACTGTATCCTGTCATTGTACACTATCTCAGAGTATGCGTACTGTATCCTGTCATTGTACACTATCTCCGAGTATGTGTACTGTATCCTGTCATTGTACACTATCTCAGAGTAAGCGTACTGTATCCTGTCATTGTACACTATCTCAGAGTATGCGTACTGTAACCTGTCATTGTACATTATCTCAGAGTATGCGTTCTGTATCCTGTCGTGTTTGATTTTAGGATGTCCAGATCCTGATGAACATGTACTGTAACGACCACATGAACTACAATGATGGAACATGCTGCTCGTCCGCGGAGAGTATTTCTACCTTACAGATTGTCGTGGCCTCTGTGTTCGGTGTCTGGTAAGTTTCCTGCGCTAAAGTACTGTATATAACACGTGTGCTGTGTCCAGCAGTTTATCATTGAGACAAAAACACTAAGACATGCCCGTGTGGAATACCTTGGCCATGTTATAATCTCAGCACCCTTCTGACCTCTGCGAGACACATAAGTATAAATTAACGCCGGTTTGCAGATAAAATATCTACAAGCCGGCGGCATCCAGTCGAATTCTGATCAACGCTCAGCTGAACCCTGGCTGCATGTCACTAAGGCCACTAAGAAACTGCCGAGAGGTACCGACTCTTTGAGTCTTGGAAAATGGTCCTCTTTACTGATTTCATTTCCGATAATTTTTGTACACATTACCAGGGTTCGTACAGAGCCCGGAAAACCTGGAAAAGTCTGGAATTATGCTTTTGGGTTTTCCAGGCCTGGAAAAGCCTGGAATTCTCACAGAGAGCCTGGAAAAACCTGGAAGAGCCTGGAAAACTTAGTTTTGCATAAAAATAATTTTTTTAGTCTATGAAATTTTGGTCATCATTAGATTTCCGTAACTAGGGTACCTGTATAGCAAATTGCTAATAATATAGCATGGATTTGATTATATGTCTTCATATCTAAAAATGGCAGAAAGAAGACGAATTTTGAAAACATCTATCCCAAACCACTGAAATTCCAAATGTAGTAAGGAAAATAAAGAACATTTTAACAAAATTCGGTGATGAATCAGATATGGTTTAAAAACAGTGACCAGATGTGCCTGGAAAAAATATATATTAGAGCCTGGAAAAAGCCTGGAATTTTATTCGGCTGTCTATGTACGAACCCTGCATTACTTGCATCCCTGTTCAAACAATGTAGAAGCCGAAAACGTAGCGTATTAGGAGGAAACCCACGAGATAAAAATAGCTTGGTCCGTACTCCACTGAGTTTGACCACAGAGTAATTCACGAAGCGAAGCTGAGTGAATTACCCTGCGGTCAAACGAGGTGGAGTGCGGACCAAGTTATTTTCATCGAGTGGGTTTCTGATTTTATCTCATCCCGTATGACATTATTTATTGATGAAATGAATCACTGAATTAGCCTTTGAGTATTGGGTACACGAACTCCATGGCCATGGAGTACGAGTTCCGAATGTTAAGCCTATGGAGAAAAATACCGGGGTGAGATAATAATCATTATTTGACATCCTGCCTTGATGCTGCCCACAGCCTGCTCACCTCCATCGTGATGTGCATCTGGAGGAGGAAGTTCCGGCGCAGTGTGAAGAACGGAGCCAAGGCGCGCGCCGAGAACCCGCAGCGTAACGGGCAGCGTAACGGGCAGAACGGCGCCGAGACGGACCGCTGTGAGGGCTTCTACGAGCTCATCACCTCCCTAGCCAAACTGGGCATCATCATGTCCTACTTCTTCCTGTGTGACAGGTGAGCTTCACTGACTCCTCACTGACACGCTTCTGTGCAGGCCGATGATACCTTGACAAAAAATTTGAAAAGAAATTTGAAAAAAAAACTTAGGAAAAAAGACAATTTTGTCACTAATGGCTGGTTGTGGGTAAAAGTATATGGTATCCTTTTACAAACTCAAATGATCACATTAGATAAGGAGATGCGCCTTAAAGGATGGGCCAAGTGATTTATTTCAAATGTACAAAGTAAATTCTACATGCACTAAGCATGCCGACATATATTTTCAAATGGCCTCACTATATTTTAACCAAATTATTTTGTGAGATGTCTCTCCCCGAATTTTATATTTTCTTTAGGAATCGAAGTAAGTGGATTTCCCACTGTTCCTCTAATTGCTTGTTTAATCCTGCACAAAGCAACTTGATTAATTCAGCTGGTAGTGAATAATTTAAACGTTTAATATTAAACCTCTCGTCTTCGTATTTTTCAGGACAAGTTTCTTTATGAAGGAGAACAAATATTACACACACGTCAACTTCTTCTTGCCGTTTTCCTACCTGATGATACTTGGGTTCTTCTTCACTGAAAATTCAGACCAGGTAAGCATCAACGCCATTTGCCAATTGGTTCACGTAGAAACGATTAGGTTACAGGAAATGTACTCTATGTCAACTTTATTTAAGTTTAACTGCTACTAATTCCAGTCAGGCGCTCCCCAAGTCATAAACTCCCTCCTCGGATATTTGAGCAGAAACTTGATTTTTCGTCCTTTCCTCATTTGACTGTAGTGGAGTCCCGAGAGAAATGAAGTTCATTTTAGTATACAATATGTAAGTTAAACTGAAAATAGGCTCCTTTTTCTCAGACATGCAGACCTGCATGGATAAATATTCTGACCATCCTGTCCCTTGTCTTGAGAATTCAGGGATGCCAGTTTTCCATGTTTCCATGGAAAATCATGTTTTCATTTTCAGGATAAATACATGTTTTCTTTTTATAAAATTAAGCTAACAACTACTAAGAAGTCAGTCAGATCACAGCTGAACCTCCCCAAAGACCCATGCAAATATAAAAAGTTTACCCTATACCTCCTCTCTCCCTACTGACTGAACAGTGGACCTCCCCACAGCCCCTCAGCCTCACCCCGCTGCCCAGAGGGGCACGTTTTCCAGGTTTCCCCATGCCACATGGAGCAGCAGACATGGATGTGCCATGGAAGCAGTCCATGGCTCTGATTGGTCAAAATTCCCCAGCTGGCCGGTTTCTGCCTGTGTACCCGGGTAACCAGCGTACCGCGCGTGCGGGTCATTTCCCAATGGGCGGAAACCAAGGCTGTAAACGTAGGTGGACAATCGCGGCATAAAAGGGTTTTTTTAAAGGGGGACTCTATGGTGAAAGGGTGGTGGTGGACCTGTTTTCAGGAAAATTCTCTATTTTGAATTTTTTATTTTTTATTATCATATTATCTCTATCTTCATTGGGTTTATGTTCTTTATCAACATGCCAACATCCCAATTGATTCAGATGATAGGAATTCCTTTTTTCCATGGTTAACAAATATTCCATGTTTTTTTTGGACCCCAACTGGCATCCCTGTGAGATAGAGATTAACTACAGATTAACTCTTTCAGTCCTAAAGATGCCTGGAGGTATTACCATGTAGGACTTGAAGATGCCTCCAGGCATTTTTATGACATGTTGTTTTTAATAAGAAATAAATGTAGATTTATATAAGAAATATTTGATTCTTTTTCACGATTTTTTCAGTACATATAGAAACCAATATTATCATTCTAATTCACCTAAGTGAGAATATTTTAACCAAGGAAACCCTGGGGTCCATCGTTATACCTATGCATATGGGTTCATGACTCCAGGGGGTCGCTTCAAAATTATGCTCAGGACAAATGTGTGATACAACCGACAACCAGGACATTCATTTATTGAATCTCCATGGAAATAGCAGTAGTTATCCTACCCCTAATAAAAAACGCCATAGGCTTAACATGGGATTTGTTTATTTCGAGGATGTGACATAAAGTGTTGTTTATGCCACTACTTTCTGATATTGAAAAAATATTGAAACGGGGTAGGATAAAATCTAGACGCCACTCGTTTGAGTTTGAGCTTATTTATGCCACTCATTTTGTTGGCTCCGTAAAGTCCCTCGTCTTCGACTCATGAAATTATGGAGCCAACAAAATGCGTGGCATAAATAAACTCAGACACAAACTCGTGACGTCTCTTGATATTAGTCCACACTGTGACTGACACTTGACACTCGAGTCGTCCCTGCCTCTGGTGATATTATAACTCGCTGACTGTTAAACGCGGCGTGTTTTATTTGCAGACTCGCATCCTGCACCGAGACCAGACAGACGAGTGGAAAGGCTGGATGCAGCTCGTCATCCTCATCTACCACCTCACCGGCGCCTCGCGGGTAAGTCCCGCCCTCAGTATGTAGACGGGAAGACATGTCAGTCAGCAACCGCAGAGATAACACTCTAATCTCAGTCTCTTATGGTGTATTCAAGGTTCAGTTGACAAAAGTCAACCATGGCTTTGTTGACACTGTGACATCACGTCACTAGACGAAAATTGGATGATGACAGGGCAGCTGGCTTTGCTTGAAATGGGCATTCACACGGTAGTGTCCATGGTGAGCAGTTGGGCCTAGCCACGTTCTGCCATTCTTTCTTTCATATAAATCTTTTTATCCAATCTCATATAAACCATCTATTGTGCATAATTCATTTTCTTCTAATTTAGTTACCTGCTCTTTATAACGACCTACAGTATATTCTGGGTACTGGAGTGAGTCTTGGTGTGTGCTATACATAATTTTCTGTCCATGGATGATGAAGGCATCAACACATCAAAATAAGGTAGAAGGATTACTAGATTGCTTCAAAGTTACATGTTTGTGCTTTACTAGATTGATTAAGAGTTTACAAAGTTGCTTTATTTGTTATCTATTTTATATTTTCCTTTCATCTGTACCTTTTCGAAACCAATCAGCATCTAATTGACGATAGTAGATTGGTGATCAGCTATGATTGGTGATCAGCTATGATTGGTGATAAGCTATGATGAAACAGATTATGGATATACAAATAGAATAGTCCAAAAAAACTGGCTTAGAAGGCCTGATACTCGCCCTATTTTTGATGTTGCCAGTGTCTTTACAAGACAGACAAATAGATCTAAAACGTGTATTGACTGGGTAATGTCGAATGTTGAATACTGTAAAGAAGGTGGTGTGATTGAAGCAACCATAAGCGACCATTTACCTGTGTTTCTCATCAGTGGTACAGAATGTGAAATCAAGACTAAAACGAAGTTCAAAGGGAGGTCTTACAAACATTTTAACCAAAAACAATTTGAACATGATGTAATGAACGCTATTTGGGACCAATTTAACAATAGGAAACAAAGTATCATAGTGAATAAGATCATTCTCTTTGAGGTTTGGAGTGCCTCAAGGCTCAATACTTGGACCATTATTTTTCTTGCTCTATGTAAACGACTTATGATATATGTAAGAAATGTATATTCTTATATATACGAGTATTTCACGAACATAAGGATTATTGAAGAATCGGAAAAGAACTTTCTCATCAAGGACATAAACATTTCATATGAACTGAAACTTATTATCAATGAGTTTGTCTTTCTGATCCAAGTAGAGATATTGTCACACATGTACTAGTATTTATTAATTTCCACTGATAAGGACAGCGTGTTAGCTGAGCCTTGAGTCGTTCAGTGTGAACGTGTGTAGAACCACATCGCCAGAGATGGCAGTTTTCTACTTTTCCATTGAAATCCATGTTTTTATTTTCAGTTAATAAATATAGTTTCTGCTGCGCAATATCAGAAATAATATTTATTGAGCCTCTTTCATGACAATGAAATAGTTGTTTGAATCTCCCCATAGACCATCGGTCCCACGTCGTAGGCATGTTTTCAATATTTACTTGGTCAATCTGAAGCAGTATATCAAGCGCTTTATGTTTCTGACCCCAACTGAGACCCCTGCTTTGCCGGCTGAGATGTTCTACACGGACACACTGCTGTCTGTTCCAGGTGCTGCCCATCTACATGCAGATCAGGGTGCTCGTGTCGTCCTACGTGTTCCTCTCAGCCTTCGGCCACTTCTCCTACTTCTACAGTAAAGGCGACTACAGCTTTAAGCGTGTCTGTCAGGTGGGTCCTCTTTCTGCTACACGAACCTTTGCATCATCTCCTTTAATACTCACACTGGTTTTTTTTTGGTAATTGAAAATTACATCACTCGTACACTAACGGTTCTAGGGTTTATGATTCATGAGTTTAACTTTATGCTGCAACAAGAATGATTTTTACGTATTCCTAAAGATTATTCATGAGTTTAGACCAGCCAATTTTATTATGAAAGGCATGTGAATAGAAGTGACCTATAGTTATCCACATTTCTTATGGGCAGTTTATTGTAGATATTTTTTTTTAAAATACGTTGATTAGTGTATTAACACATTGACTCAACATCACTTACCTTTACTGTTAAGGTGACTGTCGTAGGTTGATGAAGAAAGAGTGTGAATATAGTTATACAAATAGATATAACAGAATAGTAGATGTATATTATTTTATAACAGCGGTTGATGTGGTCAGTGTGTGCTTGTCTCGACTCAGGTGCTCTTCCGCATGAACTGCCTGGTGGTGACGCTGTGCTTCGTGATGGACCGGCCCTACCAGTTCTACTACTTCGTCCCGCTCGTCTCCTTCTGGTTCATCATTTGTTACATCTCCATGGCCATCTGGCCTCACGTCACCACCATGTCCTGTGACAGTAAGTAGACTGAGGCATTACTCGTATCAAAAGGGCCTATGGTACTCTCAGAATAGAACCAATACAGCCATAGTATTTAAATATATATATATAATAGGAGGCACAACATCATACACGTAAAGATTTATTTTACAGTCTTTATGGTATGTTCAAGTGCCCCCATGATAAAATACAACAAAACAATATACTAATAGGACAGGAAAATGACTAGATTATGTACAATATCAGATATGTAAATATGTGGCTTGGAGAGTGAAATATCGGCCAAGTGTGCTTGAGAGTGGCAATAACAGCCAATATTACTCTAAGAGTAAGTTTATCAGAGTTGTCTCATGCATAGAAGCATATCTTGGTCAATTCAATCTGAAAATAGCCTGATGGTAATTTTGAATATTGTTTGTATTTTCCAGCTAATGGTCTACATTACCTCTACATGGTGCTGAAATTTGTCGTAGTCATCGTTGCAATAACGTTATTATATGCTTCAGAGGTAAGTTTTGTACCATAAGTTTTGCTGTAATATTAGAAACTTGTATTATTCAGAGTTGTATTGTTCAGAGTTGATGTATACAGAAGTTATCTTGACACAAATCAGATTGTCAAATGACAAAAAATCCATATTATCAGTGTACTACTATCAGATACCTTACACGTGCTTCTGAATTAGCAGTTTGCATGACTTCTTGGCTTGCCTGTGGGAAACTCAGATGCACATGTGCAGAAGTCGTCGATTCACTATATTTTTACCACATTATGCTGAACCCTAAAAACCAATAAAAGTCTATGATTTTGGCCTTGATAAACCTATAAAAACCTAAATTTTCAAAACCTATTAAAAAAGAGAGAGGTACTAAGAGGCCTGCATTGGTCTTTTCCAACTAGTTATCCCACTATAGGAGAAGATGAGATTATGGATTTTGATGTATGTTATCATTTAGCTTTCTATCCTGGTAGTGCACACATTACCAAAAAGAAGCAGATTTCAATATGACATGATATTGGTAAAAATGTGTGTAAAATGCTTAAACGTGAACATTGTAAACTTTCTAAATTATAAAACAGAGTATAGTTTCTAGGCTAATCCCAACATCCATACCTACATGGTACTCTAGTGCATACAATATTAACATATTGAAATCACAAACTGTCCAAGTTATAGTTAGATGTGTGGTTACTGAACTCACATACATGTACCTAAATGCGACTCACTTGTATTTTTAGGTCTTCTTTGAGAAGATTTTCCTCACACACCCGATTAAAGCGCTGTTCGTCACCTCAGATGACTCCATCCACGAGTGGCGCTTCAGGTGGCAGTTAGATAGATATGTAAGTATCACCTCGTCTCCTGAGTTAGCTATTCCCACATGATTAACGCATGATGCACTACTACAAGGTATGACGTTGTATTGTATGTACCGTTGTGGAACATGTACTATGTGTGACAGGTGCTACAGCGTAAAACGCAGTCGTTCAGTGTACAATGTTTAATAGTAATATTCTATATTGTGCACGATTGTGATGTCCTGACCATCGTTATGAAACAGAGGTTAGAAGTAACAATTCTTGAGCCTTCTTGGCTGAAGGCCAGTATTATACATAATGGTCATAATAGTCAATAACATCATTTGTATACAGGACTTTGGTATTGGTAAATACCATCGATACAAAGATGATAGAAAACAATTTCAAAACTCAACTTATGAGTCAGCTTAGACTAAAAAATTCCCATACAAATTCTACCAAAAATGTATTAAAAGTCAAATAATTATTTCTGATCGCCGCTGGTTGATTGGCTGGTGAGCTTTACATGAAATTGTGAATATTCGAACAAACCCTTACTATGCGTTAAAATTAGTTGAGACTTATATAACAGGGAACCATAACAAATATTTCTGTTGCTTTCTTTCCAGAGCACAATATATGGCATGGCATTTGCCTTCACCTTAATGGTGGCCAAGATGTTTAACTTCATGGACGATAAGCGGGAAGACGCCATCTTTAGTAAAGGCTTGTCCTGGGTAGCTGGCATCCTGTCCGTCTGTGGTATTGGCGTAAGTTTACTTTGTCTTTTATAACCAAGTGCCTATAGGTATTTCTGTGTATAATGTTGATCCTTCGAATTCGATGGATATAGCTACATCAGATATATCACACTACCAGTAAAATCACTACCCTAATTACCAACACATATCTATCAGGGTTCGTACAGAGCCTGGAAAACCTGGAAAAGCCTGGAATTATGCTTTTGGGTTTTCCAGGCCTTGAAAAGCCTGGATTTCTCACAGAGAGCCTGGAGAAACCTGGAAGAGCCTGGAAAATTTAGTTTTGCATAAAAACATCTTTGTTTAGTCTATGAAATTCAGGAAATATTGGCTTTCCTTAACTACGGTACCTGGCTGCCTATGAAATTTCAGTGACTTGGATTAGATACTTCCAAAAATCCTTTTATCTAATGATAGAGCTGTTTTGATTATTTATCTTCATATTTGTTTCACTAGCAAGATGGTATTGATTAACATTGTTATGTGCCTGGAAAAGAAATATTTCAGCCTGGAAAAGCCTGGAAAAAACCTGGAATTTTATTGGACTGTCTATGTACGAACCCTGATCTATACAATCGATCTACCATTAAGAAGAAACTAACTTGAAAATTTTTAAAGTTTTTTTTTTCATTTGGAAAAAGTTTCATCTCAGTACACGAGTTTTTCAGATACATTTTTTTTTTTTAGATCTTTTATTTTAACTGAGGCAGTGCTCAGACACTATCCAGCGATCAGGTTATACATCGAAACAAAAAAAGGTCTAAGTTATTGAACTAGAGTTGCAGATCATGCGGTCTGCAGTATTGTCTGCTTAAGAGTTTATAAATTAACAAGAGATTTTGGATTCAGGTCCAAGCAATTTGGTCTGAGGTGCACGATGTTCAGCTTACCTTGGTGTTCCACTTCTTCTGTAATGACTTTCCTGATCCTTTTTCATATAGTTCTTTTTTATTTTCCACTTTCAGGGCTACGCTGTGTTCGCCAGTTTTTGTAGAAATAAACAAGAGTGTAATGAGGTGCATGCCTACATCTCCTTCTTGCCTGTAAGTTGCATTGATCTTTTTACATCTCGAGATGGTTATAAAATTTGAAGATAGCTAATTTGAATTCTCGATATATTGATTAAAACTCCTCGTAATTTTAAAAACAAGATACCTGAAAAAATATTCCAAGAAAGAAGAAAAAAAAACTCGATGAGAAGGCTTTGTCAAATCACATTTGAATATATATTCTATTGACGCTTAGTATTAGGTGGATGGTAAACGTTATTATGCTACACCCTTGTATTCACATAGCAGCGATTTTCTCATAGGATGTATATGCCAAGTATTAGGCTAATAGTGAAAAGCATCTCTATTCTTTTACGTTGCAGATCATATCATATATATTTATAAGAAATATTCCGGGATGGCTTCGTCCAAAGTACAGCGCCTTTTTTGCCTGGTTTGGCAAAATATCATTAGAGGTGAGTCTTTTACGACACATAAACAAGTTTCTCTTAACTAACCATGTCACTCTCCTGCAGATTCTTATAACTAAAGCAAAGATATCTATCGTCCTTTTACTGTGCTACAAGTAAATGCATGTGAAATTGAAGACAGCACCATAATATTGAGAAGTTACTGGTAAACGTAAATCAACTATATATCAACCCAGAACTGCAATAATACTCCTGTATGAGAAATGTTTATAGTAAAGGTGATTTACATTCAATCGTATGATCAGTGATCACTTGAATCCTTCAACCTTCAGAGATAAATTCGACAGTACTTTGGAGAAACCAAACGAGAGTTAGTCGTGTTGTTGTTTATTGCACGATGGCAATGTCAGAACGAGTATCCAATGTTTAGCCTATGGACATTTATTCCAGGGGTGAGATAAAAATACATTAAGCAACTCGTTTTGGTCAAAGAAGTTTGACCAAAACTTGTTGGTTTCTTCTTTATTATCGTAGCCCGGTATAAACGTCCATAGGCTTAGCATTACGGACTCTCAACAGGCTTGCGAGAACGGTATCTCGTTCTCAACGGGTGATAAAGAGATGAATATTTCCAGGCTAAGATAAAATCAGAAACATATTCGTGCTTGGTCTGAGTCCCTGTTCACTATCTCGTTTGGTGCGCTTCAGAATATTCACTCGGCTTTCGCCTTGTTCATAATACTGAGCACTCCAAACTCGATGGCGAACGAGGACACAGACCAAACACTCATTAATTTCCTTCTTTAGTATGGAGTTTGCATTGACTGAGCGGCGGGCGTTTGTCGTTGCAGCTGTTCATAGCGCAGTACCACGTGTGGCTGGCGGCGGACACGCACGGCGTGCTCGTCCTGCTGCCCAGCTACCCCGTCCTCAACATCATCGTCACCTCGTTCATCTTCGTCTGCCTGTCGCACGAGATCCACCAGCTGACCGGCACGCTCACCAAGTACGCCGTGCCCGACGACTGGAAACTCATCCTCAGGAACATCTTCTGTTTCTGCGCCGTTCTCCTCCCCATCGCCATCACCCACGGAGTGCTGGGATTCTAGTGGAGCTCCGTCTCCAGTTATACACATGTCAACGGAGCGTTGTGCTACCTCGGTTATGATATCATCCGATTTTTTTGGATATCATTCGAAGATGTTTCGGTTATATCCTATATTTCCGCTTTATCCTTTTTTATAAGATAATCCTCATAGTCGAGATAAAAAGTGGAGAAAAGCGGGTTTCAGTTTTTTTTCCTCAGACCTCACTGGCATCTTTGATGATTACCCCGAGGGATTTTAGTTGTATGAATGTTGCTACCTCTAGGTGTGGACCTGTGCTTTTTGCCCGTGATAAGATCCTGGCTGTTCGTATGGCGTGTGAAAAATCCCCCCACAAAACGCCAACTCTGATCGTTTCCACTGCGCCATGCTCTTTTCCTGCCATCCTCATCTCATAGACATGATCTCGCCGTGTTGTGACCATGGATGTAGCCGTAGTGTTAACCCTCCAGACACCATCAACCATTCATATATCGAATATGTAGTGAGATAAGAGAGTGGGCGTGATGCTGTAAACATGTGTGGGGTTAAACTGGTATTGCAACGTCCTTACAACTTGAAGACCTTGGTCTGATAACGTGTTGGTGTCTTCTCCAGTCACCACTCCACCCTCAACTTTGATAAAAACATTGTGGACAGACAGACGGTAAATGGAGGATTACTTAAGTGTATGGGAAAGCTGGCCTTAGTATTCATTTCGTATTTATTATGATATAATGTTTACATAACGCACATTCTACTAGATTTGTGTATTATCGTCACCAAATATGTCAATGAATGATATACAAATACATAGGATCGAAAGATGTATTTACTTACCAGATACAGCCCAGTGCAGTATTTATCCATGCCTCACGTGGGTAGATGGGTGATATTTTACCCTGTAGAGGAACACAATTATAATGTTCAATTCAAACGTAAAAACCTTAAAAAAAATAATGGTTTCTGATACAAATTCTGCGTGAAGGCCAGTGATCTTAGCATAAAATCTTTCAGTGTCTCACTTTGAATATATGAGTGAAACCTTTTTTTTTTTCAAGGTAGCATGGGCTTTGTTAAGAGGTTTTCTAGGCACGTCCTAAATTCTATAATTTGAATACGGGAGTGAGCTATGCGGATAATCCCTGTATACCTTCAGCCTGGGTCCCCTGGGACGTTAAACAAAGCAACTCAGTCCTATCTGAACTGAGATTTGTTGAGCTGCTCCGAGCACTTTGTGATCTGTGTACAGATTGCAGTGTGCTGCTGAAAAACTATTCATTGGCTAAACATGCAATTTTTTAAATATTTTTTCCCCCAACTAATACGTATTTTTCACCCATAAACAGACACTGTTAAACCACACTATCATCAGGAACAGACACTTGCAATTTGAATACCACCGTCCTAGATGTAGACAGGGCCGCTCTGTGTTAATTTTGATTGGCAGATTTTTATCTTTTGTTTCATTTGGAAGGACACCCTATAGTCTGTGTACGAAAGGCGTGTAGATACTGTAATGTACCGATCTCATGCACTATTTACTTAATAATATATGTAGACATTCCGGAGGAGTAAGTAAGTATCTCATACCATGTTTCACGTTCCAGTTACTTCCCAACACACAGAAAATTAAAGCGTAACTTGCCACTTATTTACTTCTCTATTTCCGAGGGAAAGGGTGTCCCGACACTGTTATAAAAGCAGGGTTTTGATTGGCTGTCTTTAGGAGCGCCCCTCCTTCCCATCCGCCACCGCTTTCTTTACACATAACAGTCTTATCTGATATTGTGATATCATTATAGCCAACATGGCTACAAGTTCTTGCCAATAGCATTACAGTGTTTTTTCCTGATTCTGGTTGGGTTTAAAATTGATAGGGTGTTACAACTGGTTGTCACACTGTTCTTTGCTCTATATTTCTGTTTGATTCTTGTACGTGTATCTGAAGGTGTAATCTCATATCGCAACCAGCTGCAATACACAGGCTTCTTAACAGTTACGTGTGACACAGGTATAACATACACCTGACCAAGCGGTAGGCTATCTCACAGTCTTATGGATATTCAGAGTTGAGATATTACCTTTTGTTGCTGGTTATATGCAGTACTCCCAAATAGGTTTTAAAGTTTTTTTTAAAGTTCGGGGATAGGAATTAATAAAAACAGATTTCTCTGTGGTCCTGTAAGAATTTAAGAGTGCTTAACCTTGCACGATTTCAAATAACCGAATGCGAATATTTACACAATTCTTCGATTTCTTGTTGGTGTTTTCATGACTACCTTTCTAAGCCGTTTCCTAGTGTTTTAAGTACATTAGTTTTTTACCCAGAAATGATGTTTGCACTTGCATAAAACTTGAACCATTGTACATCGGAAATTTCCCTAAGTATTCTCTGGTCGTCCTAGTTAGTCATGTTCCTCATTGCTTCGTTTGAATTTCACAGAAATGCTCTTAAGTTGTTTCTTTGGGAAATTTATATGTATTAAGGCATGATGCATATTGTTAATATTTATGATAATCTATAAAGGACCATAGCATTCAAAATATTGCCCATAGTCATGATAGTTTTCTCAGGCGTACAGGCTTTACACCTTTGAGATCTCAAAGAAATAAGACAGACTTACATTAGAAACGAAATACCGGTACTGTTGGGTTTCTCACAATTGTTAAATGGGATAGACTTATTTAAAATTCCATGATATTGTGTCCACTTAGCAGACATATTTATTTTCCCAGTCATAACTATCTCCACATCTAAAGTGACCACATACCAGAGTAGATATTCTGGAATATGAAATAAGATTCTGTATACCTTAAGTATAAGTGTATAATGTGTCAGTGTGACGCATGGTGATTGGTGAGTATGATCCTCATACTCAGCCAGTACAGTGCATATACTACTGTTGTAAGCTGTCCTGTTTCACGGGAGTAAATCCATCGCTTTGAAAGGAAAAAGAGAAAAAAAAAAGGAAAAAAAAAAGAGGAAAATGATCTGGTTTGCTTTAAATGATTTATACTGTATTGGCGTAGAACGCGTCTTTCGTCTTGAAGAAAATCATGATCAATCTAAATTTGCAGTTAGTTAAGGCGATGCTCGTAGTTCACCTAGTCACCACGAGGTGGTCTCATGTGAAGCTGATAATGTATGCATGAATGGCAAAACGATTACAAACGGGCAGATGGTCGAACTCTATTATTTTCTTTTCATAGATCCAGTTTTAGGACAATAGAGATACAACAGTGTGTATTTATGCTTAGTTTTCTGCGTGTTTGAGTGTGATTTTTACTGCCAGTATTCCTCTATGATAATCATGGACTTTTAGAGTTGGCTTCTCCTAGCCGGGCAACCACAACCGGGCTTAATATAGAGCTAGCAGAGACTTGTTAGCACCCAACCACATGGATGGTCTCTCAGTATGTGCAGTTAGGATGCGACAAAGTCTGCCATATTAGAGCATCAGGTGAACGATTATGATAGATGCCTTGAAATATTTCTAGAATATTTACAAAATTAGAAAACAGATGCAAGTGGGAATCAAAGAATACATTCAAAGAAGTTTTTTAAAATGTTGGACCTGATTTTTGTATTGTAAATAAAAGTATATATATAACCCTAACCTTCAACATATCCCTATTTTAGCAATATTTTAACGGAGGATTGAAGGCTACTGTGATTACAGTAAGATATATTGGGTAAGAAATGTCGGACTTGTTCTGTTCTTGTTGTGTGAGAACGGTTAACTGACTGTAAATCCTGTGTGAAATAGGGTGCTCCTAAAATATTGACAAGACTTACGGTACTGCGTATTATCCTAACGCATACCATTCCTTTCCCCACATGATATTTGCATAGCAGCACCCCTTCTTCCGAGATTTAAAGGAGACAGCTGTAATATCATTTGTAAAATGTATATGTATATTAAAAACGACCTTGGGACTTCATGGATTGAAGTCATGCTCAATCAAGCTGGAGGATAATTGTTTATATTTTTACTACTGTCTTAAGAAGAGTAATAAAGGGAGCTGGAATCTACAATAGTATACGGCTAATTTATGATTGTATAGGTCAGCGCTTCAGGTGATGTGTAAATACATTATTATACACCAGTTTATGTGTGTCGTATACAATGTGGAACTATGATATAGGCTGCTAAGTGGGGATGGCATGCTTTTAATGGTCAGATTGTTTGACAACTACCCGATGATTTTATGAAGACCTAATTAGTAGAAACCAAACGAGAGTTAGCCTTGTCAATGTTTATGCCACAATGGGCAGGTCGTGTATTAGTACACGAGGCATTAGCCGAGTGTAGTGAGTAGCAGACCTGACTAGAGTGGTATAGACATTGAGAAGGCTAACTCGAGTTTGGTTTTGTATTTATCCTACCCCATCTCTCCGATATACAGAGACAATTTTGTAATTATCCATGTTCGTAGCATGTTGACACTCATCAGAGGATGGCCGTGTTTATCAATGCTGCCGGATCCACTTTCGTTATCTCATCCCTGATTGGTCCGTTTTTTTATTCACCTCGGTGCATAAATAACACTTTATATAACGCTCAGTCAAATACACTGAGTCAATGTTAAACCTATGGCGTTTTTTATTAGGGGTAGGATAATGGCAAGGTGGGTGTGTAGGATCATCTGAAGCATGTCTGAGCAGTATGGACTCAGAGATTGTGATGCGTGTAAGGAGGTTACGCTCTTCTTTGGGTCTCTGTATTACCCCAGATTACGGAACCACCTCTGGTGAACCCCAATATGCCGCTCCCAAATATGGGCGTTCCATAGCCTCGAACCAGTCACGTTCCACAGATATGTACTTTATTATCTATTCGATACTATTTTGTTCATCCTTACATTACTATAGGCAGTCTACAGCAATACAATATGTCCTCTATTTCTAGTTTCTAATGACTGAGAACGAGTTTGGAAACAAAATGCCAATACTGAACAATCTGCTGTGAAATTGTTAGTTATTGGTTAAGTTGTAAGCCTATCATCATGAACGTATGATATTTCATCACCTGTAGAATTACAACAGGGTGTGACGTGTGAATATTTTGAACTGACTCAAAGTAATATTACTAAAGGTGTCAACACCACTCCCTGTAGTCTAAAGCCCAGAGACCACGGGCCGCACCCTGTGTGCCTCCCGCCGCTGACACTAGGGGGCACCACATGTGTATAATTGGTTGCGTGTCATCACCATTGTATATAACCTAACTCGTCATTTGTGTAAATATCATTTGGCATTACATTGTCATGTACATTTATACTTAGGAACCATTTTGTAAAGAGGAATAAATGCACAATGAATACTTGCATCGCAGTGTTTTCTATACTTCTCTACCACTAGACAAATCCTATTTGACTGCTTTATATCGTATTTTCTGATACGATGAGCTACATTATCAGCAGGCTTGTGATGATGCAGGGATTTTAACTGGCTTTGCCATTCCCCCTCGAGAGGGCAATCCCGTCTACCTGTCGGAAGACTGGAGCTCCCTATAAAGATTCTCCTTTAAAAAAGAGGCAACGGTCAATAACTTTTGATCTAATTAAGATGCTGGGAAATATTTTTGAATCATTCTCACCTTTCAGTCTGGACTGGTAGATAAAGTGCGCAGATTTCACGTAAGGTTACGTGCCAATACAGATTAATACGATATAGCAATGTGGAGCTTTTTTCAGAAGTGGAAAAGAGCCCCTAACTTGGACATTTTTGTACCTCTCTTTTTTTGTAAATTGGTGATTGCACCATCTTATGTTAAAGCCTGTGGCAACCTGCCCAGACGACTTTGATTTATCCTCAAGTCCACAGCTTGTTACTGGTTGGTTGGATGTCAACGGAGATGTAGCGCTCTCAGGGTACCAGTAGTGGTAAACTCTCGGTGAAACACTCATCAGTAACTCGTGTTCCGTCCCTCTATGAAGCCAGATTTAGGAAGATTTTATGAATTGTGAAGCAAGTTCAGCATTCCCCGAGAAGCATTACACTCCATCTGTAAACTGAGTTGACACACCAGGGTTGTGATTACATTTACCAAGTTTCGATTTAGCCTGTGTGTATCTACACCATGTGGCTTGCCAACATGGCGGACGATCAAAGGGAAAAGTCAAATGGCAAACATGACCCGCCTACGATAGGATAGACAAACCCAAATCTCCTGCCGAAAAAGAGGAGGTGACAGGAACATTATCAAACCATCCAGAACCATCTGTCCAAGGCCTATCAGCAGTACAAATGGACCAATTCAGAGAGCTGATGTCAGTTCTTCGGGATGAGAGGGAGAAGCGTGCCACCATGATCCCCAAACCAAAATGTTGTGTAAGACTCAGGTTCGAGCTCAGGAGAAGAGCTAGAGTGTGGTCAAATCTCTCGTGATGAAGACCACAAAGATGTCACTGACGTCCCTGAAGTCTCAGACATGGTAGTCAGGGTGCTGTCACATATAGTGGGGCTGTTATTACAGAAAGACCTGTCAAGGAGAAGCGAGACTGCTTCCTTTGTCTGGCCAATACACCTATGCTGCAAGTGCTGAAATTGAACAAGATCTTTAACCCGGTGTTGCCTCTAGAGTAGCTCCAAATGGACAAATACCTGATAGAAACTCAGTAGAGTATCGTAGTTTTGATGTCGGGCATTGCTCACCAGTCGCAGGCCCCAAATGAACTCAAACAGTGGGAAAAAATGAACCAAGATCCCCAGATCAGAGAAAAGTAGCTCCACTTGTAGATGCCTATGTGGGTATGATGGATTAAAATCTCATACAGTCTAGAGCAATGTCGAATGCAACACACACCAAGAGATATCTGCTGAAGTAAAACCTGGATAAAAAGTGGGGAAAACCTTTTGTCAGATGACAACCCCACCGCACCATAGTTGCTCGGGGGTGAGGATCTTCACAGGGTCAAGAAAAAATCCAAAGACAAGATCAGACAGGCTGAAAAAAATGACAAAGAGGAAGTATGAGCCACAATCTGATTGGAAAGACTTCTACAAAAAGATTATGGATACAAAACCAAGAACAAGTCCTAAAATAAAAATTGGAGACTTGACAAAGGCTCCAAGGACAAGTCCCCATACAACCACAACAAGTTGGGTTTTCACACACTCTTGTGGTGGATTTTGGAGTAGAATGTTTGCAAAGTCACTGAGTGACACAATCAGGTGTCTGTCAGACAACACAACGACAATGGCCTTCTTAGACCAAAAGGTGGTTCAAAAAGTGTAGGATGTGACGAAGTCATAAATGGCATCAATTTTTTATGGATAATAGGGGCTCATATCCTAGGGGAAAAGGATGCAGAAGCAGACAAGGAATCTTATACAGAGTCTAAGGCTGAAGTGAGAAACCCATAGAGGCTTTTGGCTATTATAGTAGATCGATTGGTCCACTGTCATATAGATCTGTTTCTGTCAAGGCTTACAAACAAACTACCTAGATACTGTAGGTGGCTCCCAGATCCTGGGGCAGAAATCATTGGTGCTTTCTTGTTCAAATAGAATAATGGTTTCTATGCATTCCCAACTTTCAGGCTGAGCCTCAGAGTCCTTCAAAAAGCCAGGAAGGACAGGGCAGAGGCCATTCTGATCACACCATCATAGGAAGCCCAACCCTGGGACGGCCTCCTGAGAAGAACAGTCAGACAGAAGCTGAATATGGGACTGGTATAATTGAGGAATCCAGTGTCAAGAGACACTGTGGCCCATACACCTTTGTGCATGGGCGATCTAAACAGAGCACTGCAAGTGCAGGTCTTGGATCCAGACTCCACTGCTCTATACATGCAGTCATGGAGGGAATAAAAGAACCCAGTATGGTGCTGTTTTAAAATAGTGAACCTTATTCTGTGAAGAGATTAAATCAAACTGAATAAGCTTACAATCTTTGATGCAATGAGATTTTGAAGCTTCTTAGATAAGAAAGGATTTGGTTACTCTATGGTGAATAAGTTGAGGAGTGCACTTTGAGCCCATATTAAGAAGGTTGAAGGCTCCTCAGTAGGAAACCACAAAATGGTAACCAGACTTTTAATGGGTAATTTTTTTTATTCCAGGCCTCCCAATGCAAAGTATCAGCAAATTTGGGATGTTAACACTGTCTTAAACCTGTAAAAGAAGTGTTGGGAACCCTCTCGAAAAAAATATGGGCCCCCGATTTTCGTAAATCGGGCCTCGATTTCTCAGAAAAAATTAGAGCCACACACAAACTGGCTGCAGCCAGCTTGTGACGCTCACCAACCTTCCCTCCCTCCCAGTCGGGAGAATCAGCGCACACACCGACTGCGCAGACGGGTTGCCAGGATACGAGACGCGCAGCCGAGAGCGAATCCCGGACTTCCAATGAGAACAGACGACACGAAAAAAATGAACCAATCGTGTGAGGGGACAAGAACTAGCGCAAAGCTGAAGTCCGAGTTGAAAACACGGCGGGAGTTCACTCGTGGTCGCAAACTCAAGCTCCCTCTACGGATTAGTTTTTTTCTTCGTGAATTACTGAACATTTGGGCCGCAATGAAAACCTTTGTTGTTATGATGTAAAATCACCCTGATTGTATGGCTCTCGAAAGAGCCGGCAACTCATCTACTTTTCACAATTCTCATTTGGATTTCTCATACCTATTAATACAGGGGTCATATTGATAAGCACATCCACCTGGACTTATCTGGACTTAACGAGATGATCATGGCAAGGATGATCCAAACAATGTAGTCATTAACCTTTATTGTCAACAAAATTTATGAAATGGCAAAATTCCTGCATAGTTCACAATTTTGCGGTCGTCCTGTGCACGAGACAATATAACCATGCAGTACTAATAATTATTGGTGGTCAGAGCTTGAGCTATTGCTGATAGTTAAATTTTGGTGGTTAGAGCTTGTGCTAATGATAAGAAAGATCGTTTGTTCTAATACTCGCACTTGTAGCGATTGGTGGTTTCAGCTTGTGCTAGCACTAACGGTGGTGTTTCAATGGGCAGGCGGTAAAGCTGACGGCGATGGGCGCCTGCCAAACATGCTTCTAGTTTAAAAACCCCACAGGGGAGTTCAAAGGCAGACGTCTCACAGCAGCCTTGTGGTCTAAGTTTACAGGTGTCAGACAAAAGATTTGATGAGCCATCGCCTGTTACACTGCCGTGCGGCCGTTGCCAATTGCAAAGTGTGTTGCCTCCTCCACTGCACTGATTGATATAACTAGGCTACCTACCAAATGTCCACCATGCAGCCGCCGTATGGTGCTCCTATGTGGTCGTGAAGTCAGCCCAATGGAACACCCTCTTATGGGTGAACGGGTGCTCGCAGAAATTAGAAACTATTGCAGTGGCAGTGTTGTCATATGAAGGGGGTTTGAATCACGCTCTGGTTGAAGAATTGGCAGCAGAATGCTTTGCGACAAAATGGCGATTTCTGTATTGAATGAATGCTATATTTGTTGCTACTATTGTCTGTACACTAGTGAAAAGGCAGATACCCTAGTCCATCTACCAATACGATCAGGTTTTGTTTTTCGTCATATTTCGTTATAAGTTATGTACGCCGCATTTATCTCACCCCTGTTATTTTTTCTCCATAAACATAACATTGGGAACCCGTATCCAACGCTCATGAGATATTAAGGAAAAATATCCAAGGGGAGATTATGTCACAAATGTTAGCCCATTAGTCAATGTGAGGGATGAGATAAATTCAGAAACCTATTCAAGTCTAGGGTCAGAGCTCGATCCGATCTCCTTTGAATCGCTACGTAATTTACGTGGCTTCGCTTTCAGAATTACTACGCGATTCAAACTCGATTGGGTACGAGCTCTGACCCTAAACTTTCCTAAGTTTCCTCTATAATATTCCATGGACCACATCATAACATGCCATCAGCTCTGTACAGTGGAAAGGACATTTAATTTCATCGTTACTGATTAATCGTAAATATATAATATTCAATGGATTCTGTTTCATACTAGAAGATGGTTCCATGCGAATGGATAGAAGATTCTAGAGGCCAATGTCACGAATGTCAAGAAAATATTTCCTAGATATGTGCATTTGTTAAGCACTGCTGCCCCAGGTGGCATCGAATGTTGATATGAAGATGTTGGCCACCATTACAACACCAACACATGTGAAGGCAATAATGTCACAGCGATTCTCTAGTGACCGTCTGTAGATGTCTCCTTGGTGTGTTATGAAGAAACAAACTCCAGCGACCACCTGGGCTGTGATGGAGACCAAGAGCATCGTCACCAGAAGGATTACCTGCAGAGAGAAACCAGGAGGGAGTCGGCATGTCTGTAGTTATTTAAATTTCCCCAAACGAGTGGAAAAAATACCAGTGTGTTGGTCGGTGAGCAGATGAAGAATGAGCATATATTTAATATATTATGAGCTGCTCACCGCCACGCGTAAAGAATTATCACCGTAGTTATCGCATTATCCACAGCAACCACCTGGACAACGGAAGTAGCAGATATCCGAGGTGAATAATAAAACACATTTCATTCGGTATTTATATTTATATATTAACATATATAATAATATATATTCATATATAATGTGTACTGATTTTTTCCTCCTCCATGATTACAAGCCGCGTTAAATTTGTGTTCCAGGACTGATTATAACCATAAGAATGAAAAAATAACCGATATATTAGTAATGTACCCTGTCTACAAATTACAAAACCCTTCTTTTCCCTGCCATTGGTCTCAAGCAGGTTCTCACAGTTGCTAAGCCCCATTCACACTGTGCGACTAGAGAGTTTGCGGCTAACAATACGGCTAGCGATACAACTAGCGGTACCTAGCTTGCGACTGGGCGTACCTGATTGCTTGCGACTGGGCGTACCTCAGGTACCGCTAGTTGGAAAACCAGATACGCTCGCCTTCCGACTTGCAGGAAGCACGCCGTTCACTCTGTCCGATTTGACGGGCTTGTCGCTGACAGGTACGCCTAGTCGCACAGTGTGAATAAGGGATTGTATGTTGGGAATTGCGCTGTTTTGGAATACGAGTGATAAATGTAGACAGTGAATGACTTTTCAGGACTGACATGCTGATTGTTCAGTCAGATATTGTTTCATTCAATCAAAATTCAAATACTAAGCTGGACTTCTTAACCCCATCAAGTCGGGTGCCCGCGGCAGGGGCACAGTCATGGAGCCGGGTACTAGTGCCAAGGAAAAGCGCTAGAGGACAGGTATATATGTGGTGTAAAAGAACATTGAGAAAGTCTGGTGAGAACCTTTCATGGTTAACTGGATGTTAAATCAAACCAACCAACCAACAAACTTAGCATGACACGTGACACTATTTTTATTTCACCAAGAAATAGGTTTCATGTTTATTGAGCCATTATTTCGAATTTTCTTTAACCCTTTAAGGACGGCCTATATTCTGTGCACATTTCAAGTTTATCATCAAAATATTTGCTTTTCAAAAACAATTTCATAGATATCCAGCAAATGATGCCTTAAGGCATCATACGCTCCCAGCCGGTTGATGCCTTAAGACATCCTCCACCCTTAACCCTTTCCCTGCAGCACCCAGTTCCCCTGCACACCATTACATGGCAGGCATTGCCTCCCCAAATGACCCTGCTATGGCAAGCACCTTTTTTTTTGGGAAATAGCAATGTCATGTGATGTGTCATGTGATTTAAGTAATTTACCTTTGTGACTGATCATATTTTATCATACCAAATCAAAGGTCAATATGGCTCTTATAAATTGTCAAAATTTCTTTTAAATCAAACAATTATCGTTAGAATTTTGTATATAAGTATCAATGATTCCTCTAAGATGCCTTGAGGCATCTTCCTGCCATAGCCAGGGGAATGCCTGGAGGCATCTTCCTGTCGTAGCCAGGGGAATGCCTGGAGGCATCTTCCTGTCGTAGCCAGGGGAATGCCTGGAGGCATTTTCCTGCCATAGCCAGGGGAATGCCTGGAGGCATTTTCCTGCCATAGCCAGGGGAATGCCTGGAGGCATCTTCCTGCTGTTAAAGGGTTAAACAGTAGGAGGACGTACCTGGTAGAACTCGTAGCGCTGCCACCTGACGCTGATGACGGCGAGACGCGACATGTTGGAGACGAGCAGAGACACGTCGATGACGCGCTGCACGTGGCCGCGCGCCGCCACGAACATGTTCCGCTGTCAAACACGTCACCACAAGGTCATTACTCGTAAATCTCAACTCCTTAACACTAATCTCAGAATCCACCATCATTTTAAATTCAAATAAACACAAGACATAAGCCGATATCGCATGTTCCTACATGCATATACTGATGGTAGAATGAGACATACCCGGAGTTTACACAAGTTGATTCTGGTTGGCGATTTGGGCATTTTGCACCGCCTGACGACTTTCAGTAGTGAAATGGTAGAAATCATCTAGTCTAAATGCCAAGTGCGTGGCGACTGCAGATCGTCCGATTATGTCAGATTACACGATTCGGCTTTACCTGAGGACTATTGAACACGCTTTGACGTCCTTCACTATTTCTAGGCAGCTGGAGTTAGTCTTCTAGACTAGACAGCCGGCGAGTCAGTGTAAACGCTCGAGTACATTCTGAGGTCGACGATTTTTACATCGGTCATTGTGAAATCGAGGAGCGCCTGACGACAATTGGCCTGACGATCTACAACCGCCACGTGTTCAGTGTAAAGTATAACAAACAGATAATAAAAACGTTACTAGCCATATTACATTGGGTGAATACATAAAAAATCGTTTCATACTTATTTCTTACTCATAGCTCACCCATAAAGAGGTAAGAACCCATAGACGTCATGTTTGCCTTTCAGCTTTGTTTTCTTCGAGTTAAACATGTTTCAGAGTACCATAGGTGATAGTCTAAATCTGAAATCAGCATGTCCACTTTGAATTTCTATTAGATTGCAATTGTTTCACTTAGGATTCCTCTTTAAAAGTTGGATACATACTTTCATTTCTTCTTCTTGCTGTGCATTCTTTTCATGGTCTTTGTCTCCATTTTCTGAATCCTTGTAGCTTTGTTTATCGGGATCGTTTCTCTTCAAATCAACTTCGTCCTTTTCTGATGATGTCATTTTATCTGCATGATTATTAGTGTAGAAGTATGACATCAAATTCATGCCTCTGTGACATTTTGTCTTAGTTTGCTTAAACATAGGTATATATATCTAGGAATGGATATTTATCAAGACGATCTAACTAAATGAATGAGAGATTGGTAATATACATAAGATAGATGTTAAATAGGAAGGGATTAATCATGCGTGTTAGAACAATGGCTTGTTCTTAACACGCATTATGTTGGCATCCATGAAACTTTCATGTGTAGATTTAGAATGAAACGCAAATTAAACGTTTTAGGAAACAAAATATGAAATCAAATATACTCCCTATCTCTCATATCATAGAATGATATGACTCAAATGATGTATTCCATGTCGATGTAATCAATTTGCTTTCAATAGCCCAGCTAGAGTATTAATCAAAATTGTAGCGTAGGACAAGGAATGTAACAAATAAGTGGCTCCACCTTTTGCGCATTAAACCAATTGTGACTCTTCCATCACTAATCATACTCATTCAATCAATCTCTGATGCACTCACACATTTGCTCACTTGTTATTTCCAACAATCAGCACCACGTACCTGTAATAATGAGCAGAAGAACAACACACAGAAGAAGCAGACCGCGTTTCTAACGAGGAACACACGCGACCCGGCAGGTGTATGTAGGAGCTCACTCCTTGTTGTCTTATTGTTTTACTTTTATTTACCATACCATCGCATTTGTGATACTTTTTGTAGGTGGGGACCGTGGTAGTTTGTTGACGACGGTCCCACTTCCCTGTAAACAATGGCTGCTGAGTCCCGCAGACGACAACCCAGCATCAGGACACATGATCTGCCTGGTCCCCACAGACGCTGGTCAGGAGGCACTAAAAACCTGGTACCCTGTCTGGTAAGCCTTGCCTGGTGAGAGGGTAGAGAGGGTGGTTATTCAAAGCGTGGTTCTATCTTTTCATAATCTCATCTTGTTTTGAATCCCAGCCAAGCCGTCCTCTCATTAGCTGTACCCTCTTGACTTGTAGAGGTCATGTGGTTCAGTGATCTCTGAAGGGCAGCTGTTTAGCCCACTTGACTTGCTCATTACGTGGTGTGAACCAAAAATGTTTATTATGTTTATTTAGTAGGGAGCAGATATGAGATTTTTCAAAATTTTATGTCAGCCATTTCACGAAAATGTCTTACTTTTGGGTAGCAGAGAATCTAGACTATCGTGTATGTATGATCGAGGAGAACAGCAATACAATGTACACTCGGGGTTACTTTTTTCTAAATGAAATTGAAGGAAAGGGTTCAGATGTCCAATCTTGTCACACGACTCTTCCTGAAGGTACACGGTGTCAGTGTACATATTTCAATAGAGGTTGTCCATAGACACTGACTTAACATGTTCTAGATATAGCTTTTTTGTACCTTTTTTTGTTGATAAGTTTTATTAGGGTAAGAAATACAATATGCTTGTGTTTAACCCAAGCTCTGCCATATGTCATCAACCATGCTGGGGTGGGTGATGCCATGTGGCATCATCTGTGCTGGGGTGGGTGATGCCAAAAGGCATCAACTGAGATTTCGGAGAATTAAGTTTTCATGGAATGAAATAGGAAATGGTGGATTAATTTTTTTTAGATTTTCACATAATATAGATACAAAACCAAGGTAAGACATAATAGACAATGGTATTAAGGCTGGCATGTCCTACCATGTGATCATTGCATTATTGTTATTACCCTGAGATCTCCCACTCCCTGGCAGTATATATTGTCACCGCTACCTGCCATTAACCACATGGTTTGGACACAGGTCCGGGGTTAACTTTGGAGCTCCACAGCATGGGGGCCAAAAATAAATGTTCTTGCTTGTGTATTTCAATGCCTAGTGGAATGCTCACAAGCTTTCCAGGATGTGTTTTTGCTTGCAGAGCAAAGAGCATTAAGTGGCACATATAGGTTGCAATTCACCTTGTTTCAGCCAGGAATGACCTATCTGTAGATGTGTTAACCTTATTAGCTTGTTGCTCAGTAGAACCTACAATATCCAGAGGGTAAAATTAGGGACAGTGATAGGGCACTTTTATTTCCTGGGATGTAATCCAGCTCTCACTGGGATTGTAGGGCTAATTCTTTGTGTTTGCACAATCTCAAGGAGTTGACTGCTCAGTGCTCCTACTGAAGAAATAAATGGTCATACATACAAAATTGCTTTTGCTGTGGTTTTGATGATTGCAATAAACACACCTACAACAATACCCATAGTCCAACATTCCGATGCAACTAAGGCATTAATGACAAGTGATCAAATAATCAAATAAATTGGGTTAATAAATTTTGATATTCAATAGATTTACAGTGAAACCCGACTTAAGGGGTCACACTCTGTTCTGGACAAAGTCCCCTTAAGTGGGGTGTCCCCTGAAGCTGGGTGTCCACTTAACCCTTTAAGGACGGGTGCCTGTGGCCAAACTACCGCCTTGAGGACGGGTGGTGGTGGCTCTGTATACCGCTAGGGGACGGGCACACAGTCGTTAAAACCCATAATTCAATTGTTTAATCACGTGATATGATAATTAATCTTAAATATTTTATTTCTTTTGAATAGAAATATTAATGATGGTATCATACACACATTCTGTGAAAATTTCATTAATGTTCCTCCATTATTTTTTGTTAAAAACGATTTTGTAGGTTTTTGAGAAATGATGCATCATTCGCCCTGGCCTGGATGATGCCTCAAAGCATCATTCGCCCTGGGCTGGATGATGCCTCAAGGCATCATTCGCCCTTAAAGGGTTAACTGGGGTTTTTAGTATGTCGATGGTTAGGCTATGTAGTATATAAAACCTTTATTCAGGTGATATTATGTCATACAGACACTCCTATAACCAAACAAACACCCCAAAGACGCCTACCTGAAGCCTACAGGAGCTTGCTTATCAAGACAGCTGTCTACCTGCCTCACATACACACCAAAATAACTGTTCCCTTAACCCTTTAATGCCGGGCACCTCTGGGGAAGCAATGTCTGTAATGCCGGGTAGGGTGTTAGTATATACCGCCAGGGGACGGGTCTTTTCAAGCCAATTTTAATAATTTTACTGTTTGATCACGTGATAAAACATGTGATCTTTAATATTATTTTATGAGTATAATATTATACCAACAATCTGTGAAAGATTCATCACCATTGATCAATTATTTACATAGTTATTAAATATAAACTATGATTTTGTAGGTCTTAGATAATGTTGCCTTAAGGCATCACCCGGCCACACACGGTGATGCCTTAAGGCATCACCCGGCCACACACGGCGATGCCTTAAGGCATCACCCGGCCACACACAGCGATGCCTTAAGGCATCATCTGGCCACATGCGGCGATGCCTTAAGGCATCACCCGGTGCCAAAGGGTTAAGTGGGGTTGCCCCTTAACCCTATCGCGCCAAGTACTCACTGCAGAGATACAGTCATGGAGCCAGGTAATAGTGCCAGTGAATACCGCTAGAAGCTGGCTATATATGCCAATTGTAAACATTTTGATTTTTGCATCACATCACATCACATGCAATGCTAAATACTATCTTCTATGTCAGCTGAAATATCAAATATGATGTTATATCTATATTCTGTGAAAGTTTCATGTGTATTGAACCATTATTTCCAATTTTAATTAAAAAAACGAATATTTTGTAAATGATGCCCCAAGGCATCACCCAGCCATCCCTGGATGATGCCTTTAGGCATCACCAGGCCAGCTCTGGTTGATGCCTCAAGGCATCACCTGGCGTGAATGGGTTAAGCTGGGTATGCCCTGAAGCAGGGTTTTACTGTTTGCATCTATCATTAATGAAAACATTAATTTGAAAATGATAATATTCTTGCTGGATATTAAAGATATCTTACAAGTAGAGGGTATCTATAATTTCATATTTCATTTCATGCTGATATGATCTGTCTGTGTAATTGCTTCCAAAGTACTTATGCATTTTCTTTATATTATCCTAAATGATTCATCTAAGTCAACACAAATAAATATATCTTCAATGTACAATGTAGAAACTTGACATTGGGTAAAAGGTGGCCAAAAGAACACACAATATTTTGGTATCCATATTTCTAAAATGCTAAGTGAGTTGTAGAGATTGACATTGGATTAAGGCCTTGGAAATAGCTAAAGGTCAGCTCAAGGCACTCTTGTAAAATGTTGGAATGAGTAGCAATGGCCATGCGCAACCAAACTGCTTTGATAACAGGTTTTCCATGGTAGAACTCTCAAATTTCATGAAAATATGTCAGAACCTTTACGATTAACCTTGCAAATATGACCTTGACATTAGATCAAGGTCAACACATGACTCCCCCTTTAAAGGTTCTCACAGAAAGCAATGTATATGCACAACCCAAGTACTATAATACAATGTCATTCATGGTAAAATTCCCAATTTTCATGAAAAATGTCAAAACCTGTTGGGGGTGACCTTGAGAATATGACCTTGACATTAGTACAAGGTCATCACATGGCACACTCTTAAAGAATTCTCATGGATATCAATGTCTATGCTGAATCCAATTACTGCAATAGAAAGTTAACCAGGGTAGTATTGCCAGATTTGTCACCAAATATCCAAAATTTTATGGTTGACCTTGGGAATATGACCTTGATGTTGGGTCAAGGTCATTATCTGGGTAGGTTTTGGAACTTTAGCTATGCAGCCTTCATCATGTTCAATATGAAACCCATACTTGTAATAGCTAATGAAATATTCACAATCTAGTTTAGAAGTTGAATGTCACTTTTGCTGTTTTGCTAAGGATTTCTATACAGTTTTCATTAATTGGTGAGCATCCAATTCTTTCTTAAGTGGATTAGGTATGTGTTTTATATGGTCTATGTGGGTGAATAGCATATCAGATTGAAGCTATTGGTTCAGGGAATAATACTGAATTATTTCTCTATCAAGTTTCTGATATGTATGGTTGCCATGGCAACTGAAACATACCCATATGCAAAAAATATGCAAAAAATAGATGTTTGACCTTGAATTCAGTGACCTTGACCTTGGCCCAAGGTCATATACATTTGCATACTTAAAGACTTTGATGGGGTATATATGCTTATTCAATATGAGCCTCCTAGCTCATAAAGGGTCAGAGTAGGGAGCACATATGTCTTAAAAATTGAGATCTCTGTAATTTTAGTGACCTTGACCTTTGACCTCAGATAGAATAGTGATGCTGAAAGGTCTGCAACGCCAGAGCACCCACACTAAAATGTTGAGAGTCTCTAGAATCAAAATCAACTCCGATAACCATTGTGGCGAGCCGGCAAGAAAAATCCTAAATTTTCAGATCTGCTCCTCTACTATTAGCCGGTTTTCCGGTTGGTCCCTCTGTCATTATAGGGAGTTTACAGTATCAGGTAAGTATGGCAGTATATATAACATAAATTATCATCAATAATAACGTTTAGTGGTACACGTTAGCAGTATTCTCAAGCTATTCATATGTAAATTAAAAGGGTATTAAATTGTGGAATCAATTGCCGAGAAAAATACAAAGAATGACAGGAAAAGAGACATACAAAAAGTCTATAAAGGGCTTTTTGCTTCGAGAAGATATCTATGAACAACTGAAGATTCTCTAGGTATTGATATTTGTAAGTGGTAAACGAGTCATATGACCGAGAAAAGAGTAGTTAAAGAATATAAAGTTTGGAAAAAATTTATATATCTTGTGAGCTTAAAATTATATATGATTGATAATATGGGGACTCACTATTGTATTGAAGTTATGCCTGTCTTGTCTGTCTGTTTTTGAATATAATGAAGGTAAAGATTCGTAACATTAATTACCAAATTTCTTTTCCCAGAGTCATATGACCTGGGAAGTAGGAAGTAGAAAATAACTACAAGAGTATGTATTAGAGTATATAATATATCCTTTTGTTTGTGTTGTTCTAAGATGATGCAAGATGCGAGACGATAATCTGCTGCTGCGATGATTCACCATGCTGCTTGTTGACTGGACGAGGCGCCATCTACCGACGTCGTCTTCCCAGATCATGTCAACGCCCAGTCACATGACCATTGAGGTAACGCAGCGCGTCGTTCACTGACCAGTGACGCCCGTCAACGTCACCACTTCCTGTGGTCAGCACGCCTACGTCACGTGGTCGTCGCGCTTAGTACTATAAAGGGAATGTACCAAAATCATGTTTCAATCGGAAGAGTTATTGAAAGGTCAACTTGAATATATGTAAAATATCAATGAAATATAAACATATCACGAATATTCTTTGATCGTATACTTAAATGGTCATGCCAATTACTGACAGACAGTAATACTGTTTATGAACTGCTACACATTTAGAATACGATATTTTCCGAGTGAAAGATTATTGATTAATATTTGAAAAAGACCCCACAAATACAAGGTGCAGCACTGAATAAGTTAAACGCGTGATCACTTGAGACTTTTCCGTTTCAGTGATAATTTGAAACTAGAGGCAAATGAAGTCTTTGAGGTAGATCGGCGCAGAAAAATAGACTGTTTTAGAAAAGGAGGAAAGGTACAGCCATATTTTGTGATAGCTTAGAAATCATATAAGTGAATATTCTTTGATCGTATACTTAAATGGTCATGCCAATTACTGAGGAAGTACAAGGAATGACGGAGTAGGACGCACGGTGTACGGTGGCTCTCCGCGACATCCGTCTATTTCCGCGAAATACACTCTGAAAACGGCCAGGCTGGTTTATAAAACTATAGTGACCACGCTTACGAGATTACTCGGGTGATGACTGGCAGGATAACTCGATCATCAACTACTCCGAAAACGAAGCAAGTGACAATGGGCGATAAAGAAGGACGTAACGAAGGTAATCAAAACAAGCCCACAGCCCTGGATACGGCCCATGCCGCTGCGGCTGGTGGGGAACAACAGTTGTCGCTTCAGAACCTCGCTAACTCTTTGACACTGATTCAGGAATCGCTGGACAAACTTACAAACAGCAATGTTCTGCTAACAAATAAAATCGATCTACTAGTCACGGACACTGCGGCTAACAAAAAAGAGGTTGAGCTAATGAACACTAAACTGACTGGGCATTTGAAAGACTCAGCTGAACTAAAAGCCAACCTTGCAGACATCGCAACCTCAGTGGCTAGTAACACAGGGGAAATAACTGATTTGCGCAAGTACAAGGATGGCTGTATCTCAAGCAGACACGCTCTCAACATCATTATCAGGGGAATTCCCGAGCCCCCCCGTGAAAAAATGCATGAAACAATGGGCAATCTCTTTGCTACACTCCGACTGTCATTCCCGTTTGCGATGACTGACGGGGCGTACCGTGTAGGCACGGCGGGGGACCAGGACGGTGCTGTAAACAAACGCACGTGGATCCGCCCAAGCACAACCTATGACAAAGTATCGATAATTCCTGATCTCACGGACGATGAACAACTTGATCGTAAAGAGTTGCAACAGTTACTGGGTGCGCTAAAGCAACATGACAGAGAGGCGAGGATTAGGGGAAACTCCCTAGTGGTTGACAAGAAAGTGATACCTCCGAAAGACTTCAACAACCTACCGTACAACGTCTCCTATGAGAACGCATCCACAATATCTAACGATATGGGAGTCTTTTTTCAGGGTCATAGAAGCCCCCTGTCGAACCTCTACACATGTCCGATACGAGATGACAAATTTGACTTCGACGCATCCAGTGTAGAGCAGGCGTACGCTTTCAGAATGGCAAGGGCACACGGTGACAAGGGAGCGGAAAACGCGATACGCAACACCGCCAATCCTTATACAATCAAACGACTAACCAAGCGTATCAACAGATCCGCAGAGTGGAGACAAGAAGAGAGAAGCACAATCAAAGAGTTGATGTATTTGAAGCTCACGCAAAACCCCGCAATCACCGACAAGATCCGCAAATCCAAAGCTACATCATTTTACGAAGCAACGAAGGATCCCGTCTACGGCTGTGGAACTCTCCTGTTCGAGGTACATAACGCTACGCAACAAAACACACCCCGAACCGGCTTCCAAAACGTGACTGGACTTATTCTGTCGGAAATCATGGCTTCAATTTGAGTTGGTAAAGACGCATACGACTGTAAATAAGTGACACAGCCCTGCAAGCTTTCAAAATGAAATTCCGAATTGTACTGCTGTCGGACTCTAGAGGCGCTGGACTAGGTGAGTTAGTGAGACATGAAATTCTTGACCGCGATATGTTGGACATTCATTTTGACTCCCTATTCTTTGCCGGTGCAACCGTCGCAGCTACAGTTGAGCGGGCCGTGCCGTTACTAGCTCGTAGGAAACCCTACGACGTCATCTACCTGATGACTGGTATCAACAACGCGACGACTAAACTGTCTTTCCGGAACATTGTTCCTAACTTTGACACAAGTACAGACTTTGAGGATCACTGGCTTAGTGAGCTGTCGAGTGCCAAGCTGAGGTTAACCGAGTACACGAAACTAGTGGTAATCTGTGAAATGGTAGGGCTATCCATGGAGCTATACAACACACATGGGGAGCCGTTCAGGGCGGAACAAGCTGAACTTGACCGATCAATTTACCCAACAAACAATGCTATTTACAATCTGAACCTGCTCTCGGGAGCGAAAACGCCACACATCTTCCAACATGTTCACAAAAGCCGACATGGTGTAGTTACTGATAGATATGCTGGGACACTAGTGGACGGTCTACATTTCTCACGCGTCACAAAGTGCAAACTTGCCCGGAACCTCACGTACACGTTTTATGATAACATTCATACAACCTGCTCATAAACCACTCCTCAAATAGGTGACGTGGATACACACGGCCTGTCACGTTGAGCTAAGTGGACTGTGCTTTGACAGTGATTTGTACTGGGAACAACAAATCGATATGTTTATATGCTAATGTGCTTTCGTTCTCATGCCTTTGTTTACCACATAATAATGCACTATTGTTTATCTGGTTGAATTTTTGATTTGTCAAAACTTATCTCTGAACCTGTTGTCATACCAATGATCTGAACTATTACTTCATATGAAAATTTGTTGGTACTATGAACTTGGTGTATTAAACTGTTAAATAGACTCTTCAACTAAACCTGAGAATGTATCCCTAAATTTTTTCTCTCATTTTCGTCAGGAACTATGTCGTCTGAAGAAGTCAGTATTATGGTCTGGGTACTCTCATAATTCGCAATGACTACGATATGTCAATGATTTACTGAATACTGCTGATGATGTGAGTAGACCCTTATATTACTCTTGATCCTGCTGGTCTTCCAGTTTCTCTACTTGTATGTGTTATATGTATGGTGTTGGTTACCTGTATTATTCTTCTTCTTGTTTTTGACCTGGATGGTCCGGTAAGTTAGATGGGAATGAGGGGATGAGACGGAGGGTTGTGTTATGCCGTGCTGTTCATCAGGTTAGGTTGGCCCAATAACACCAGGGTCAAGGTTGCATGGTTAGTATGGAGTGGGGGGGTGTACTATCTGAGGGAGGAAGGTTTCACCTGCGAGATAAACTAGACATTGTAAATAATTGTGCTGTGATGGTTTTTTGGAGGTATCGATCACTGAATAAGGCGGATGTACATATGGATTATGGCTAACAATGATGAAATACTGGAAAAGGGCCTACAAATAATACATGTAAATGCTCAAAGTATGACTGGGAAATTTGACCTGGTCAGACATCACGTAGTTAACAGTAAAGCAGACATATTCACTATCTCAGAGACCTGGTTGAAAGATTCACTTCCTGTTACACTATTCGACATACCAGGTTATAGGTTCTTCAGTAATATGAGAACATGGAGAAATGAGAGGGGTCAGATCAAGATTGGGGGGGGTGTAGGTATCTACATTAATGAAAATCTGAGTACGGATGAGAGGTGTGTAGCAGAGCTAAACCAAAGTACAAATACATTAGAATGCATCTGGGTTAAAATCAATCTAAAAGAGCAAAAAGATCTAATTATAGGTACTTACTATCGGCCCTCAGATGGCAATGTAGGTGACTTCGTGGCTACAGCAACTGAGCATATAGAGCTACTGAGAGACAAACAGCCCAACTCCGACCTAGTTGTAATAGGAGACATGAATATCAATTACTTAGATATAAATAATGCTGAAACTAAACTCCTAAAGGATTTTGAGAAATCACTTGGGCTGACCCAGCTGATCCAGGACCCCACCCGCTTTGGTAACCTGATTGATCTGGCCTTCACAGATGGGCTCTTTATAAAAAATGGAGTTGTACTGAACATGAGTGTGGCAGATCACTCGGCTATCCGTATTACAAAAAAGAAAGAAAAGGAAAGATTCATACGCAAACAATTCCTGGGCAGGTCGTACAGGCATTACGATAAAGACATTTTTCAAGCCAAACTACGGGCTTCCGAGTGGGACGAATTTCACCAAACAGATGACCCCGAAAAACTATGGGGGATACTGTATGAAAATATAAAGGAAGCGATTGATGAGTTATGTCCTCTAAGAAAGCAACAGATTAGATCTAAAGAGGTACCGTGGATGATGCATGATATTCTGGAAGCAATCCAAGATAAGGACAGGGCTTGGGCAGAAGCCAAACATTCTAACACCAAGATAGATTGGGACAGAGCTAAGCTACTTAGAAATCAGACTAAAAACAGGATTAGGCTAGCTAAAAGTAGTTACATTCAAGAGAATATCCATCATGATAGTAAGAAGTTTTGGGAGCGAATGTCGTTGCTACTACCAAACAAAAATAGTCATAACACTCTGCATCTAGGCGATGAGTCAAAAACCCCTAAAAGCCCCGAGAAAACAGCTGCACATATCAATAGCTTTTTCACATCAATAGGCCCTAAACTTGCTGAATGTTTCACTGATGACTGGATAAATGCTGAACCTGTGGTGGACTGTCGTATGGATAATATGGTGTTTACTGAGGAGGATGTATTAGAGGTGTGTAAAGGGATAAATGTAAACAAATCCACTGCCATAGAATACATCTCAGCAACAGTTTTCAAGGACAGTATGGCTGTCCTGATACCAGAATTCACTCGCATGTACAATGCGTCAATGAGACTGGGATGCTTTCCTATGAGCTGGAAGGAGGCAACTGTGGTGCCACTACAAAAACCTGGTGATACTACCAAGGTAAGCAATCTGAGGCCCGTGTCCTTGCTCCCTTTAGTGGGGAAGTTGATGGAGAAACTGGTGCACTCCAAACTCATAAGCTACGTTGAAGATAACAATTTGATAAATAAAAATCAAGGTGGTTTCAGGAAGAACAACTCCACGATCTCGGTGGCCTCAAAACTAACCGATGATTTTCTAACGAACTCGAACAGTGGCAAAGGTACATTGGCCCTATTCCTGGACTTTTCCAAGGCTTTCGACACGGTGGATCACACAATCTTGCTGAATAAAATGTCAGGACTAGGGCTACATGATACCACTATTTCTTGGATTAGAAGCTACCTTTTTAATAGGTCTCAACGTACTATAGCTAATAACCACCTGTCAAACTTAGAGAAACTGAAATTTGGAGTGCCACAGGGGTCTATTTTAGGCCCCCTGTTCTTTATTTTATTTATAAATAGCATGGACAATGGCCTACGCCATAGTAGAATCAAGTTGTATGCGGATGACGCAGTCATCTACCTACCTTACACAGACCTACGTGAAGCAGTAGAGAAAATGCAGTATGACGCAAACGCTATTGGAAACTGGTGTGCAAATAACCGTCTAACAGTCAACCACAAAAAATCAAAGATCATGAGATTTGGGTTGCCTTCCCAGACACAAATGCATAAACCATGCAAGTTATGGCTGAAAAATCAACAACTCGAGGAGGTACACTCCTTCGAATACTTAGGGATAAGACTTGACCCCAAGTTAACTTATAACGCACATGTGAACAACACAATCAGTAAAGCCTCTCACAAAATAAACTTACTAGGCTATAAACGTAAATATCTCACTGTAGACCAAGCTATCACAATATACAAATCTAAGATCCTGTGCTATCTTGAGTATGGTGATGTATTATATGACAAATCAAACAATGTATTATTAAATAAACTCCAGCGCTGCCAAAATCGTGCACTTAAGATATGCCATAATGTCCCTGTAAGAACATCCACAATGGAAATACATAAACAGAGTAAACTAAACTTGCTAAGAGAAAGACGTGAGACCCACCTTGTCTTGGCAGCATTTCGTAGATTGAATGATCCTCAGTACCTGCGTAATGCTGGAAGGCAAACAAGGCTGTTCGATGGCCCAGTCCTAACCACAGACCACCCAAGGAAGGCTGGGTATGAACGGTCGGTTTTGTATAAAGCAGCAAGCATGTGGAATAGCCAGACAGTGGAGTTAAGAAACACTCAAACTAAAAGGAGTCTAGGTTATCGACTTAAAATGATGTTAAAAGTCAAGAGATTGGGATATTTCGATCCTTGATGCTAAACGTATGCATGTAGACGGTTGATGCTGAAGCCCGTTGCTCTGATCTGAAATCTGTTGCCTTGTCTCTTTTCTCCGATACAGAATGGATGTGCAAAATGTATGCTCTTTTTCCATCTAATATTTAACAAACAATATGTTATTTCATTGTAAAAATCCTTTAGTTTACCGTACAGTTTATCATGATTGATGTAGAAGTTTTCGATTGTTGTTCTTTGTATGTACATCAAGCACAAGCTAGAATCCAGCCTATGGCCAATACGTCTCTTGGGAGACACCGAGTGCGTATGGTGGGCTACCAAACTGGATGGTGCACCTGGCCTTGTTACCGTACTATCTGACCGACTATCTTGATGTCAACTACGTCGGCATTCTGTTATATTGTATCCACAGTCTCCTAGGAACTGTCTTATCCTGGAGCAACGTGGAAATAGGCTATTTCAAGCCTACCGTCTACCTCCAGTTTAAATAAAAATCTTTAAAAAAAAAATATATATAGTTTATGGATATAAATTCATTTTTGTGTATCTATTGTTACAGGGCATTATGTGATTGACTTAAATATAAGTGGAAAGCGTTGTGTAAAAATACGTATACATTGATGCAATAGACCACTAGCAGATGCTATGAGGTACATTGCTATGAGCCAAGATGCTACATAATATATTATTATATAACTTGTGCTATTATGTGCCATGCTGCTATCAGTCTTACCACTGATATGAGCCGAACTGCCATGAGCTCAGCTGCTCTAAATCATGTTGATATTAGATGTATGGCTATGAGTTGTGCTACTGTCAGCACTATCAGCCAAGATGCTATGGAAAAGCTGATATTAGCCCTGGCTCAATGAGCCATACTGCTATGAGCCATGTCCCTTCTGCTATGAGGCCTGCTGCTATGAACCATACTACTGCAAGTGGGGCTATTATGAGCCCTGTTTTAATGAGCAAAGCTGCTGTGAGCCAGGCTGTTATGAGCCATGCTGCTATAGACTGTGCTGCTATGAGCCATGTTGCTATGCTTTGTGCTGCTATGACCCATGCTGTTATGAGCCATGAATGATATGAGTCATGCTGCCATTGGCTTTGATGCTATGAGCCATGTTGCTAGGAGTTGTGCTGCTATGAGCCATGTTACTAGGAGTCGTGCTGCTATGAGCCATGCTGCTATGAGCCATGCTGCTGTTAGACATGATGCTCTGAGCCATGATCTCCTTAAACCTTACTTAATGCATTTAGAACCAATCCTTTCCTATAACTATGAAACGCTTTATTTGGCCAATATATAGTTCATTCACTGGTGACCAGTTAAATGAGTTTAAACTCAGACTGATATATTTTCATGACAAAGATCCTAGACTATTTTCATGATAAAGATCATAAACTTAAATTCCCTCAAACCAGGGCCACACCAAGCGAGAAATGCAGCGATTTCTGGAATCAGCAACACAAAAGGGCGAGTATGTGAGATATTATTATGGCCTCAACAAGCTTGGAGTTTCTCCGGCATAACTCTTCCAGATCTGCAGACAATCACTTGTAGGATTTACAGGGATATAGGGCAAAGAGAGGACCAGGGAGCTGTTTCAAAAGTCGAG
This sequence comes from Alentia gelatinosa, assembly GCA_950022655.1. Taxonomy (NCBI): domain Eukaryota; kingdom Metazoa; phylum Annelida; class Polychaeta; order Phyllodocida; family Polynoidae; genus Alentia; species Alentia gelatinosa. The sequence goes on from OX465589.1 coordinate 26,130,494, forward strand.
TGAAGTCTATGGTTTTGAAACAGCTCCCAGATATGTAGGGCTCTGGGTCCCTGACTCTAGTTTTCTGACTGTTATCCCTTTGTGGATTTGGACGGATCAATATCCAGTGGCGTCAGAATAGGGGGGGGGGGCAGGGGGGGGCGGCCGCCCCCCCCTTTTTTGCCAACCCAAAAAAAGTCAGCACCTTCAAATTTAACTCAATCCAGCGTAAAAACTGTCTTGATTTTTCAACATCGAAAAATGTCTAAATCTAACTTTTTCACTTGTAACTATGGCTAAGCCTTGACTTTTTACTCTGGAAAAATGTCAAATTCTGAGTTATTAGCATGCAATGATGGCTAAGCCCTGACTTTTCCCCGTGGTAAGATATCAAAGTCTGACTCCTTAGCGTGCAATGATGGATAAGCCCTAACTTTTCACCATGGAAAAGTGTCAAAGTCTGACTTTTTAGCATGCAATGATGGCTAAGCCCTGACTTTTCCCAATAGTAAGATATCAAAGTCTGACCTTTTAGCGTGCAATGATGGCTAAGCCCTGACTCTTCCCCATGGTAAGATATCGAAAGCTGACCTTTTAGCATGCAATGATGGCTAAGCCGTGACTTTTCACCGTAGAAAAGTGTCAAAGTCTGACCTTTTAGCGTGCAATGATGGCTAAGCCCTGACTTTTCACCATGGAAAGGTGTCAAAGTCTGACCTTTTAGCATGCAATGATGGCTAAGCCCTGACTTTTCCCAATGGTAAGATATCAAAGTCCGACCTTTTAGCATGCAATGATGGCTAAGCCCTGACTTTTCCCTATGGTAAGATATCGAAAGCTGACCTTTTAGTGTGCAATGATGGCTAAGCCCTGACTTTTCACCGCAGAAAAGTGTCAAAGTCTGACCTTTTAGCGTGCAATGATGGCTAAGCCCTGACTTTTCCCAATGGTAAGATATCAAAGTCCGACCTTTTAGCATGCAATTAGGGCTAAGCCCTGACATTTCCCCATGGTAAGATATCGAAAGCTGACCTTTTAGCGTGCAATGATGGCTAAGTGTCAAAGTCTGACCTTTTAGCATGCAATGATGGCTAAGCCCTGACTTTTCCCAATGGTAAGATATCAAAGTCCGACCTTTTAGCATGCAATGATGGCTAAGCCCTGACTTTTCCCCATGGTAAGATATCAAAAGCTGACATTTTAGCGTGCAATGATGGCTAAGCCCTGACTTTTCACCACAGAAAAGTGTCAAAGTCTGACTTATTAGCATGCAATGATGGCTAAGCCCTGACTTTTCACAGTGGACAAATGTCAAAGTCTGACTCTTTAGGGTGCAATGATGGCTAAGCCCTGACTTTCCACTGTGGAAAAGTGTCAAAGTCTGACCTTTTACAGTGCAATAATGGCTAAGCCCCGACTTTTCACTGAGGACTGACTTTTTCGCGGGTAATGAAGGTAACAACCTGACGTTTCTCAGACTTTTTTCAGATTTACAGTAAATTTAATGGAACAGGTCAATGTCAAAGTCTGACTTCATACCAAGAAAGAAGTCGGCATTTTCAGTTCGCCCCCCACTTTCAAAATGTTCTGACGCCCCTGATATCAGACTGTGTAGGTCAATAGATAAGAAAGGGATATCTGTCCATAGCAATACTAGGGTGAACGTATAGGAAGGCTGGAATGAAAATAGCTTCATCTTAATAACATATTGACAACAATTAATGACAGTATACACACCATATATGTGAAATCAAGATACATGGAAACCTTTAAAGCATGTTTTACTGAAATAGAGAATTACATTTAGACACTCTATAGACATAATATCATACGCAGTATTAAGGGAAAACACCGGGTTCTATGTTTATAGACGTACGTTTTAATTGATCATAATATAGTCTACTTTCTTTTTTACGACTCACATATCTCATTTAAAGGACAAGCTTGGACCAATAGGGCTGTCCACAAATGACATCTTGCTATTATTGACCATTTCTGACCACTCTTCCCCCTTGACATGTTATGTCATATATATATGAGCGGGATAATGACGCCGGATCACCGGATGTTATCCCGGTAAATCAACCGGATGCCGCTCTTCACTCCCTCAACGGTCACTGTGCGTGCCGCTTTTGAACAGGCAGGACAAAAAAAACAACAAAAAAACTCCGTCGTTGATGGTACAGCGCCGATGCAAAAAGTAGAGAAAAGTATCTCCTACTGTCTCACAGGAGTACCACACGCCGCCCACACGCCACTCGGCGGGCACCCAGCGACCGCCCCCACTGAGCCGGGCGGTCGAAACGGATCAGAAGGAGGCTAAACTCCTCATGTGAGGTGGGTGATAATGTTTATCGACAGGACAGATTTATTGCTTTCTCCCCGTTACCTAAGTAGACCGACCTGACCTCGCTGTACAATCTTATCAATAACCTAAAACTCACCTGGACATAGAGTTATAAGGAAGAGGACAGGGAAGAAAAGGACCATCCATGTTCAAGACCAAAGTAATAATCATCGTTGTCTTTGTTATTCACCAAATTAACGCTTTGTCCATCCAAAGTATGCCTCATAGACATTGACCAAGAATGGATCCCAAGTTCATGTTCGCATTTCTTTTGTGTGTGTGCTCATACACCGTCGCCGTAACAGGTAAGAGCCCCGCGCGCCTTACATTGTTTCGTAGGTATATTACAGCACGTAGGTTGGGGGATTTGGCGTCTAGGCCTATCACTTTTGATGATCTACTAATTACGTCAAACTGTTAGCAATCAATAAAGAAGAGTCAAGTCCAACTATACTTCACAATTTAGCTGTAAGTGACAGATTTTCCAAAGACTCTGTATAATTCTCGGCGAGGGAATGTTTTATGGCACTTCCGGAATTCCTGGCACCTTCCCGCTGAGAGAGACACAACAACAACAAATGTGAATAGATCATCTTCCTCAATCATTCAATGAAGCATTCGAAGTTATGATGAACCCTTACTTCGAGAGTAAAAGTGTAACTAGTAAAAGATGAAATGAACAATTCAATGGGAATATACCATTATAACAGCCCCCCCCCCCCAACCCATACCTTTACCCAAACAGAGATTTTATGAGTAACTAGGCCCTATATGTCATCTATAGCCTAAATTGTGTCATAACTGACACGTAGAACACATTGTACAAAACATGTGATTCCACAAATACTAGATCTGAAAAGGACATCACCGAGGTTGTATTTGCATTGTGTTTATTTTCCTAAACAAAAGTGTTCATTTACACTATACTACATGGACACTTAAACCAGCGGACATGCTGACGTTCATGTAGTCAAAATATTTGAAATAAAAAAGATTTTTCTTGTAATATGCAAATTTATGTTGGTTGCATAAATGACGGGGTACAATGTTCTAACATGGATGATAGTTGAACCCTTTATATGGTATTAACCCTTTAAGGACGCATGATGCCTGGAGGCATCACCACGCTAAAGACGCATGATGCCTGGAGGCAGCATTGTCCCAATATTAAGAAAAATGTTTTAACAAAGAAATAATAGAGCAATATTTATGAAATCTTCAGAAAATGTAGATATAATATCATATTTAGTATTTCTATTAAAAATAAATAAAATATTTATGATTATGTATCATATTGCATGATTACAAACTTGGATATCAGTTTTAACTATTATGTGGCAATCCTGTAGCCAGACAGACTGCCACCAGTATACATCCTTATGGGAGTAGCTGGAGCCCAGGCAGCCGTCCTTAAAGGGTTAAACATTATAATTCATTGAAATCATCTTTAAACTTACTCCCCTTCCCACTCTTTGTTCACCCCCTGCCCTGACGGTGTGTCTGTCACCCATGTCCGTCCTAGCATCAGGATGACCATGGAATTTGTAGAAATTGATAATCCTAGCTATACCTCAATCTGTCAGTCAAGTATGCATGCGATAAGCCAACTAGGTTGATTATGTGTATTTGTTTACGCAAAGATTCAGATTTAAGAACATAGATAGTTATTATCCGAATAAACGTTGTCATTTAAAAACGATTTGGATTGGTAGAGTATTGGTAGAATATTGTTGCAAATCACCTGACATATGTGAGAGAGGGGGTCAATAAGTATCGCATGTTTGTATAATAACAGGACATTTCTGTCACGAGTGCGACTATATCAAGGACGTGGAAGGAGACTCGTGGTGCATGGATGAGGGCGGGACGGGCCCAACATGTGAGTCGATGGCGACCACGAGATACAGACCCAGAGAGTGCTGTGTGAGAGTAGTGAAGAACACAGGTAATCTGTTATACATGTATAAGCAAATTGTACCCCAGAAACTATTTTCAACGACAGCCCACTTTCCAATAGCATGAATAATACTATAGAAGAAACCTATGAAAGTTTAGGGTCAGAGCTCGTATCCCATCGAGTTTGAATCGCGTAGTCATTACCCCATCCCTGGATGAAAGGAGAGAAGCAGTAGCTGGGAGAATACAATTTTATTGAATTTTATGCAGTAAAAGAAGTAAGATTTAATGTCGACCTTACTAGACGGCATATTAATGGTAACATTAATATGAAGTTATGTAAGAAAATATATATGATAATTGACAGGTAGAATAAAAGTCAATTATGATAATGATAAGTATATGATATACAATATAAATGTTAATTGTATGAGATACAATACATTGGTAATTTGTATATGGTAATGAAAATGCCCTACATGAGTAGGAAGAAGAGAAAAAGAGGTTGTGGGTGGGTGGGACAAGAAAATACTGGAGTACGTGTGTACTGCAGTACGGGTGGAGCAGAAGTGAGACCGGGACCAATTCACAAGGTGAAATCGAGTGAATTATGTAGCAATTCAAAAGAGATGGAATTGAGCTCTGACCCTAAACTGGAAAGGGTTTCTGAATTTATCTCACCGTTCACTTTGACTAATGGGCTAACATTTGTGGCATAATCCCACATTGGATATTTTTCCTAAATATCTCATGGGCGTTGGATACGTGTTCCCAATATTAAGTCTATGGGGGAAAATACAAGGGGTGAGGGAATAGAGGGAAACTATGTTCCGGTGGGAATAAGTCAAAGTTACGAGGTAAGGCTTGGAAATATTACTGCCCAAGGCGTAGCCGCGGGCAGTAATTTTTCCAAGCTTTACCGAGTAACTTTGACTTATTTCCACCGGTACGTGGTTTCCCTATTCCTATATACCTTCAATTGTCGGCTAATATCCATAAAAACCGAATGTCTCTGAACGTCAACCTGGGCAGTAAACGTCAACCTGGGCAGTAAACATCAACCTGGGCAGTAACTTCAACCTGGGCAGTAAACAAAAGTTATTCCACCCCCAGCAGCGTTAAGTATTTATAGGTTGTTCGCTCATAGGTATATAGGAATACCTTTTAACCGATTCAGGGCGAATAACGCCTCGAGGTATTCCTCACTGTAGGACGAATGATGTCCCAAGCCATTATCAACGAATTTTACGATATAACTTTTAGAAATGAGAAATAGTTAATCGATGATCATGAAGTTTGTAACATTATATATGTAGGCCTATAACACCACACTGAATATTATTAGGTAAAACAAATAATTGTGATGACGTACCATATCACGTGCTAAAACAATCGACTATGAGTTTAGACAAAAATCAGCCGGGTCCCTAGAATTCTACATGTTTTTTTTATTATTAAAGTTCTTCATTCATTCTGCCAAAAGGCAGATTTTTCATGAATAGGTTACAACAATCAGAATTTGCAATACATAAAGTGATAATGATGAGGTAATGGAGAGGACAAATTCCTCTCGTTAGAGTTCAAAAACATTTTTAAAGGCACACTAGCAAGATGTGCTAACAATTACATATCAGGTCCATAGAAAGCAGTTCGGCAACTGCCATGCGTTTGAAAGCCATCTTAGACGGGGCTGTTTATAGCTTAATAGATGTATAAGCTATCCCACAGTTTTGCGCTTCTCTAACAAGGACTTTTCCTAAAACCATATCTAACTGGTTTAAACTTTGTCCTCCGATCACTTCACATCCCTCGTATTTCGCTCTCTATATTGCTTTCTTCCTTTATCTTTCATAACTTGAATCTAACAGTTGCCTCTGTCTTCTAAATGCAGTTTTTGAACGTTGTATGCAGTAAGCAGAATACTCACCCCCATATCTGTGATAAGGCACCTGCCCATTATTCCCAACCTCCTGTTTAGCTATCGTTGCAGCTTCTCTAAGTCACTGTCACTCAATCCATCAAACAAAAGAACAAGCGTACTTCATAGCACGTCCGATATAGTGGTAAAATAATCTAACCTTCAGACAGCGGTAGATAGTATGCTTCGTAATTTTGAGAATTTAAAAGGCCTGGCATTTGTATTTTTCCTCAACACGGACTTGGAAGATATAGGTCCGTTTCCTCACTAACTTCATGTGCTCATTCAAATTGAGAGTGGAATGAAGCAGAACGTCAAGATATTTATAGACCTTATGTGCGGCAAGGTTACTCCATTACAGATTAGCTGTAGGTCATCCAGCTTTTTTAAGCTCGGTTTCGTCCCGAACCAGCACGTCATGGTCTTCCTGAGATTGAGTGTCATGCCGTTTAGATCATGCTCAGAGATCCGTCAAATCCAAATTAAGTCTAATAGAATACATTGGACGTTAAACTACCCAAACAAGCAAACCAACTTTATATAGGCAATTGGGAGTTTGAAAAGGTGTTTCCATTTTAACAGAAGTAGATAATGGGGCACACAGTCAAAAGCCTTCCGAATGTCGAAGGCCTTTGAAAGTGGCACAAGTATTCATCCCTACTTAATCACCTTTGCCACAGACCCCACCGATAAAGGATTAAACAGTTTTTCAAGATGCCACACTTTTGGTCTCATCACCCAGGGCGTTGCATGAGTCACATAATGTGTCATGTGATTTGAGTAATTTACCTTAGTAGCTGATATTATTTTGTTATGGCAAATCAAAGGTCAATATGGCGTTTATTCGATGTCAAAATTTCTTTCAATTCAGACAGTTATTTATTTTATTTATTGAATTTTGTATATAAGTATCAATGATGCCTCTATGATGCCTTGAGGCATCATGCTACTGTAGCCAGGGGAATGCCTGGTGGCATCATGCTGCGGTTAAAGGGTTAACGATCTGACCAGTTGAGCTAAAGTTGAGCTTCTATTCATGTCATGCTTCTATTTATTTTTGGGAGATTTTTATTATCAGATTTACTTAATAAGAATAGACCATGTTTGTCTTTTTTATTGCAGCCGACGAATTGGTCTCGTTTCACCGAGGATGTTGTAATATGACAGCAATACCCGCAGGTTGTCGTGCAGATACCGAGGCGAAAACAAGAGAATGTGTCTCCTACTGTTTCAATTCCTACTGTAACGGGGAGCAGTACCCCCCACCCACTGATGACAGCGATCGTCTCCGCCCAACATTTCAAATTTTACTCGTGGGGTTATCTCTGAGGCTTTTGGCAATCTGGAAATAGCCATTGTTTGGCGCTTGTATCTCCACCTAATTCAGGCGAATAAGCAAGTGATGTACACATGAGAAAACTGCGAACAACATGTACAGTCTTAAACAGTGGCGTTTAGAGGATCGTCCGTCCGAGGTCTTGTGTTGAATACCACCCGCCACTAAAGGTTAACACTGCTTTGTGAATGTTTTTGAAAAAAAAAGATTAAAGAAGAAACCAAAAAGTTTTGGTCAAAGTCGTTGTTCTTCACGAGTTCGATGCGGAGTGATATGAACGAGACGACATCCGAGTGAATATCATGTAGCATTCAAACGAGTTGGAGAATGACTTCTTTGACCAAAACGTGTTGCTTTCTGTATTTATCTCACCCCTGTACACAGTAAAAAATGGACAACACTCATGATATAGATCATGGAGAATGAACTGCAATACTTGTAGGGGCATGGAGAACGAGTTCCCAATGTTAAGCCTGTGGACATTTATTCCAGGGGTGAGATAAACCATCGAACAACACGTAAAACAGGTTTATATAGTAAGAAGTAAGGAAATCATACCTGAACATTTGCTGCATAGTTATAAGGCTCCAAAATCATTTACTTTTAGACACCTATGAAAGGTCAATATGGACAGGTTGTACTGTGCGTTTATCGATTCGATAGGCCGACCAGTTAAGATCTCATATTGTTTTGCCAACAAAGACTCTACAGACGCCCGAATGAACGTACCGTAGGTCGCGCCACCATGTGGGCGCATCTCGAACTGACACTAAAATCACTGTGTCAATATTCACAATGTAGTCCAGATACATTTCTTTCATATAAAAACAATATATGGAATAGACATTTGATCTCGACAAAATATCAACCTTTAGGAGTAGTTAAGACGAAATCGGAACTTTACAATACTTTTCGTATGATAACGAAATTACTTATAGATAAACTGCACATGTAGCCAAAAGGATAGTCCATTGTTCATCATTGGAGTGACCACATGTTTACACAGTCGGTTTTACTGAATTATGGAAATGAGAAAGTATTTTTGGACATGGAGAAAGAACTGACAATTTTGTAAATGTATTATGAGGATGAATAAAGAAGAGTGCTGCTCAAAATTAAAAAAAAACCAAAACAACATCTGTTCAAAATATGCTATTCCATGGACAAATATTGAATAGCCTAGAAAACAAATAAAGACCATTGCAAATATAGTCAGTTTTGATGTGGGATTAAACTCTCCGTGTTCCAAGCGACCATAATTAACCCGAAACGAGAATTGGTTGAGAGTATTTATTACTCGAAATTCATTAAACGTCTACAAGTCGGCATGTGAAGAGTCAAAAACAGATCTTAAGAGTTCAAATTCTGCCTCTAAAAGAGGACGATGGTCCGTGACGTCACGACCTTATGACGTCGCGAGGGTCAAGGCCGGCGAATAACAAGATTCCCTTGGCGCGTTTATTATTCTCCAATTTCTCTCAATTACTGACCAATATGTTTTAAAATACCACACTATCATTTTTCCGTCGAGAAGGTGAGTCATACAGAAGAAACAAAACAAACACAAAAATGTCCCGTTGTATCGTGGTCTAAAACTGCGGAACGACTAAACTTCGTATATGTAACGTTCTCAAATGAACATAATGTAAAACAGGGTTATATATTCTGATATGAAAAAATCTTCTAAGAGTCTGAAAAAGTATAGGAAATATAACCCTAAAAAATAGTCACGATGAGAATATATATTGTCCCTGTGTGATACAATCCTATCATGCATTTTCATACCACAGGGTTCCGTTTTAGGTCCACCGTTGTTTATCATTTTTCAATGATATCTTTAGAATCCCGCAACAATCATTAATTTTTATGTTTGCTGATGATCTTGTTATAATCCTGAGTGGAAAAAAATCCAGAGAAATACAATGCAGACTGAACTTGATGTTATGAGTGAATCATTTACTGAAAGGATATTGACGGTTAATACGGATTATTATGTGGATCGAATCTAAATATATTGACTCAACCTGTCAGGACAGCCACAAGTATGCGAGAAGAAATGCACAAATACTCACCATAATGCACAAACGCTCCAAAATAACGCAACTGCTTGACACCAATCCATGCATAGCCAGAAGTAAGGGTAAAGTAAAATTCAGACAACAACCAATACGAACAGCAGTGTACGCCAAAAGTCCGACTGTACAAGGCGAAAACCTATGGAACTCCCTAAGCACAAACCTGCAATCTATTGAAACCACCAAAGAATTCAAGAAAAAAATAAAAGAAATCTATACTACTCACGAAAACAAAACGTAAAACAAGAAACCAAATGACACCCGGTATCACCCACCAACCATCCTTGTATAATACTTGTAAATATTACATAATCATGATTACACCTGTTGTTGATGATCTCGATGTATCGCGAAATTGCATACCAGTGGAAGATCTGCCTGTGCAGAACTGGTGAAATCCTATGATTAAATAGAAATTTTTTTTTTTTAAAAGTAGTGAGTAGCTATAATTACCTGGGGGTAATTGGCGATCGTCGACTACCATGTTGATAAAGCCCTTAGAGAGGTTAAACAACGCTGATATAAACTGCGGAAGATCAGATACTGTATAGATACTGTTATATATTACAGCAATTAAGGTGGTTAAGCTAATGATTATCCTTAAAGATAGAGTTTGTCAGCTTCGTATTCAACTGTACAACTGTTCGAAAGAGAAACCGACTGCAAACTACAGTTGATAACATTTTTCCAACGTTAAACGGAAATCAACTATATATGTTTGGATCAGAAATAGCAAGTTGACCGGGTGCAAGTGGGATACAGAAAACTACCCATAGACTGAATATAACCCAAACCTTTTAATTGTTATTCATACATAATTGCACGCTCATTCATCAATGAAGAACATACCATTTGCTCCTAGTTGAGCGCGGGAAATCGCGCTCATATACGTCATCTAGAGAGGTTAGAATGCTCACACAGGGTTTCAGCTTACTGCAGAGAATCTAAAACTTTGCTATCAATGTCCCAACTATAAAGGCCTGGTTAAATGAGCAGGGGTCCAGTATCAAGTCTTACCATACCCCTGCCCAACTACTGACTTGGTTCCTATTAATAGAACTTTCATGGCTGAGTGACCTTGTGATTGTGTGTGTGGTGTGGTGTAGCAAATCAACAGAAATATCATATAAATGGACAAAAATCACATATCAATGGACCATGATAATAGTGCTGAATATGTCTTAGAAGTAGAAGGAAAAAAGATGACAAATATGTTAGTAAGAGGACTACTAAGGGCACTAGCAGTACTCCAAATGAAGTACCCTCAAGCCAAACAAACATAAGTGCATCAAATGCTAAGGGGCTATTAGAGAGTCAACTGAGTGGCATAGCTGACCTATTAGCCAGAGAAATAGTGCAGTTGACCAACACCCTCAATGAAAAATTCAGTCACAACCGCAAGTTGAATGGGATCCATGTTATGCTAGACCAGGCACAAGTCAAAATCGAATATGTTAGCCACCAAATGACAAACACCTCAAAAGAAATATACCAACATATTGATAAAGTAAAAAGTTTACATGATATACTTAAAAAGAAACTAGGATTTAGGATTCAACTATTTTAATTAAGTAATCAGTTGCCATCTGTTTACACATGTAGATGTCTATACCATAATACACATTCCTGTTGATGATACTTGAGAACAACTATTAAATCCATTCTCTGGGTTTATTGAAACATTCTTAATACTTTCAAATATAAATGGCATACTGATCAATAATTTTCTATGATACTCTCGTACATTTATTTAAAGAGATTTTGGTATACCGCGCTCTTCCATTATGAATGGAAATAGCATTTGCTCCTAGTATATATATATGTTTCGGATGACGCAAGGAAGAACGCCCACAACCTGGGTGATTGTATTGTCTGTATTTGTGAAATAACCACCACCCTCTTTTCCTATTTCACTCTTATTACGGCTATTGTAAACCAGATACGAAATAGTGTGTTCAGTGGAAGAACTTTCTTGGAAAATAAAGCACATTAAAAAAATAATGAAAAAAGTGTGATCGAATTTTCTTACGTCCATTGGATTGGATAAAATTACACAACTGAATATCGCCATGTCATGATACTCGATAAATGTCATGTCACGATATTTGATAAACACTCGTTCATAATTTCCTTCGAGGGGTCCCGAGGACAATTTTAATAGGCATGAAAGACACTTTGGAGGAGACATGAGCGAGGGTTTCTAAAGGCTGCAAGTGGTGCATGCCACACAGTGATTTAAAAAAACCAACTAATTTAATCATTTATAGATATATGAATCTGACTGACAATATTCAGATATCTTCCCTCTAACACTACAAGTTTGTATTCGGGCCAATAAGAAACATATTTCCGCTGGTTTAAGTTGATCGATAATGCTGCTCTTGTTAATTGATTCATCCACCGCACTCCAGGGTTGTTGTCCACTAAGAGGGGGAAGGAGACGATGAATGATGTGTCACACCCACGATAAATCATACTAGGAACTAATGGTATGTTCATCATTGATGAATGAGCATGTAATTTAAAATGAATAACAACTAAAAGGTTTGGGGCATATTTAGTCTATTGATCGTTTTCTGTAACCCACTTGCACCCAGACAACTTGGCATTTCTGCAACTGGCTATTTAGGATCCAAACACAAAGCACCAGTGGGTCTTGAGGTATTTTGGTCTTGAGTGATTGGTCATGGTCAGCTGGGCACACCTCTAAAGACACCGACACTGGCTCCCTGCTCTGTTCTCAATATCACAGTGAATAGCACAAAGATAGTGAAGGTATAGTTTGTATGCAGTACCCTGAAAGACTATATGGACCCCTCTAACCTCTAGATGATGTATCTAGCGCGTGTAAGTACGCTCTAAAAAGGTCTTGAAAAAACGCCGCTAAGAAGCCGAAACGTTGTAATAAGATTGTCCAATAAAACCTTCATCAAACCGAATTGGGCAGCAGTTGAAGTGTACTTGTTTATATTATCTGTAAAAGAAACCCAAATAAATCTGGAAATATAGGGAAAATCTATGCCTGCTTAAAGGATCTCCCATATTTACACTTGTTTGTGTCGTGATACAAGGTAATAGGGAGTCTAGTGCCACCAGGGAGCTGTTTCAAAAGTTGAGTGAAGTCTATGGTTTTGAAACAGCTCCCAGGTAAATTGGTACTCGCGAGAGCAAGTTGCATAATCTTCTTGACAGAAGGGCCTCGCGTTCTTTGTCCGCCACACTGTAAAGTGGAATTCACACGGTGGGATTCATGTACCTCAGAGGGTTCAGAATGCCATGATAAGATTCTGTCCTTTTTTAGGGGAAATGCCGCAACTAAAAAAAAAACAGGTAAAAAACATGTCTCAGGAAAATGGAACCCTACAGTTTAGATGAAGAAATTGTGTTTGAGTACAGACTCTCAGCAGGATTTGTCCCAAACACCCTGTGAGGTGTATGAATACCATCGTGTGGATCCCACTTAACGTTGTGTCAAGCAGAAAAGTACTGAATGACCACATACATGATTGAGAGTAGGTAAAGTATTCAATGGCTATATTGAGAGCTGCGAACCGAATTTCCAACACTGATTTAGCATTGATAAAGACAATAGAGCACTTAATTTTGAAGTCTGTCTCTCCTAATTCCAATTCATGGTCCCTCTTTATCACTAGGAAGCTGTAAAGTTCAAACTACTAACTGTAGCTGAGCTGTGTGCTATCTCAGTTTCTTCGACTGAATGTTCGGTTTTTGGCCTCAGTAAACTTGACATGGTTCCACGTTGGACGGCCAGCACGTTTGATGACAGAGTATAGCCAGCACTGCCTTTCAACCATGCTAATTTTGAATCAGTTACTGGAAAACTCTTGTAGTGCATCCCTTCAAAAATATCTAGTAATTTTAAGGTGTGTGTGTGTGTGTGGGGGGGGGGGGGGGGGATTCTAATATAGCTCAGACTACCAGCCTTGGTTATTTTAAAGTGTTTAATTTCGATGGTCATTTCAGGAACTGAACTTTATTAACCCAGTTGCAGTCATTAAAAAGACATAGGAAAAGTTCTTCATGTGGAATTGACTGCCTCAGAGAGACTAATATAACAGGGAAAACACATCGACCGTTATTGGCCAAGGAATGGGGCTGTCATGAGTAGGAAGGCCGAATTTATAAATTTTTTACAAACTGAACATTAAAAAAAAAAGGATTTCCTTGGCAAATAGGATGCAACTGCCTTGAGAAATGGTCATCTAAAATTCCGAAAATCAAAAAGAATTCCACTTCAGAAATCAGAATGATTTCTGAAAAACTAATATCCATTCACATTCGAATTAAATTGACATCCATTCACATTCGAATTAAATTGTACAGATAAGCCGAGGGAGAACATTCAACTTGATATGAGTTTATTTCTCTTGGTTCTTCACGTTTAGGACTACGTCGTTTTGAGATGAATGAAACTTATCACAGACTTGAATACTATACAACTGACAATCACAATTTAACTTTATATCGATACCATATTTAGATATCTGTCAGAACAAACAATAACAGATATTCGTGGCATATATATACATACACAAGTTGATATTGCAATTGTAAGCATATATACGTACATCACTTTAAATAGTTATTGAATTTAACATTATATGAAATATGTGTTGAATCCTGCAAATATAGAAAACTAACATAAGTAATACTCCACTCGCTCCTCTGATTCAATAGAAGATATTTACTTAAATTTCATTTCTAACACTCCTTTTTGTTGTTCAATCAATAAAAGTAAATTGAAAAATTGAAAAAAAAAAATGAAAAAAAAAGAGAGTAAATTACAGTGCCTAACTGGCGAATATTATCTTTAATACATTTATATTTCATAAGATTTGTTCATATAATTCATCACATTCACTGTTCGAGCAGTGGCGAAACGAAAGTACCCCTTACATGGAAACAATGGTGTAATGAAGATAGATGCAGAAAGAGGTTAAGTCTGACCAACATCTTAAAGTTGAGCTGAACTGCACTCAAGTTACTAGTAAGGCATGTGCTTGTTACACGAACTGGCCATATACAAAATAATACAGTGTTTCAATTTATACATAGTTAGATCATGTTTTACAGGTAAGCATCATCTTTAGTGTCATGGAGGGCAGGCCAGGGGAGGATGCTTTGAGGCCTATGCTGTCCCCTGTCTTGATCTTTAGCACCGTGATCTTAGTTTCGGACGAATGGGGGCTTGTAGGCTGAAAACATAAAGAAATACAACAAATCTTAATCGGTTTTAGTGGGACTACATATGCTGACTGTATATCTCATAGCGGCGAGGAGATATAGGATGATCTTTGTGTAGATTTAGACTACGTTTGCATAAAAGCAAAGTATTGTAGGCAATGAAATTCACATTAATGTTTAAAAAATGATAGAAAAAACACCTCAAGGACTAAACGTTGCCATATCACTCACATGAATAAAAAAAGGGAAGGGAGAAAATCAACCCATAACGTAAATCTGACACTTTTACAATAGGAACAAACTCGCTCATTTGGGATAAGATTAGGAATCCATCAATATATATTCACGAAATGTTCAGTGTAAATCATATGATAACATATACAAAGAAACATAGAATCTAATCAAATCATCTCGTTTTGAATTTTACAAACTGACGGCATTGTTCAAACTGGCTTTCGTATAAACGCGGTCTGGATTACATATCATAGGAAGAAATTATATAAGTAATCTTTTTAGTCAACTTTAAATCAACTGTTGGACTCGTGGTTGCTTTGTTTAATTTTTTAACCACATAAGCAATTCATATTTGTCACAGCTAAATGGATATGGAGAATATAGATAACATTTTCAATGATATGCTCAAAACGGGAGAGCTTTCTCTCGTAATTATACTTAACCGGAACATATTTGGAGAAATAATAAAAGTATATGGTGCGGTATTTGGGAGGCGGACATCTAGATAGATTATCGAAAACGGGCTAAATTTTAGAACGCCGATTATGACAGGGTGTACTGATTGGATATCATAAATTGGTAATCAAACTGTGTGCATTTATCGAAGGATGTGCGGGTGTTCTTAATATACAAGTAATTGTATTTGAGAAAAGGAAAACTTTGTGTATCGAAAAGTCATTAGCAAGGCTCCGGCTCTGGTAGTTCATGAAGTACGTAAATCCTTTGATTCTGTGTCCTGATTAAAAGTCACATGTCCATTCCCATGATATCCCTTACAGCTACTCCATCTATCATATCACATTTCAGCAAGATTCATGTTGATTTCGATCAGAACTGGTCAAGAAAATGACAGAAACTATGGGAGTATTCCGACCTGTATATGTTGATAATACAATTTTCTTTCTTTATCAAAATTATCACTTCGTACACTGAACAATATGGATCCCATGCGAAAACTTAGGCTTAAATCATAATAGTTCTGTGGTAATTAGAAACTTTCTGATAATCTGATAATCTTGATGATAAAAAAAAGAGCACCACTTGACCACCGGTCGGTGCAGTGGAAGAGAGCACATTCTCAACGGCGTTGGACGCGGAGCAATCAACAACCACTAAAACCTTATGAAATAGCTCTATCGGGCGTCTACGGCGTCGGCCGTGAAGGGACCGGTGGGTTTCTACACTTGATCTCACCCCAGATATTTTTTCTCCATAGACTTAACATTGGGAACTCGTATCTAACGCCCATGAGATATTTAGGAAAAATATCCAATGGGGGATTATGTTACAAATGTTAGCCCATTAGTCAATGTAAAGGGTGAGATAAATTCAGAAACCCATTCAAGTTTAGGGGCAGAGCTCGATCCCATCTCAATCCCATCTCGTTTGAATCGCTACATAATTCACGCGGCTTCGCCTTGTGAATTACTACGCGATTCAATCTCGATGGGATACAAGCTCTGACCCTAAACTTTCATGGGTTTCCTCTATATTATCGGAGTCGGATTCACGGGTAACCCGGTGGAACAACCCCTTCAGATATAAACCTATTGTACCCTCCACTATCTTCACAAGAAAAATCTAGATTTTCCAGCCTGCCTTGCACATAAGGGACACTAGGCTGTGTCAGTGCTGATGAAATCACGGAATAGAGATGAGAGACAGAGGAGAGAAGATGGACGTAAGAGGTATAGGAGTTATTGACCCTGTTCATACCTCGGATCGGCATCTTATAGTTGGTGACATAGTCAGCTACGTTTTTACATAGCATATATTTAGCCACCTGTGAGCGCGGATCGAGTAAAACAAAACAACACATGCATTTTGAAATTGGCATTACTAAATAAAACATGCTATAACAATTGACAAGGAAGTTAATTTGTGTTACGTGAAATTTGTTAGATTCTAGCACTGTACAATGAACAAACGAGTTAACAAACGCAGTATCATGCACTGGTTGTGAGTTTCTGTGACTCTTGTGACATCATAATCATTAGCACACTATCATCCATGCAAATGTACAATGTGTTACTATCATCAATCATATAGATGTTATTGTTTCAGTTAGTATTGTTTACGACGTTTTATCTCACCCCAGATATTTTTTCTCCATAGACTTAACATTGGAAACTCGTATCTAACACCCGTTAGATAATTAGGAAAAATATCCAATGGGGGAAAATGTCACAAATGTTAGCCCATTAGTCAATATTAAGGGTGAGATAATTTCAGAAACCCATTCAAGTTTAGGGTCAGAGCTCGATCCCATCTCATTTGAATCACATAGCAATTCACGCGGCTTTGCCTTGTGAATTACTACGTGATTCAAACTCGATGAGATACGAGCTCAGACCCTAAACTTTCATGGGTTTCCTCTTTAGAAAAGATCAAATCTTCAAAACGTTAAGTATCTCCTGAATCCCATTTAAAACATATAGATATTGAGTTAATTATGGTTATGGAATTGTTTTATTCTCAACATATATTCCGAGCTGGGGACTGACTTACCGAGGTATGATCGTTCATGCGTTTCTTTAGCAGTCTGTAGTACTCGCAGTAGTGTTGGTGGTCTCGTCGAAGCTCGGGGTTCCCGAGAGGCCAGCCTCGGTCTGGTGCGGGCGGAAGTGGCTGTTGCCATACGAACTGGTACTTCCGGTCTGCACGCGGGCCTGCTATACCCGGTAACACAGTAGCGCCCTCTGTGTTGACGCTCTGTGTTGACACGGTCAGGCTAAAACGAAAATGAAAAATGCTCATATTGATACTCTAATAGTACCTCCTTGGGTGGAATTTGGAAATGATACTGCCACTCATATTGTCAAACATATAATTGTATGATTCTTGCAATATGAATGACATCTAGATATTCTTTTTCTATTGGGAAATAAAAGGACGTTTCTAAGTTTTACCCCATTTATACTTGTCCTAAATAAACACAATTACAACATAAAAAAACCCAAACAACTTAATACAACACATGTACATCCCTTTACGAATTCCAGAAATAGATATTTCTTATTTTTGACTTGTTTATCCGGGGTACACCTATGACGATTGTACCACCCATACGCATACATTCATACATATCATTCACTTATTATAACCTAAAACTGGAACAGAATATGGGAACTATCATACCAACATGACGACAGACTCTGTATACCAGGCCCTACTTACCGGCCATCTCGAAGTTGTGGTAGGTTTCCGCTTTGTGGCGCTGATGTCAGTTCCGCCTCCGGTCCACGTGCCCCAGTGGTCCAGCGAAGGTTGAGGATGCCGTACTTAGACATACCGTTAGGTCTGGAGAGAATAATATATCATATGATATTCGTCACCAAGCATTGGCTGTTATTAGGAGATACATGTATAGATATATGAGCTGATATAGGGTTGCAAACAAATGACAAACGTATTTGAAAAGAGACGAAATATTCCTCATCTAGGGCCATCGTGGATCAAAAACCTAAATCAAAGATATAATGCTTGTTCTCATCATATAGAAATAAATTAACCGAGATAATTGTTCTTTGTGTTAAAGGATAACAAGGGTGAGATGACCATAAAACAAGAGGGGACAAAATCATAAGTGGAGTAAAGTTGAAGAGGAGGAAGAAGGTTTAGACACCCATACAAAAATGACACGAGGGGAAATATGAAAGCAGGGATGCCAGTGGGGGTCAAGAAAAATTCCTACATGGGGACTGAGGCCAGTCTATAGGTATTACCTAAAACGCACATGGTGTATGGGGAATCCCCATCACTCTCCTAGCAGATCCTTGGGCATGGACTGGCAGTATAGGATAGCTAGATATCTGCTATGAGAATGGATATATGAGTAGTTCTGCACTAAATGGGGTACTTTTCAAAGAAAATTGTTTAAGAAAGATTACCACATACTATCAGTTCTATATTCTGCAGAATATCTTTAACAAGTTCATTAGGCATTCCTCTGATATTTTCTTTTAGACTTGGTAATGCTTTAATAACTCTACTCTTACATGAAACATTTTAAGCCAATCAGATGTCAGTATTCAAGTTTGCCCTTATCTGTAGGAGCATTTCCTACAGGAATCCTACCATCCTACAGCTGTAAGTTGGAGCACTGTGACCCACAGGGCCTCTAACTGAGTGTGCTGTGGGTAGCTGAATTCAGAATTTTGAAAGATTACAGAACAAGTTTATATAAGATCTAGATTTTAGGGAACCTGGAGTCTATATTGTTCTCAAAACATATAATTTCTTGAAATTTTCATATCTTTGAGACTAAAATGAAAATCCTACATATAGGCAAAATCCTACAAACTGGCATCCCTGTGAAAGGTAGTGAAAGGGCGGGGTGGATGAGGTGGGCAGTCTATGGTAGGAGAGGGAAGTGATCCAGAAGGAAAAGTCAAAGAAAGGCAGCAGAGAACTGAGATAAATTCACGACTCACAGGGAGGTGGTGTGGACGGACAGCTTGCTGGGGATGTCGTGGACGCGGACGGCGCGTTGTGGCGTGCCGCTCTCACTCCCTGCTCCTGTCACACCCTGAAACACACAGAAGTACGCCGTGATGGTAATCAGGAACGGCCTCTAAGTTGTAGAGAGGCTCAGTGACTCATGTAGGTCCTTGGTACTTCTCTATCTCCTTTATACGACACAGGTAGAGGGCTCGTGTGCCGCACTAGGACTATTAGTACTCGGACTGATATTGGTGTTGGAAGACACCATCTTTCAACTTTGAGATGATTGTTTGATACCTTTCTGTATGTTCTCATGCCAAAACTGCATGAACATTAAAACCAGCTCTGTAGCTGAAGATCATGTAGTATAAATAACGAAATAATAATAATAATAATAATAATAATAATAATAATAATAATAATAATAATAATAATAATGATAATAATAATAATAAAATAAAAAAATTGGCGCCACTATCAGAAATCACTCGATATGCAAGTTTTGAAAATAAGTTGTTTTTCATAAATTCCGCACACACTTTATGGTTGGCCCCTAAACCAGTGAGCATAAAACCGTAGCTCCCGATACACGCGGATATGTGTTACGATTGACTACCCGATTCAAATGAGAAAAAGAAGTGATTTATTGGCCATAGTGTTAGGTATTTCTATCGTATAGTCAGAGTAGTGTATCGGGAGGTCTGTCGTGGTGAATCGCCGGTAGTGGGTGCACGGCTTTATGCACAGGAATCTTTAACCCACCTGCCCGTGTGTTTCGATTATGACTATATTGACACAAACTCCACCCTTGAATCAGAGGCTAAAGGTTACACACCAGATTTTGTTCCTACATCCAAATTTTCCGTAATCAAAATGTTGACTGTACTCTGTCACTACCCATAACAACAAGACGAGACGCACCTTGGCCTTGTCCCTGACGGTGACGGACTGGAGCAGCCTCACGCCCGCCTCTGGGGGAGGAGCCGCCTCGCCGTCGTCGTAGTAACGGATAGGCGGAAGTAGAGTGCCCGCACCCCGACTCTCGGCCGCGGCGATGCGCTGCTCCGCCTGGCGGCGCCTCTGTTGAGCTGACGGGCGGTCAAAGAAGTCGCGCCAGTTCTCCGGGTAGTCTGTGGGAGGAGTGAGCCACGTCACAGATTACAGGGATGCCAGTTGGGATCAGAAAAAAAACATTGAAAGTCCATGTAAAGTGTGTTCGGCTCCTATTATCGCTCACTGTCACTAAAATGAAAATTCATAGTGAATTCAACAATAACATACACCAGCAGTTTCTGCTCCTATTGATTACAAAGTATTTGTGATAATTACCTACATTATTAGGCTGAGACCGGGGCAATTTACCATCTTTAGTGAATTGTCATGTCTCTGCAGTTCACCTGTCTGCTAATCCAAGATGGCCGCCTTCACAACAAGCACCAGGACGCCACTTCATCAATACAATCTTAAATACCCGTCCACGTACTTCTAATTGTTGCCGCTACTTCCCTTACCGTATCTTTACTTAAAAAAGTTAATTTATTTTCTCCTTGGGTATACCTATATCTCAAGAATAATCCGGGAAAATCCTATGCCTGTGTTACATAATATCAAGAGATGTCACGAGTTTGAGCCTGAGTTTATTTATGTCACGCATTTTCACGAGCAATTTCACGAGTCGTAGACCAGTGACATTACGGAGCCAACAAAATGAGTGACATAAATAACCTCAAACTCAAACGAGTGGCGTCTAGATTTTATCCTACCCCATTTCCACATTTTTTTCAGGATTAGAAAGTAGTGACATAAACAACACTTTATGTCACACCCGTGACATAAACAAATCCCATGTTAAGCCTATGGCGGTTTTTTAGGGGTAGGATAAATACAATACTCGATGGCCTTGTGGAGGTTTACGAGTAATATTACACGAGCGTTACCGAGTGAATTATGAAGTCAACCTTGAGTGGTTTACAGAGCCGTCTGTCCACAAAACCATCGTTTGTTGGATCTATCATCCACCTTGAATAAATCAAACCCATAAATTACCATGTTACAGGGTATATCATTCGGGAATATTTTTTGTTGCTCTCCGAAACAAAGGGACTATTTTCCCGTAATAAATGACTTGAGGCCACAAACGAATGGTTAAAATCCGTAAAATCAATGATTCTATTTATCAATTGACAACATGGCTGACAACGTATATAAACGATGGGTAGTGGTTTAATGTGGCCAAAACATTTACAATGGGGCCTTTGTAATCGATGGATAATGAAGCAACAGCGCCCACTTGGAGTCACGGGACACTAGTGAGTAGTATATGATCGCGTGTTTGTACCAGGCGGGTCATCACTCTCCCACATTAGTAGTACATGACAACGAGAGTTTGGGGAAGGTTTTTTTTCGTAACTAACTAGCGTAAGACAGTTTATGGTGGAGAAAGGGGATTAATTATTATTTAGTCACAAAGCAAATGTTAACATTTCGTGAGCCGCTGATCTTTATATTGCGATCTAAATACATTTTCTTCAATCATTTGATCAAACGTCTACAACTAAACCTACTTTTATCATCCGGAACTAGGCGCAGTTATGCATGTAATTAGTACAAACAGTTGTTTTAACAAAAAAATAATGTATGTATAGGAAAAACAAACCTCATCACCCAACAAATTAAACAAATAGTTTAACAACCAAGTTTACCTCTTAACACCAGCACAAACTGATCAGTGAATGTTAAGTATACGGGCCTACTTTTTGAGGGCGGAGTAAGACGTGTACATACCCGTGGACTGGCGCTCGGCGGCGTCGACCAGCGCGCTCGACTTGATCGGCGACAGTTGCGGCATGCCGCGTTTGACGAGTGACGTCACGCCGTGGTGACTGGACTGGTCGTCTGAGTGGATGCCGGAGTCGGTGGCCGACATGTCGTCACCGCGCACCAGCGGCTGCAACGCGGGCAGACGACATTTAACACCGCGGTCATCAGTACTCTTATAACAACGTATTGTTACACTAAATACCCGGACAATTCACTGTGAAATGTTACTGAGACCCAAGGTCTTTGAACCTTCAGGAATTAATCAAAGCTCAGGTCTCATGCATTGTAGTTTAAAACCAATAACATTATTAAGAGGATTCAAAATTTCCTACTTAAAATTTATTTTGCTAGTATTTTCATTTAATGGCTTCTTTGGTATCTTTAACCCTCAGTAAACACCTTTTTATCTCGTTTCACAAATTCTCAGTCAACAACATTTTTATCCTATTCCGATGTGTATTATCAAATTCTCATCACTGATACATAGTATTTTACAAATATTATTAGATGTTATCAAAGAGGAACATCAAGGGATGTTTGATATATCATAAGTGACATGAACGGAGGTTAATCGATAATTCGAGGGGAAAGCTAATTTGAAAAGCATATTTATCTCGTATGTGTTCCCATTTTTCGGGTGAATATTTTAATTAAGAATAATTTAGGTACTTATTTATAATCCCAAAGAGAAATGTGTCAACTCTCAGGCAACAGTTATCAGTAGTTAGGGCAGTTTGCAAATAACAGAGTGATCATGAACATTTCTATCAAGTAACATACAATATATAAAAAGAGGAAAAATAACAATCCTTGAGCATATTCAAAATCAAAGTTGTAACTGGAAAGGGAAATAAATGTGTGCGGCATAGAAAATGAACAGAATGTGCCAATAACCCAGTTGGAAATTCAGTCATCTGAGTACGATTCTTACTGTAGAATGGTAATTGCACCTTTATCTTTTCATTTGTATGTCAATCACCTCCCCAACAGTACAAGCAAGCTATCTATTCAGGTTGTGGATACAATGGACTTCATAAACGAAGTTAACATCATGCAGAATAACGTAATTTCTTGGTCGACAAATCATAGTAAAATGGTGGGCGATGTCGACACAAACGGCCATCTGCAGATTTACATTATCACGATGTTTGTAATCGCATTATCCTATCAGGAAAGTTGTTAACTGCCCCTCTGCCAACTGATCCAACAATCTCTCTGATAGTACACCTTTTAACAAGTCAATTCAATGATAGTTATCGACCAGATGACCTCATTATTCATGGACACCTACTATCTACATCTGACCATAATTCATGAGTCGTAGTCGCATTATATGACCTTCAGGGCCCTGTTTTTCAGTCGAGACGATCTCAAGTTGAGACCGTTTGGAAGCCAAACTGTTTTTCAGTTGAGACGATCTCTGGGGATCTCAGCCTGAGAATGAGATGCGACCGTTTCAGGTGATTTTAGTGTTTTTCAGTTGTGATGATCATAAGGGATCTCAAGTGAAATGATCTCCCAAACGGTCTCAACCTGAGACCAATTGATACTTGTCATAACTTATTTTTTCAGATGCTAAAACGTATTCAAAGTTGAAGATATTTTGATTGGAGGGTACTAACAATCTGATATACCTATATCTCAAATTTCATTGTATTCCTGTGGTTATTAAGACCGTGATAAACGTTTGTCTGGAAATCTGAAAAATGCAGGCACTGCACCTCTCAGGCAGCTTGTGTATACCTACTGTAATGCTCAATTTATTCTAGCAGGGTAGGGTCAAGGTCACTTCATACCCATTCACAAAGTAAAACATATCTTACTCTTGAAATATTTGATAGAAAATTATGAAATCTTAGGATTCGATTGAATAGACATGGACAATTATTCGCTGTAAATATGGTATAATTTGAATAAGTTTACGTGTCTCAAATCTATAATTTCCGACCACAGAATCTTGTAGCTGGCAGGAAATGATCGCTAAGGTTCTCAGCTAAATGATCACAACCTGAGATCGTCCTGAGATCCGCTGTGGCGCACTGAGACCATGACTGAAAAACACCTGCAGCCATTGATCTCCCAAATGGTCTCAGGATCCCTCGCAGATCTCAGCAGATCTCAGCTAGCGATCGTCTCGACTGAAAAACAGGGCCCTGGACCCTGAACAAACTCGGTGCAGAATTACATCCATCACATGCTAGACTCGATTTGAAATAAATGCAATAAAATAAAATACACCAAAAAACGAAAGAACCACTGAATAATCTATTCGTATAGCTCTGGAGTAGGTATATGAGGTCATTGGAGAAAGTGGTGCACAACGGCAGGTTTGGTGTGGTGTATGTGAACTAAACCTTAGTTGTCACAGACGTGCAAAATGAAAGTGAGGGTGAAGCTACATTAGCATCTGCAAGGCACAAACACCAAGTGAGGGAGCAGAACATGTGAAGGTCTAAGTCTGTTGACATTGGAATGACCTTTGGCTGAACTCTGTGGGTCATGTGATCCTTGGTGTCCTGTGCCGCGTCCGTTGTATCGGGTATAGTTTCGGATATTTGCCCGGGTTCTTCCTCTTCCTCCTTCTCCTCATCGTCCTCACCCTCGACCTCGGCTTCGTCTTGCTCCTCCAGGGGGCTCTGACCTCGGGTGCCCTCTCGTGGCACACTTATCATGGCCTTCTGGCGGCCAACGCAAGAAGTATCTCTGTTTATTTGTTTTCTGTGGGTGACTTTTCTTAAGTTTTATTATATTGGACCCAAAAAGAAACAACTGAACACTGACTTGCTATTATGGAATTCAAGAATAGGACTTGTAAAACAGGCCTCTGACTAAAGGGCCCGCTCCACCGGGTCGACCGTATGGTCACAAAATAGCGCCCCACAGCGGCCATGTTTGGCAGACGCCCCACAGAATTAGAATCATGGGACGCCCGATGGAAGAGGCCCTTAACAGGATTTCCAAATTCCACAACCTAAGCAAAACATATGTGAAATAACGGCCCAACATAATGACCTGATCTCATATAGTGACCCAACCCTCTTTGTGTTATACTGTTTGGATTTAGGCAATGACTATGATTCCATCCCTCTATAAGAGGGATCGAAGGAAAAATCTCTCAATCCCTCTTCCACCAATGTGTCAGCACTTGGCAGAAATGTCCATCAAAACAGAACATGGACAATTTATAGCGAACGGACACAGCAGGATATAACGGGAAGGGATTTTTAAACATATCTTTTGTATTGACTCTGACCCTCCTTTACTAGATAATGACTTTCCATTTAAAAAAAATAATAAACTCTTCCGAATAGTCAAAATAATCTAATTCCCGAAATAACCATATGAGTGTACATATTCCTTCTAGCATGGTTTTAGTCAACTCATTCTATCATATATAATTCAATCATTCGTATTATGTTTCAAAGTCTGACAGTATGAATACATGTATATATATCTATTCCATTTGATATGCGCCCAAATTCGTTTATTTCTAATGTATAAATCAAAATCCTGAATATGTGGAAAATAGTTCAAGTTTTCATAAGGTAGCATCTCTCCAAACAACACACCATCAAGATATCCAAAGGAACCAATGCCAACATTACAGCTGTGCAGCTTCTATCCACCTAAACAATATCACAATTGTCCTCCCGTTTCATCAAAGGAGAAGAGAAATGCTTGAAACTGTGAACGTGAGAATCGTGTGAAAATGCTTACCGGTAGCGACCCCTCGAAGCTGGTGGGTCCGAAGGTGGACACGACGTCCGAGTCGCGGTCTGTGCCGATGCCCGTGTCTTTGTCATCGCGGTCGTCGGCCGCCAACGGCTGCCGCTCCGTGATGGCTACAGAAATATAACACGCACATGGAGGTGCCTCAGTCATATGAGAAGCAATTCCTAAATACATACAACTAATGCTGGAGGCGAATCTGTATCAGTTCAATACGTAGGATACCAAACAAACGGTGTAATCCAACTGGCCACCGTAACGGCTTGTCAGGGTTTACCTCGGGGAATGATCGGTCTATATGAGCACGATCGAATATTCAGTATATAATCTTTGTACAGCCTAATGACGTTCTTGAATTATTCAAGACATACAAGGTAGATTATGTAACCGTATCCTTCACCCTTCTCAGCAGAGGTCAAGTTACAGTGCAATCATATATAGCAGATGGGTGGCTAAACAGTGATATAGCGCAGTGATACGAGGAAACGCCACCGCAAACAGAGACGCCAACAGAGCACAGCCGCCAGCTAAATTGTCGTCTGCCTCCAGTCTTCGTCCCTCATACCGGGGACACACCAAGCGAGTCAAGGCAGAAATCTCTGGAATCGCCAACACAAATTGGCGTGTATGTGAGATATTATTTCATAGGAGTATCTCCTGCCTATAATTTAGCATTTTGGAGGCAATAATCAGGTGGAATATGAAATAATAGCTCACTTATAGGCCATTTTGAGTTGGCGATTGCGGAACTCGCTTGGTGTGTCTCCGACTTTAGAGAGGTTTTTAAAAAAAAAGATTTCTTTTCTATTCAAGCATTGTCTGCAAATGGGAGGGGGGAGGGGGATAAAAACAGTACAGTTAGGTATGTCGATTAGGGACAGAAAAAAGAGTGGAATATTTTTCATAGGGCATCTTCTGCCTCTGAGACTCTGAGCAAATATGGAAAGCACATCAGTGTTGCCATGGACTCAGGCTGAGGATCTGTGGGGAGGTCCAAGCCACTGTGTTATTGACTTGAATGAGGCTCAATTCATAATATCTTTGTTTTATACATGAACGAGACACAGGACTCCATTATATTAATTCAATTCTACCCACTCCGGACACAGTTAGGGAATTACTAGAATAATGTAGCTATCATAATATAACAGCGTTAGAATGATACTCCGCATTTATATGCAGTAGGTTCTATGTACATATATCTTCGGTATGTAGTTTTAGTTCCTGTTAGGATCATTATTGCCTTAAAGCACCTGTAATTGTGTTTCTCGAGGTTCTCACAAGCTCTAATGATGTTGTCGTGGTCTACTCGACCGTCTCTTCAAATGACCCTAGACAGGGTAGTCACATGAGAAGTGGTCGTTGGACAGGGCCCTAGGTTATATATAACGTGAGCACATGGTAAACTCCTCACGTCTCTCACCTAGCGAGAGGGAAAGGCCATAACAAACAATGGCAATTCAAGTAGCTAACAGAGTCATATACACATATCTATCTAAGTATATCACAAAAATCAAATAGGTGCAATTTTGATGGGTTTCATTAATCTGTTTTGTAGAGCTGTACTTAAAATTTTCAAAAAGAAATATCCTTTAGTTGTTATTCTCAGGTATTTCATATGGAACATCAAACATCGGCGAAAGTGGACCTATGTACTAGTACTTTGATCGGAACATGTCTTTGAAGGGTGTGACAATGAGTGGCTTCTGGGACATGCTATTGATTTTATTTGTTTTGTAGAATTTTGTAGGAAAAACTACTTTGAGAATAATTTCATCGTATTGGTCGTTTGATATTTTAGGGTCAATATTTAACCATGATAAGCCACCCTGTAGACTAGGCTCGTTATTTTAATTTTCAGCTTTACGTATGAAGGGTAGCTTTCTAGAGTGTAAGTCTGGCCGACTATTTCAAACACAATGACCGCTATGGGGATCTGTATTATTCATCCAACGGTGTGTGTGGCGTGGTGAACAAGTCTTTCTAATAGATCTGGGCTTCCAATTTATTTTGTAAAAGTTCTATTTTTTTAACATTACAGAGTTCTACTCGACTTTTTGAGACAAACTGACCATAGTGCTGATGACTACACTGGTCTGTCTGGCTATTTGAGACATGCTGATGACTACACTGGTCTGTCTGGCTATTTGAGACATGCTGATGACTACACTGGTCTGTCTGGCTATTTGAGACATGCTAATGACTACACTGAGCTGTCTGGGTATTTGAGATATGCTGATGACTACACTGATCTGTCTGGCTATTTGAGACATGCTAATGACTGCACTGGTCTGTCTGGCTATTTGAGACATGCTGATGACTACACTGGGCTGCCTGGCTATTTGAGACATGCTGATGACTACACTGATCTGCCTGGCTATTTGAGACATGCTGATGACTTCACTGATCTGTCTGGCTATTTGAGACATGCTGATGACTACACTGGTCTGTCTGGCTATTTGAGACATGCTGATGACTGCACTGGTCTGTCTGGCTATTTGAGACATGCTGATGACTACTACACTGGGCTGCCTGGCTATTTGAGACATGCTGATGACTACACTGGGCTGCCTGGCTACCTGACGTATGTTGAGGACGGTGAGTGGATGCTGACAGTGCGTACCTGGCAGTTTGGTGTCCAGCTCGTCGGCCGGGCTCAGCTCGGCGTCGTCGTCTGTGCCTGTGTCTGTCTGCGGCGTGTTGGCGCGTGCCTTCTGGTGGTCGTAGGTCTTGTACAGGGCCGGGTTGTTAGGCAACAGCTTCCTAAAAACATAGTCATAACCGCTGCTTCATACTTAACAAACAAGTAGACACTTCAAAGTAGCAATTAAGAGACTCCTTGCCATACCTGTATAGGATTTCAAAAAAGAATCTTAGATTACCAACTGTCCACCTTTTATCAACATGGAGAAATCATATAACCTCTAGATTTCGAGATATTTTAAATTTGACTTGATAACATAAGGGTTAAGTTGAATATACACATGTAAGTCATTCAACGGCATCAACACGATGAAACATAACACACGGTTCAATAAGTGTAATACAATGAAAGCTTCAATGTGAAAGAAAAACAAAATCTTTATAGTGACCCTCAGAATGTTGATTCTCAATATTTACCGATGGACTGATAGATAGACATTGAAATTGTTTTGTTAGTGAAATGAAGAATACGCATACCAATAGAAGACAATACAGTAAACCATCCGTTCCGAGCAGTGACCCCTTAAGCGGGTTGTCCCCCCTTAAGTGGGGTTAAGATAAACTAGATAGCAATTTCTGTTCCGATCAAATTATCCCCTTAGTAAGCAAGGTGTCCCAGAAGTGGGGTTTTACTGTATGTTCATTTTCTAATTACTGCCATTCAAGGTAGCATTGCTCAGGGAGAGAGACGTTGCCTCGTCCTATTTTCAAGACAATATATATTCATTTAAGTAATTTCTATTTACAGCCCTGAATCATTCATGTGAAGTGAACCAATAAACGCACCAAGGTTTAAGATAGTTACTGTGTTAGTTAGGTAATGCATGTCATAGATTTAACGACCACAGACAGTAAGCGGCCATTCGAGTTAGTAGCATAGCATAACCAAGAACATGACGAAAGGAGAGCGATTGGTAAAATCAGCTTTTAAAAAAGAGTGCAAAAGGTAAATTGACCCTAACGCCCTGGGTATAGTACTCTATGATCAAAGCCTAGTGTGAACGATAACTGGATAAATTCGGCCCAATATTTAATTGACTATACAGGGCATACTCATCGAAATCATTCGAGATTGATTGTTCTTACTTGTTTACAAAAAATAAGTTTTTCCAAACAGTGATAGGCTAATACATCGCAAGTTCCAATATAGATGAAGCCTTCTGTCTCAGATTACCTATGTGGCCATACAGGAAACCCAACGCTCCACTTACGTTCTGGGGGAAAAGCCTATTAGTAGCAAAACAATACAAACGTGCGAAATTGCATTTGGCAGTCGGTTGAACTTGTCTTTCAGGACTCAGTTATGTCATTGTATCAACTTTGCATTTCCAGGGTAGTCCTGTGCAAGCTGTCGCAAGCAATTAATTCTTTTCATGACATGGGTAAGTTATCACCAAACTGAACAATAAACTCCGTTGACGCTGGAATAACGACATAATCACAGATAGTAAAGCACACACACACCCAGGACAGGGACGAGAATTGCAATTTATAAGCGAAATCTCATGTAATTTTTTTTTAGTGTTTTCAAGGGCATTTCTATGTCTTAATTTTATGAATTGCATTAATGTAAATCTCCCGACCACAAATAAATTCCCATCGGATCTGAGAAATGGCCCTGGCAGCTGGAAAAATACGAAAATCCACCGTTTGGAGTAAAATTCTCACACCTGAGTGAACATGTGTATTGTGTGTAACTGTGAGTAAACATGAACAAACATAGCACGTCAACAAGCTCTGACCACACGATCACCCTCCACGTGGTACTCACGACTCGTCTACAGTCACTGAGGTCACCTCACACTCTGAATCTTCTACTGCCGAGGCGGCCACATGGTCCTCCTTTCCTAATCTTTTATTTTTCTCTCTCTTTTTAGAGCGATCTGACTTTTTGACCGCTGCTTTGACCTTGGTGTTTGACCTTTCATCTAGTACTGAACTTTCTGCAGAACTTGGCCTTGAACTTGAGAGCCATGACCTTGAACCTGATGAGGCTATGGCTGATATTGCTGACCTAATTAAATGAAGGTCATTATAAAACTGCAATTGTTGTATTCTTAATTTGGTATTCGGGAAAAAATGATGAAATTCTATAGGAATACAAATTGAACATAATGTCTTCCACGAGCAAAGGTATCATTCTATCATATTTGTCTTTTCGCAGCTGAAAATGCTTACCGGTAGCAATAAAAATTATCCAAACTAGAAAACACGCTGTCTCTTTCTGTTTCATGAATTGCGATAAAGAAATTCGCTATTGCAATAGAAAGACAATTCATGAACATTTATAAAATTGAAATAGGATGAAAGATCACAGCAAAAGGTAAAATGGGTGTTTACCCTGTTCTTGATGACATGCTGCCATCTGTTGCGGCTGTCGTTCCTTTGCGTTTACGCCGAGCGCCATCTTCTTTGTGTGCAAACTTGCCTTCCTGATCAGGCAATCTAACGAACCCAAAAATTACAAAAAATCAACATTCCCATACAGAAAAAAACACTTCCGCTAGTTCATACATTGCAGTAAAGGCCATAACCTTTATATAATTAGGATAGAGCTCCTAAAACACGTTCCATTCCATGTACTCTCAGTTTGCGCCCATCTTCAAGCGCAATCCTAGTAAAATGCCCTCATCATTCTACAACGCTTACCATCACTGTAGTCGAAAGTGCAGAATCCCTCCCCCCCTCATAACTAGCTGCTTGTTCCAGGTATTAGAAACCCAGTAAATGCTTCAAAATCTCCTTGGGTTTTGGCAACTATTCCTACTTTAGGCTACACGTGCAAAAAGCGGTATCTTGTATGCCTATAATGTTCAAAAGTGGACAGGGATGGGGCGTATACTCTAAACGGTGTCCAACCACATTAAAAGCAGGATCTAACCATGCAATGTTACCACAGGTGAGATCTGAGGTATCTATGTGAGTATTATACGTGAATTGTATTCTATTGCGCTTGACTACATAGTATGGACGTACCTTACGCTCGTAACGTCAGTTTGCTTCTCTTCTGAAACATTAGAAATAAAAACAATTTTTTAATAAGGATTGTTGAGATATCAAAAGTTGGAATAGCATGTACAACAGATTCCTGAAAATGAAGTAGATGGTAAGCAAGAAGATATGAAGATATAGGGTTATGATGGAGTAATGAAGATAGCATAGGAAGATCTATTTTTTACCAGGTTTAACATATCTATAGTAGTTATTTCTTGTAGCCCAGCAGATTTATCAAATTCGAGATTAATCTACTCAGGATAGCATTAACACTGAAGATGAATGAATGGACCCATGGTCTTACTCTCTAGCGATAGTATAGAAAATAGAAGCAAAGATGTTTGACGCCCAAAACATTTAAATAATTATGGTTAGTATGTGGTGAAATCCACTGAACCATGAAGGAAAGGCAATCCCGACAAGAAAACACTCATAAATCAAAAAAAAATAGTGGTGTATTGAAGATATGAACTGAAGGTATCATTATTGGTTAGGCGGATATCTAACTTCACCCAGAACGACTCGCACTTGGAACAAATACAATGGTGAGTAAGACAAAAAAGTCATATAAAAGACAGAATTCAGGTGTGATATTCTTACTCGCCCTTGATAATATTGATATATCGAAAAACAAGTTCATAAGTGAGTAGCAAAAATAAACAAAAAGTAACTCTGATGATAATAATTCAACCGTTTCTTAGGGCAAAATACATATGTTGTGTGTCATACGTCTGCCTCCCAACCCTCCCCCACGAAAAATAATGATTATTGCATCTTAGTAGTCTCCATCAAAAATCTTGGAATTCAACTGGGTTTTACATGAAGGGAAAGATAAAAATACCACAGCAGGAAATAAGAACATGAGAATTATTTCTCGTTAAAACATCAAAAACAGAGTAATATCGCACAACATAATTGTCCAATAGCGACGTTTTGTTAATAGTAAATAACTGAATTCCTCTTCACTCTTTTCTTAATATCTCAGTGTACCGATAGTTTTCATCGTGTCTCGCGCGGCCACTACCTGCGCCATGTCCGACGCGGACCGGATATCCGGTGTGTAAAGGTCAGGGGTGAACACGTCACCAAGGTCACCACTGACGTAACCGGAAGTAGTGGTGAGTGACCTTGGGAAAGGCGAGCGCCTTCCCGTGTCTTCAGTGCAGAAGAGTTCTTCACTGGAGAGGTCGTACTCGGGTTCTGTCTCCTCCTCCATGATGTTGATGAAGGGCATGCTAAACTGCACCGTCCGCAGGTCTGCCGTCAATTTACAGTCACAATAAATGTTTATAAATCTATGAAATAGAGCTGCGGATGGAATCACGACGCCCGTTTCGATGATGGTTTCGGTGACGGGCATGCAACTCAACTTGAGCAATTTCGATATAGACCCTCCAGAGGTTACTAAACTCCCTATTATCGCCCAGGGTAAATACAAGAAACTGAATATCATTTTGGATTTACATGTAGAAATAACTGGAATTTCCATTTCTGCCATCGGATTTCAAATTTGAAGATTTATAAAAACCGTTAAACTGCAATAATTGTGGGTTACGGTTCAAGGGTCGGTAACCAGCGAGCGCCGGAACTTGTAAATAGACTGAATTATGGGATACCTCAATAGGGCGTATAAAGCTGATAAAATATGAAATTCAAAATTACGAATCACTCTTTCTGTATGCGATGTTCATAAGGAAAAAATAAATTATGTGACCTAGCAATCCTACCAATGCACATTTGATGGGGGACTATATGAAACCACGGTGATATAGGCTCGTGATGAAACCATAAATCTGAGGAGAATTCTATGTACACAAAGGAAACCCCATTGAGATATATCCCATTAAGACAGGACCGACTCCTTATCCGGTCACAAGTTTATCATATTGAGGGATGATTCGTTGCGATAGGATAGAAAAATATGAAATAGGGGATTCTGTTCTGACCAAAGCTGCAGTCCACCTACTGGCATGAGCCATGACTGAGATTCCGCTGTAGTATAAAACAATAATAAACTCGGAACGTGTTCTTTTTTTCCTGTATTTTACTTTTACAGAACCCCTCAATTTACTCTCTCTGGAGAGATCCACATTAGGGGTAACTTATGAATGAATGGTGTATCTGTTCAGCGTTTTTCCTCCTGAATAGATATTGTTTAGAAAGATATATATAGTAGGATATCTCTTTACCTTTTCCAGACTTGGTCTTGTCTTTCTTTCTTCTCCGGGACTAAAAGTAAAAGAAAGGATATCAAGTTTTAAATTGCACTGAAATAAATGTTATAGGAAAGAAAATCATAGGTTAC
Source organism: Alentia gelatinosa (assembly GCA_950022655.1). Lineage (NCBI taxonomy): Eukaryota > Metazoa > Annelida > Polychaeta > Phyllodocida > Polynoidae > Alentia > Alentia gelatinosa. The sequence continues at coordinate 26,164,478 of OX465589.1, forward strand.
ATTGTTAATATTTCAATATTCTTCATCGAAACACACCGAAGCCTACTTTGTGAATATGTAAAAATACTAATTACACTGGATTCCAAATATTGAGAATTAGCAATACTGGGATAAGTAGACAATAGAGAATCAGGGAGATTCTGAAAAAAGTCATCAGGCAGCTTTATAAAAAAGCCAGAAATTAAGACCTCCTTTTCAAAGAAACAATACCGAAAGAACATCAAAGGAGTGTCCAGGAAAGCGACTCAAAAGCACTGTTTAAATCGGAGGTAAAAGACAAGATAAAACTGTTTATTGCATAGTAATAATATATATCGTGTCCTAGTATATAGTCAAAAACCGGTAAAATACACAGATAGACCGTTTAAGAATAAGGACAATGTACCATGTATTCCCCAAACGATAACGACCACACTTTATATTCAACCAACGTACTGATATGCTTGTAACAACAACAACACATGTATAGTCTTTAAGAATTAGTATTAAGTTTCTGTCAATTGCTTGGAAGAACGACCTGTATTTGTCGAATGGCAATAAAGAACTATCAAATGGATTTAAAAGAAATGCTATTCCACAGAATCCTCACAATATAACATAAGATAAAATTTTTGTGCACTAATATCTTTGCTTAAGAACGTGGTACCAGGGTGGTTTTATCAGAGATGTTCCTCACCCTGAAGTGGACAGACAATGTGGAGTCATTATCAAGCGTCACTGAGTTATCACGCTTTTTGTGCCGAGGCATTTTCACAAGGTTTGTGATTACGGTGTAGCTCTAAATGAATACGGCTGCAAATATATCTTTTACGCTTTCCTTATACTTCGTAGATGGCAATAACTTTCTGGGGGTTTATTCCATAACAACACAAGTAATGCCGAGTTGGGCTTTTAGAGATGATGATGATATAAGATCACTTGTAATTCGGAGAGGGAGCATTTCATACACTCGTATCTTGTTGATACAAATGAAGAAGCTGGGTTATCAGTATTTTCATGACACAATATCTGGGGTCACTGATGTCTTTCTGAGTGTATTTATATCACCTCAACGAATTTGAAATACCCGCGCGATATTTCGCATAGCTCTAGATACTATATGGTGGCTGCTCAATGGAACAGCAGCTTGAAACGTGATGCCGACTTGTACTGATGGCTGCAACATTACTTCGCATAGTAAATAGCAATGGTTAAATCTATCAATATTAAAATCGTGGCCGGGCAATTGCACTAAAGCCCATCTTTCCTGCTACTATAAAGTGCTATTCCAAAAGATGCGCAGAAAATACAAAGCAATATCAAAATTCTTTCTGGCGTGTTCAACAGGTCTTGGCTTGTGGTTGGTGTCTTACATTTCCTCTTTGTTCTGCAGGAATGCCACAGAAAGACAACTCTCTACATCCTGAATCAAATTAATTTTCAATGGTTGGTATCTTCATAAAAACAAGCAAGGTATGATCATATCTCAGCTTATCAGCATTGTGAGAATTTCCACCTTCCTCTTCTTATCTCAGGCACTTCTTCAACATAAGCTTGTAGAGTTCGTGCACAAATAGCTTGTATTGATCCGAGTGAAGGTATCTCTCTGAGTTGCCCTATTTCTGTTTAACCTCTCCACATAGTGCCGACCATGTACCCGTCACACTGCGGCATCTTCAACGGAAACCATGCGGACGATATACAGCTAGACTAATCATCCTATAGCCGGGCGTGCAGGGCGTTCATGTGGTGGTTATATCCATCCTTAAATCTCATCCCGTAAATCCCCGTGGAGGAAGTTAATCCGGGCGGTTGCAGGGAGCGTGTGGCTGGCACTAAGAGCGGGTATACGAGATCATACAAGGTAAAACCAGCCTCCTTGTCAGGGTTAATGGGAAGGCATCCTGTCATGAGGAGATCGTCCTGTAACTCACAAGCCAATCACTCCACCCACAGGTGCTGCAGGGGCGCTGTTAGGAACGACGTCCTAAACGCTCAGACTCGCTACATACGTGGGCTTTTGTGTTTGATTCAGGAGGCGACCCCTCACTAAACGGTGGTCCCCTATCGACTTTATCACTAGACTTGCTAACCGCCTGCACTTTTTTTTTTTTAAAAAATATATTTGAATGGATTCTGACTGGAGTCTACAGTCCACCATCGAGTCCCAACCATGCAGGATAATAGTATGCCATATGATAATTTAGAACACACAAAAAAAAGATTTAAATATCAAAGATTCATCGAGGTAGTGGTATAGTAGAGTCTTTATGTTAGTACTGTGAACTGCGCAAAGGAACAGTTCACAATGAATGCTCGCTCCCACTGCGCTGGAGCAGTTCAACACCAAAGCGGGAAGGGGAATTATTCAATCAACTCAAATGATGTGAAATTAAGAGTCTACTGGGTGTTATTATCCACAGTAGTTTTCTTTTGGCTCTTATGAAAAAGGTTTTGTTTTCTTATGTACGTAACATGAGTTGTAGCGCTGGCAAGTCGAAGAGCACTTTGGATATCTGCCAAAGAAAGTTGTTGGTCTTTATTTCCCCCTAAAGGCATTGATTCACTTGGACTTGTTGAGGTCTTTAAGTGTATTTTTACCGTGAATGATTTTTTGTTTGTCTGCATGAGTGCAGAGTGCTCAATGTGTGAAACACGACATCTATTCATGACAAAAAATAGCTGGATCTGTTCAATAAAACAGGGAAAAAATATTTCAGTAAGGCTGCATCCATCGATCTGTTTAGCAAAGCTCTCATGCGTATCATAGGTTCTGATTTCACAACCTTTCAAACCACTCATAGGGGAATTCATATATTCGGCAGTGAGTTGTCTTTAATTTACGATATCACTGTCTTAAACCCTTACAGTGTGTGCTCCAGCGACACAGTGTTTAGCGCACACACATTCTAAATAGATTATACAAAACTGTCACTTTTGGTGGAAGAACTGTCCTTGTGACAGAACCAGAAGGAATGAACAAAAGAACCCCCCCCCCCCAAAAAAAAAACACACAAAAAAAACCCACCGCAGATTTCAACAAAACCTTCTTATGATAAACTCTTCTGAGACATTTAGTCTTGAAAGCATCATTAAAGTTGGTATAAAATTACGTTATATTCGTGTGTAGTGCCTGTACTACGACCTGGAACTCGCTACATTATATTCCTAGTGGCGACACACTGGGGACCTCCACTCTACCTGCGTCTGAGTCCTTCATTACTTCCACGTGCGCACATCGCCATTAATCAATACTTGCCTCTAGGCCATAAACAACCACCGTCCTCGACCATTAAGAGAATCATAAATGTAGATAAATGTCTGTTATCAGAAATAACCTATGGTACTAGGTAGAGTATGTTTACTTGAGCAGCCGGGGGGAAGGGTGTGTCCTACGAAATTATATATCGATAATCTAAGCGTTCGGCAATTTGAGTCACTTGAATAGTTTCCAGTTCCTATTCTTCCACTCTACGTGATCATTCCCATGTATATAATATACGTCATCCTGTCATAAAGACACACAGGCGCTTGCGATTTCCATGTGGCGCATGAAGGAGGTCGTCCATCGGGCTGACTGCACGTCCATACCAGAGCATCGTACGGCTGCTGCACGGCCGCCCTTTGTCAGCCGTTTAATTAACATTAATTGATGCAGTGGAGTAGGCCATACACTCAACGGCTGTGGCCACACGGTGGTGTAATGGTCCATAAAATCTAATGAATTAGCTTTTGTCGGGTGCCTACAAACGTTGCCAGCACAGCCGTCATACAACATCAGCCATTGGACTGATATGTAGGTTTGTACTGGCACCTAAAAGCGGTATTCCATCAAACAACCACTTTTTCAACGTCAACAGACGTTCCAGCCGACCTTTCAGCCGACTTCGGTTGAAACATCTGGGAAAATGGCCTCAAAATGCGTCGCTGCTCCACCGAAACCCCCAACAGACGTTCCCCGATAGGCGGCGCGGCGTGCGGCGATACACTACGACGCTCTGAACCCGCGAAAGCCGCGTATCGAGCGGAGCAGTGTGTCGGCGTGTTGGGTTTTGTACGGGAACGGTCAGAAAACGTCAAATAACCGAGGAATTACACATTTAATCGAACAATGAAGGTAAATAAAGATAAGGATTGATGTTATGAATGTGTATGGCACGCTATGGTGCTATAATTCTGCCGAAAGTGTCGAAATTTTCTATGTCCGTTCGCGACTTCGGGTATCGCTGGGTCGGCCGCACCATGTTGGCGGCGTTCCCTCGCCGCAAGTCCCGGCAGCGCTCACGGGCGGGTGTCATAGTCTTCGAATATATCGGCCAGATGCCCAATTCCAGCTGATAAAAACCTATTCAATCAGTTTTTCGGCAGATGGGCAAATTCTGTCTCCTGGAGGTTTATTGGTGTATCGGTTGGTATATCGCCTGAAAATATCTGGTTGGTGGAAGCGCATTTCAACTGGCTCTTCTGCCAGACCCTCAGCAACCGTGAAGCGACACTCCAACGACCCCCAATATCCTCCAACAGACTTCTTGAAACGTCTGGCAGGAGAGCCGACGCCTGCTGAAACGTCTGGTGTGTGATTCCACCAACCCGACAGATGATTTAAAATTGAGCAGATATGCCAGCAACCCCAGCAACCGCCATACGGGCGCTGTACAACGTTTTTGTCTGGTTGGTGGAATACCCCCTTAACGGAGTGGGATTCATGGACAAGCCAGTGAAAGACCCCCTTTATAAAATCTTTACCAGTTTCACACCCGAGTGAAATGCCAGAGGCTTGAGACCGCTTGGAGCCTCCCTACACCCCTTTCTAATGATTGGAGTTCATAGATATAATGCAAAGTTCAATAAACTTAGTCTCTTAGGATACCAGGTGTCATCCTTTGGGTCTCGTTTAATTGGGGAATGCAATCGGTGATTCGGTTGATTGGGTAGTTTAACGTCCAATATGTTCTATCATATTTACTTTGGGTTTGATCGTGATTTGAATATATGAGATGAATTTAGGTAGAAATCACACCCCTACATACTTACCGAGGTAAGAGTTCTTTGTCCACAGCACATAGACAAGGTTTGAGAAAGATTGGGCTTCAATATAACAGTAATTCTACCACTGCTGGGTGTGAGTGAGAAGAGTGGCTGTAGTAGGACTCGAACCACAATGGGTGAAGATTACACCGGAGATTATGGGGAAACAATGGTTAAATGGTCCGATGTATCACTGTTGTATTATTTTCAGAATCTAGAAGGTGCCCTAACGTTGCCGCTTTCGCACTTCCCTTTTACGCTTCGCTGGTCGGGGCCAGCTAGTGTTAAATAATGTCACAGCTCCTACATTGCTAATTCTCTTTGATTGATCAAACTATTGATGGATCCATCGATTCCCTTAGGGAGGTTGATTTTCTGTTCTTCAACAGTTCTAACAAGTCAATACAATTTTTATTTTTCCTTTTTCTTCAATTTTCAGAAGCTGATTGAACTCGTTTCCCAGCCCAATGAGGCCACAAAAGACAGGGAAGTCCCAAACGAACGAGTCAAACTTTAACACTGCGCAAGGTTGAATTACGTTTACCTAAGCAATGCAAAAGCCAACTGGCGAACTCACATATTCCCTCGGGCAATAGAGTCAAGTAACCTATATTGTTGCCAAAATGCACCTGCACATTAGATATTTACAACCATATGAACATGTAAACTTACTAAAGACATCTGTATTTGCTATTTGATATTAGAACAGGCTACTTTTGTTTCTACAGGTAAATCAGTGCAGTGTATAGAAAATGAATTCGAAGAAAGGAGTGGAATACATGAAAACCAATATTGATCAATTGATAGTGATGTATATAAGGATTGAGTTTAATGTAAGATTTTGGAGGAATATGATGAACATCGTGAACGTGCTAGCAGAATACTTTTTTAAAGGTATATTTAATCACATTTGCGAGATAGGAATACGAGTTAATGTTAAGCAAACAACTGGAATCAGCATGCTGGAATATTGTTGATAGCCAGAAAAGCATAATGATTGTAGAACTGAACACACGTGGGGGAAGTGTATAAACACAACTATAACTTGACCAATCTCTGGAGGGGCGTGTGGTACAATTTGAGTTAGGTGGAATAGATTGGTCAATGGAGAGAACCACACAATCCAATGCCTGGGGAATAAGAGACAAACCTTTGGTTGTAACCAATTGTTTAGTTACTATGGGAATGACCGTGATTCCTGAGTTTCAGAACCACTCTCTAAGCTGTATCTCTCGGGAATTGTTAGTAACAGAATTATCTGATTTACTTGTTCTCATCAGCCTGGCGTTATCTGACATGGAACTCTCAACATAAGATGCCAAAAGCAAGAGATGATCCAATGCCAATTTGACCTATATCATCTATCCTGTATTTAGATCTAAGGCGAACTTCGAATCCATAACCTTGCCATTAAAACATATATTTGCTTTCTTTTCTCTATAGGTAAATCCTGTCTTTTTAATCTTACTATCAATGACGGTTCTACATGATGGTTATAGGCACATTGCATATTAGACACAATGGGGGCCGTGGGCTTTCTCCTTTCTCAGTTGAGTATTTTCTCAAATACACTCACCACCAAATCTAAACTCAGAGTTACCTTCTGGGGTTCCCTGAAGGTGGTCCCTGACCAGTCCAACATGATCCACTGTGCGGGCTCGTGTACGATCTCGTGCTGCCACCTGGGGCCCTTTTCTAAAACTAGTATGAGGGAGCTTTCCCTTCTGTACACACTGGCCACCAGAGCACACTAAGTTGGAACAGAGCGACCAATATATCCCTTCTCTTGTCATCTATCATATCATATATGTGAATGTGTACAAAACGAGGTCTCATATTTGAAGTGGTCCTCCCAGTTCTGAGAGCTGTTTCAAAAGTCGAGTGAAGTCGGCACGTCGCATTTCAAAGCGAGAGGCCGCAACAGCGAGCGGCACTTTGAATCAAAGCGGCAGCAAAACCGCTACCAATACCCAATAGCGAGCGTGAGTATTCTTGTTTAGCACCCTCACAACTTTTGAAACAGCTCCCAGATCTCAGTTCCGTAAGCGTAAATGTGAAACTGTTAAAAGAATCAGGTCACTTGGTTGCAATTCCTTATAAACGCCTTAATTTTCCAACTAACATTTGGAATCCGAGGAGTGTCTTTTTGTGAGCGCTTAGACAAGTACAGTACAATGAAGATAGTTGACAGAATGTAACCTATCACTGCCCTCAAACTGGACAGCTGGGTCGAAATTCCCACTTAGTCTATGTACTACTTCCGGTAAAGGATGTCACCAGCCATGAAAACATCACCAATGTTGTGCACAGTGGATTTAACACTGGTATTGTGAAAAGTGCTACGAATTATGATAAAGCACTGTTCACTTCACCTCCAAGTGACTGGCACAAAAGGAACATGCTTACTGCAACTATTTAGAATGATATAATATGATAGAGTGGAAACTGAGTGATTCCTCCACTCGATATAATCATGACACAAATAGCAATGAGCAATTCCCACGGCTCAAACCAGTAATGTAAAGGAGAAAATGTTGAGAAAGGTCCTGAGGAATACAGCGCTACCAACCTACCAGCGCTGTCCAGGATGCTCATTCTCAGGACTATTTTCCATCAATTTCTGACGTAGGATTTAAAAATGCAATCAAGGTCAGTGGCGCCCTCTCATAAAGGCCAGGGAGTTTAGTGCTCCCAGAGTTGCATCGGTATAATTCTACCTGGATTGTCCACAGTAGAACTGTATAAAAAGTCTGTGAAAATTACCATTCTTATAAAAAGCCCAAATGTGCGGACCCTATCTCAACACATGAGGCAATTCAAAACAAATCAAGGACAAAGGGTAAAGATTTGGTTACCATTGGAACTCAGGGGTCAGAATAGTATTTACAGATTAGAAAATGTTTCTGTGATGTTAAAATGACCTATGTGCTGCAGATGGGAATGATGTATAACTTGATATCATTGTGCTATGGATGAAAACCTGCTATACAGAACCCGTGGGCCAGCGCTGGTCATATAGGGAACAGAGCCATTGTTAGTTCATGAAGCAGCCACCAGGTGGCCAGCAGTATGGTGGGCCCCTTGGGGGGGCAGAGCCGATATTCTGGCTCTTTGTTCTTAAGAAATTCAACTGCCTTTCAATGTTTTACCATAGTTCCCTTGACTCTCTACATCTATCCCAGAGCAGGATGACATAACGATTAAACCCAAGACATGATGTTTTTTACATGGAACACTTTATATACATATGAGAGCAAGGCTGGTGTTGTAACACTTCCCAATTATCACTCACTTCTTTTGCACCTCAATTAGTGAAGAATACCTACTTTTTACACCTCCATTAGTGATAGGCTATATGCCGTATATCAGTCTTACCTTGGTATCGTCCATCGGTATCGTCCAGGTGGCTGATCCCATCCAGGCCCTGATCTTGTCTGATAGCTCCGAGAGATTCTCGTTTTCATCAACTTCGCATGCCTCAGCAAGAGCCGTCAATGCCTCATCCTGAAGACGCGACAAAAGAAAAAAAGATAACAGAAGAGGGGAAACACAAACCTACAGAAGGTTTATTACAAACTGTAGACAGAAAGTGACTTATAACTGTCAGAGGTTACATAAGAGTGAGACCAAATATATGAGGTGAGGATGAGAGGAAACTTGAGAAACAAAGACGAAAGTCGTTTATGGAATTTTGATCCATTGTAAAGTTATGCTTTTCTCAATACAATTAAGAATTCTATCTAGTTTAGGATTATTTGCTTGACGCTTTTTAAAGTACAGTAAAACCCCGCTTCTGAGACACCTCGCTTAAGGGGACCTCCCGTATAAGGGGACAGACACCTCGCTTAAGGGTACACCTCGCTTAAGGGTACACCTCGCTTAAGGGTGCACCTCGCTTAAGGGTTCACTTTGCTCGGAACGGAGGGTGTCCCCTTAAGCGGGGTTTTACTGTAATTCAAATTCATTTTCATATATCTCATTATGCCAGGTACAACTGGTATAAAAAATAAGCAACGCATCAAACTGTTTTGTGAAGTATCTCAGGTTATAAAGTGCAGATTTAAAAGGGTTACAATGTATCAGACGGTCTCACCTCGTCCTGCCGAGAGGACTGCTCGGGAAGGACGCCCATGTCCTTGAAGATGTGCAGCAACTTGTCCTTGTCGTCAACCCCGGCCAGCTTCTTCAAGGCAATGGCCGCCTCTTTCCGCACCTCCTCCTGAACGAGAAATGAGTGAAATACAGTCATAATGGTGACATATCCTGTTGACCTTATAACAGCTGCTGTACACCCGCGTACCGCAGCGTTACCACCACCCCGTGACGTGTCCGTGGTGCTGTACCACGCCTCTCACCAGCACCGACTTTCTATAGATTCTTTTGTTTGCATATCTTTTTCGTTCCAATGGACACCCGGTAGGAAAACAGTTTTTTTCGCGGTGGGAAAGGAACTCTCCCAGCTAAGCCTCGTGATACAACAAGACTTTTTATAGATTTGTTTCAATAATTTATTGATATGATTTTATCTATGAGGTTTGCCAGAACACTAAAAAAGCTTTGATGCCTTTGAAAATTTTGAGTCTTTGGATTTCTGACCATGAATCACACTTACATTGAGAAAACTAGCTTTTTAACTTATGTATCGAATGGATATGTTATCATGATAATTGTTTAGGATATCTTGGATGCACTGCACAATATTAGTGGACAACAAAGCTAGAATGAAATTCAAATTCATTCGAGTCAAAATCAAACATGTTTACATGAACATTATTATCATGGTAGTTTGTGCGACATCACTCTAAACGTGCCAGTCGTTAACAGTAACTGCTGAAATACAAGGGTTAACAATCAACAAAAACACACATACAAAGTAAATGGGTGTGAAAAGTAGAAAACCAACGCTGATTATATCCACCACAATTAAAAAACATGAATGTTAAGGTGAACCTTCGGGGGGAGTTCCCCAGGTGAGTAAGCTGGAGGGGGCGGGTCGTTATTAGTCGCCGTTCTCTTTCTCCATGGGAAATTGTTGAATGGTATTTGTATCTGTGGCTCCTCATCCTGCCACTGCTGCTCCTCATCGTCCATGCTGACGTCTATCATGATGCCGGGCGCCGCCATCTTTATTGGCACGGGCACCTCGAGTGTGACAGACTTACAGGATCTGCTGCTGGCCTGAGAACAGGCCGACTTAAGGCTCGCCCGCGACTTGGCCGAGTCCACAGAGATTTTGGGAACACGCGGGTTATTTGATGATCGCAGTGAGAGAGGTTTTCTTGGTGAATGATCTTCAGGCTGTGTATGTCAGAATGGCCCATCAAAGAAATATCAGATGGGGATTGTATGAGGTTCTCTAAAGGCGAAACGGATTGATAGAACTGGTCAAAATCAAAGATTTTTTTTTTTTTTTTTTACTATAGGAGCTTTTATTCATGTCCAACAATATACACCAGTTGGTAACATACATGTACATTGTTGAACATGATCGTTTCTCATTTTACCTATTCATCGGATATTTAACTATAATAGAAATTGAAAAGAAAATATAAATCAGTTTGTGTCTGCTTGATGATAAGGTACGACAAATCGAGATATTTACATATATATTTTTTTTAGTAAATATTTAGAATGTTAAAAGCTTTTGAAGACAGTTGCAGAAGTATGCTTATATGCGCCAAAATGATATGATCCGTTTTTTTATTACTCAGTTTTGGTATTTTCAAATATGTTACAATTTGTATTTTCAGATGCTGAACTGTAAGTCATTTAACTGGGTTCACACAGGTGTTAGTGGCACGTCCTCCGTTTACCTGTGGACTGGGCTCCTCCATGCCTATATTTATCACAGGCAGGTGAAGAGCTTCTCTGTGGCTATGTAAAGCTGGCTTTATTACATTCCGTGGTTCCTTTGGCGTTTCCTTTGGAGGCTGAGTATGATCCTGAGAAATAATTAAATATTCACCCTTCTTATTATTATATACCTGTGTCCGAATGTCTATCAAATACTGCCCGCTGCTAGGGGTGCAGTAATAATAATGTTCGTTCCCGCTGTGACTGCAACTTTCTAACTAATTAAAATAGAGTTTTTAATTATTTTAAGGTATATAATAAGCAAACGTCCTCACTGTGAACGAAAAGTTTATCGTTCTCGGTCAGTCGCCGATTTCATAAGGCCTTCCGCCTATGGCGTCAGGCCGTATGAAATCGGCGACTGACCTCGAACGATAAACGTTTCGCCCACAGTAAGGACGTTTCCTAATATTACTCTATTGCGACTCAAATTCATTTAGAGTATACCCTGGCTATTCAGCACCATAAATGCGCCGAGTTTAATCATGGCTTCACCTGTTTATCCCACGCACCACAAATTGCAGACCGACTAAATCTTCAACCATATTGCTCTCCTCTGGGTTTATCTTGTGGGGAGAAATAATTCTGGTATTAAGTAGAACTATCCTGAAAATAAATCTGTCTTTCTTAGAGAACCAGAGAAAAAAAGGAAAAAGGAAACAGCTCAAAATTAAGGAACAGTTATATTCTTTAAGAGAGCTTCATCACAGGTGACCACTAGCTGTTCTTTTCCATTGCCAGAGGGAGGACAGGAAACCCCTAAGAAAATGTGCTCAGTCATAATAAACTAAGTGAAATGATGTGACTATAGAAACCATAGCCTTATTAGCAAACAACCTGAAAGACTTAAGGTGTCCCGGTATCGCTGACTTAATTGTTTTTAACGGGAGTTCAACTACCGAAAACACATGGATACGAATTGCAAAGAATGACGTTCACACTTATCAATACTCACATTTTCCTGAAAACAGAAATGAAATAAAGCAAGATTTTCAGAACATGATTATGCACGTTGTAGGTTTTCAAAATGCATTGCTACCCTTTGTTTATGTCTAAGTTTTATTCCAAGTTAACCATCTTCTTTACACTGTGCTATAAAATGTCTCCTGACTCTTACAATATACGTATATGACTCTTATAATATACGTACAATGTATATATACCCTATTTACAATGATTTATGTTATCATGTTTCTGTATATATATATGAACATTATTCAATAAATCAAACTAAAATTGTCTAAAGAACAGAAACAAACTCCAATGCTTTTTAAACATTTAACTGTATCAATATATCAGTCAATTTCCTGAGATAATGAGACTTTTCACAACAAGCATTGGTTAAGTCCCACAGGTGACCAAAATAAGTCTTGTTTAGATTAAGTTCATCAAACCTAGTTATTTTCCACACTCTACCACGAATTGACATTTTGTCCTTGGTATGAGCATGTCATCAATGAACTGAATTTTAACTTTGGAAAAAGGCGTGTCTTAATAAGACCGCAGGACAAGGATGGTAGAAAACAGAATAGAGCACGTACTGAATACATTAAGCATACTTACATCTTCATCGAGCAGGAGTGGGATGATCTCAAGGACTGTTTTAAAGTCATTGATGCCAAGTTCAGTGAGAGTTCGTACGGCATTTTTCTTGTAGGTGGGATTGCTGTGTTGTAATTGTCCCTTGAGCTTGTCGACGATGATGTTTAGCTCATCTGGTGTGTAACTCAAATCCTTATCCCTGAAATACGTTCAGATACCATCAATGTAGTCGGATTTTTGTTTTAAAATTTTACTTTATTTTTAATGAAAGGATCCACAACATTCCATCGAGATTCGCCTGAGGTTCATGTTTCTATCAATAACTCCTCTACATAGCCTGGGTCCAGCCAGCCAGCTAGGCATGACTGTCCACCAGTTTCAATTAAAAACTTTTTTTAACCCTTTAAGGGCGAATGATGCCTTGAGGCATCAGCCGGCCCAGGGCGAATGATGCCTTGAGGCATCAGCCGGCCCAGGGCGAATGATGCCTTGAGGCATCATCCGGCCCAGGGCGAAAGATGCCTTGAGGCATCATTTCAAGTCATGGAGCAATATCGATCAAATTTTCACAATGTATTTCTAGCACCAAAATTAGTTTTTCTATTCAGAAAAAAAAAAAAATCTAGGATTACGTATCGCATCACGTGATGAGACACTCAAGTTATGGATTTTGCAGACCATTCTCTTTAGGAGAGCCTCACCTGTGTATGTCTACAATGTAGTTGCAGATCTTGGTGTGCACAGAATCGTCGACGTTGTTCATGAAGGCAGCAAAACTGTTGACAACATTGCCCACCGTCTTTGGAGTGTTGCGAGGGAACCATTGTTCTTTTGTGATTGCTGTCAGCAGCGGGTGGCACTCGTCCTCCTCCTCCTGTTGTCAAAGACATAGAACACGATGGAGTCTCACGGACGATGGTTAGTGCAAGTATCACCACGGTTAGCAAGGCGTAATGTTTATACATCTCCATCATGGTCAGGTAATATTGGTTTCTATGAGAAGAAAGTAATTATCAAAAAAAAAAGAAAAAAAAAAAAGAAGTAATTATCAAAATTGTCAGTAATTGTTAGAAAACAAATGACTGAATGGGAATAGTTTTCATCTTTGTTGATGCTCCTGGGACCCGTTTCACTAGTTTCGGGCTTATAGCGAACAGAAGATCAAAATAGCGGCACCAACAGCGGAAACATTAGAGGAGAAAGTAAAGTCGCTGTTGAGATCGCCAGTCCGTTCCCTATGCCGGAATAGCGAACGGAATATTTAATAAATCAATATTTAATGAATAATTTGGTAATTCCAAAGTACTCCTTGTGTCTTTCCCCGAATTTCAGTTTTTATTTGAAGTCTCTACGTGGTGTCTAAACTATTGAAACAGTTCTATTCAACATGTATCACATAAAAGAGATATTGATAACAAAACAAATGAATACAGGATTTAGAGAGAAAAAGAAAAATGTCACCCTACCTCGGATATTGCGATGGATGCGGACTTCCTGGAGGCTCTGCTGGGTCGATTCCTGCTCGGCGCTTTTGGAGACTTGGGAACGCTCTTTGGGGTGCGAGCCTTCTTCTGCTCTACTCTGGGTGACGGTGTTGCCTGAGAGATGGTGGATTTTTCTGGAACAGGAAACGTGGTAACAATAATCCAAATATGGAGCCATGCCATGATGGGTTTATGAAGAAAAGTATGAATATTTCTTTATTCAAGGTATTTGTTTGCTGCAAAAGTGGTCACTTGACCTTAGGTGACAAAACTATCAAGAGCTGTATGCATCACAATTAATTTTAAGTAAGAAACCTAGGATATATGAAAAAGAGGAACTGGAACAATCTAAAACCATTATATCAATTTGATTTAAATGTTGCCTTTTTTTTCAAACAAGACTTTCCGAGAAAAATTCGATAATAAAATAGCTTTTGTTATATTTCACGGAGGTCAAACAGAATTGTATTTAATCAAAAGTAGCACTGAATCCAAGAACAAATATTACACATACTGTAAACCTCATGTAAATGAAACCCCAATACAAAAAATGTAAAATATTTACATTACTTTCAAAGCAATATTCTTTCAAACACTCTATTTTCAAAATCATTATCGGTATAAATTCAAAACCAAAAGTAGTATTTCACAAATGTAACAAATTAGAAAACACGGTGCTCAAAATAGAATAGGAAAACTTCCAGGTGTGAACATGATGGTGGAGAGAAACCAATGACTCGCAGACAGAATGCAGTCGGGACAGAGTAGGGCGTCGTTACCTATCACCTCGTCCTCATCCCCCGAGGACGGGGTCGGGGAGGGCGCTCCGAAACACATGATGGCGGGCATCACTAGCGGTCTGCGTGCTGTGTTAAGACGGAATAAGTATTTCTCCCTCAACTCAATCATATATTCCTATTATTATATACCTGTGTGCGAATGTCTATGAAATACTGCCCGCTGCTAGGGGTGCAGTAATAGTAATGTTCGTGCCCGCTGTGAGTGTGACTTGATAAGTCATCAAGATGTTATTTTTTCATCTATTTAAGGTATATGATAATAAGCAAACGTCCTCACTATGGGCGAAACGTTTCTCGTTCTCGGTCAGTCTTTGATTTCATACTGCCTTCCGCCTATGGCGTCAGGCAGTATGAAATCAAAGACTGACCTCGAACAGGAACCGTTTCGTCCACAGTAAGGACGTTTCCTAATATTATTCTCCCCTAATATTACTCTCCCCTATGTTTTCACCTACACCTATTCTTAACAGGATTCCCTTGCAATTGAATCTATCAGCAACTGGGTTTCTATAAAACCTGTACTAGATACTGTACTCGAGCATGGCCACGTCTTAGTTATCGTGAGGATTCTTTTTGTTCGCATAATGAGGTCATTAACATGGTAGCATCGGCTTTATCCAGAGGTATCCACGTCAAAATACTTGAATTATTCTGCGCAAGATACAAGTGGAATTAAGTTCTCAGGACAATTTACTCATATTTATACAAAGGTGGAACACTGCATGTAAGCAGGACTCTCTATTCTTCCTGGGTACAGCAATAGCTGCCACATATAAGGGACTAGCTCACCACTGTCGGAAAAATAACATAAGTATTTCTTTTCCTTTTTTCATTGCCAATCTATTTCCAACTAAGACGAGGTCCTATGGGGTCGATTACTCTTGCTCGTCAATAATACGAGATTGGAGTGCAGTATAGGTATCATAACCGTGAAGAATAAAAGGTCACATGCACATCTTATATTAAAAAAACAAAAAAAAATAATTTTAGAATCTTGGTTGAAGACTTACCACAACTATTTTGTTGGGTATATTAAGTTATTAAAAGGATATGTATAATCTTAGGCGAAGGAGGAGAAGACTAGTTTCATAGGAAAGAATAATCCAATGTTATGAAGCATCTTTGTTATTCAGGATCAGGGGTACAGTTCACTTTTTTTGTGTCAGTTTGCTTCGTTAAGAGGCGCAGTAGGAGATTGAGGTTTCAATGTGTAATTCTGTAGTTTGGGAGATCATGCACAGCACCCATAGACATGTGAATCCAGCTGAGAATCAACATCCATATCCTAGACAAAGTGTATCCATCATTGTTGAGCATGTAGCATTTACTTGTATTTGCACCTGTATATGACCAGTTAACATAGACTTCTGTTAAAAACCTTAAAATCTGCTAAAACCCGGTCATCAGAATGTATTTAAACTACAATCTGAAACCATACCGTTATCTAAGTTTCAAATTTATTTCTATTCTGATACTAAAATAAATCATGTTTTATTGCAAAAATATCCGTTTGGGGGATTGTGCCTGATATAAAGTAAATGCCTACATAGCTCATATAACTCTTAGCTTCAGCTTGAGATTCAAAGACCCATTGATTTACCTTCCTCGGATGACATATCAGGTAGAGTTTCGTCGCTGGATATCATTGTCTCATCTATATCTAAATTATCTACGATACAACCAAGTAAGAAATGTGTATAAATGTGTAGTTTGATGTAAGACTGTACTGTTATCGATATTGATGGCGCTGAGACTTCTGTGAAATGCCCATAAACTGATCGACAGCGATATATGAATATGTATATATATCAGGAAAAACTGATTAGATATCTATTTTTGATGAATAGAAAACAGTTTAATGCAAAAACATGAGCAGTATCTGACCTGATTTTTAGCAACTAATGCCAACTCTGTAGTTAACCGTATCAAATATCTTTTCCCCTTGTTCGAGTTTTTTGTTACTACATATTTCACCAGTCGGTTAACTATAATGCAGTTACATGTGATATCTTGTATGTGGGTTGAGCTAACAGGGTCATTGTTTTTCTTCATCTCTTTTTACACATATTTTATTCAGTTTATCTCGATATGTAGATTCCTCTATATCCTTCTATATTTACAGGTCTAAGGCCCGTCTTACACCTTGACGGAACCATTCCACTACAGCTGACGGTGTGTGCAACCCTTAAATACCAATGCGTCTAATGTCTGCATACGGCATCCCCCAATTGTTGGATTGTTTGTTTGTTCATGGTTTAACGTCCCAGGGGGCCCTGAGGGTATATGGGAACCATCAACTATTTTCACTTTTGTAGACTTATTTCAACCAACTCTTTTCAATGTTTTCAAATAATTTATAAGATTCGTCTCTTTCAAAAACCTGACGATATCTTTCTTTGAATAGTTTCAAGGACTTTCTTCTATTTTCCTGTACCATTTGACAGTTCAGAAGGATATGCTGAACAGTTATGGGTAAATTGCATGCTTAGCATAATGGGTTGATTTTCCCCTTTCAGGAGGTATTAGTTTGTACGTCTGGTGTGACCTATGTTCAGACGGGTCAACTTCACGTGTTCACTACAACTTAATCCCCCATAGATTCTCTTCCCATTCACAGTTAAATGAATGGTATGCAGATTGTTTCTTATTTGCTTGTTACAGTCAGATTGCCATTTTCCAATTGCGGGGAAGATTGCACTGACTATGGGTGAAAACTATGCATTAGTGTATTCCCCGTATTTACCTTACACATCAATAAAGCTATTCATCAATTATTCTACTAGATTGATTTTATTCATCTATCTTCAAAATATCTTCTCATAATTTATTTGGTGAGAGAAATATCATTTCTTTAAATTTCAACAGGGAACACTGCCTGATTTGAACATATCATAGAATTTTTCGGTGTTTATTGATAAAATGCTGAACGTGAACTGTCCTCACCTTTAGCGGCCTCCTTCTCATCAACCTCCTCTGGGAAGGTCACGTGCCTGTCAAGGTCTACCTCCTCATCCTCCTCATTGTCGAAAATAAAAGCTGTAGTGGACTGAAGATGAACCAAATAGCATTATTATAGGGCATGAAGTATTCTCTGGTAGGAATATCTCAGGGCATTTCTAATAATAATGTCTATTATGTAAGTACACCTATGTATTTGCTTTATCATAAATACCGTCCTTGTTGATTTTTGTATGGAAGAACGTCTACGGACGAATGCAATTGTCGTAATTAAGGTGAACAAAAAAAAGTAATAGCGTACATCGATGATGGTAAAAAATTGATTTACATTCTTTTCCCCTGACCATCTGTTAGGAATAGGACTAGTATAAACAATGACTTGTATGTAGTCTGAAAGGAGAAGTGTTATTAGAACCATGGTACAATATAGACAGATAAGCCGTGAGTTAAGAAAGATGAGAGAAACTGTCCTTGTGCATATCAAAACATCATTTGATTGGTTCAGGTACTTCAATATCATAATTAGAATTAGGATACAAAATCATAATAGCTGATACCAATTATCTATTTATACATTCGCTTTATATAATGCTTTATATATCGGCTTAATGTCAACTTTGAGCATTCACTATACAGTATCGTGAATTTGTAACAACTAATATAAGAATAAGTTTACTTTCAACAAAAACTACTGTCAACTAATCATTATGATATGAAATATTCAGAAATTATTTATCTTGGTTGTGCTTGATGATAAGGTGCATTGAGGTACCCGGTGGCTCCATTTGTATGTCACGTGTACTAACATTAGTAATTTGATATAAATAGGGTTTCCTAATTCAGCTGAGATGGATTCATTCATGATGAGATTTAATTCATGAATTCACCGGTACATACGCAACATTGGCCAGTTTAATTTTACCGGCAATGTGACAGCCGCAGATGAGAAAAAAAGGGATACATAAACAATCAATGGAGTGGGGGGTGGGGGATTGTTATAATCCAATGAGAAAACACTAAAGAAAATATCCACTTCCATTGAGAGGTGTTGAACTACTATCACGCTCGTTATGGAATGCATATATTATACCATCGGTCATCACTTTGAACTCGACTTCAATATTCAGCAAATTGAGTCTGCCTTGGGGGTCGGAGGGAATTACTAAGGCACAGTTAATACGCCTCCAAAATGGATGGGGTTAAGCCAGGTATCCTAATACCATCCAATAGATATATCTCTACCTACATTCTTAAAATGTTTGAGTGTGTGTGTAATGATAAAATATGTGTGTGTGTGTTATATATGTTGTGGCCTATACACATTCTACTAATATCACGAAAATTACACCTACTTCAAAAAAAGTAGTCAAAAGAAGTAGAGTTACTAGCTGTTCTGGCATTACTCCTTTGTTTTAGGCTAAAACACATAAATTATGCCTTAATATTTTGTACATAAACATCTTCAAGCTATTTACGATTTTCTTGGTAGAGATTTTAATTTTCAAATATATTCGTAGTATAAATTCATGTGAAAATACCAGCAATGTATCTATATTCAAAAGCAATTGGATGGTGCTACGAGTTCTGATGAAGATAAGCTTTAATGTACGCAAATTTCCAATACTATTAAGCATTTTATATATGCTTTAATTGACAAATCCAAGTAAAAGGGATAAAATACAATTGCCAACGTGGTTTACCTTGAAGACTCTAACGGTCTTGTTTCGAAACATCACCTGATTTCAGCAAAATATTTGATTCTTTCATTTAGCATTTCAGACATGGTCTTAAAACGATATAAACTTTATCTGATTGAGGTAAATGACGTATAAGTGCTACTATAGACTATTGGTAAATGTTCGCTAGGTTTCAATGTGTCTCAAAGCTATTCGATTTTTTTATTCTTGTATATGACTATGTTGAACAGTTCATTTTATTACATCCTTCAGTTTGGAGTCTAATCTAATGAACTGTTAACGTTGATACTCTATACTTAAACGTCTGGTGCAGTCGATATTTTGTCATTTTCTGCTGTCTTCATAAATTAGATTTTATTTATCAAAGAAAAATGTTAAGTGGAAAGACGCAGAAGATACCAGAGGAAACTGACAAAAATCCATACTAGACTTTATTCTATCACGAGGTAATCACTGCGAGGGACGATACAACTTTGATATCCAGAACACAATACAATAACAAGGATAAAAATAAAGAAGTAAAAGTAAACAGTAGGAATAAGAAGTAGGCAATATGTGGATATCTCTAGTAGCAATATAAAAGAAGTTATAGATTTGTTCATTTGATAAACTATCATTTTCTGTTTGTTGACTTCATTGTGACAAAAAAACTGCTATATTTTGATAGCTTTTAAATTATGATGATTGAATTTTGAATTCATGGATATGTTTCTGCTTTATCCAACCATAGAAGTATAAGATAATCGTTCAGGTATAGATTGACACCAAGAAAATGTATATCTGGGGGGTGTTTTTCAGTTGAGACGATCTCAACTTGAGATCCACTAAGGTCGATCAAAGATCCTGAGACCGAATTTGAGTTCAATGGCGGCAAGTGTTTTTCAGATGTTGTCTCAAGTCCAACCAGGGGGTCTCAGCTGAAACGATCTCAACTTGAGATCCCTAGCCCTCTGTATAGAGTGATCTAAAGTTGAGACCGATCTCAAGTTGAGACTGACTTTAAGCGATACAGTAGATTGAGCACAAACTAGCTGAGTGGTGCAGTGCCTCCATTTTTATGTTGCTTATCAATTGTGTCTCATGGTCATAATAGCCACAATAAAACTATGAAATTTGGTATATAGGTTTGCCAGGTTACTAATACACTTGGCTCTAAATATCTTTAAATTTTGATATGTTTTGGCACCAGATGAGAAAGTTAAGACAAGTATCAACTGGTCTCAAGTTGAGACCGAAGTTGAGATCCTTTCACTTGAGATCCCCTAAGATCGTCTCAACTGAAAAACAGCCAAAGCACCCCAAACGGTCTTATCTTAGTCTCAACTTGAGATCCCCTAAGATCATCTCAACTGAAAAACACTTTGGCCCTCAAACGGTCTCAACTTAAGATCGTCTCAACTGAAAAACACCCCCCAGGAGTATATATACTGATGACTCCTAAAAATCAAATAAATTGGATAAATGAATAAATGTGTCGAAGCAGAAGGAATGAAGATTATGAGTAAGGTAAACTGTGAAAGGGAAGTTACGTAAAAAGGTCTGAAGCTGTAGGAAAATATGAAACTCTAAGATGAAGACCATATATCTAACCAGAAATTAAGAAAATACTCAATATTAAATTCATAAATGCTTTGTAAATCATTTATGTTAACGTGTGCATATCAGGTGTCTTACAAGGAGCTAGGACAACGACAATCTTCTTCCTAATAATTTTCTTGCAATTCCTTAAAATATGACTTAACTCTAAGATATCGCAAACACCGAGACACGGAGAGGTGCAGCGAATGACCTACTCTTAACCTCTATCAGTACAACAACTATCTACAAGTGGTCAGTGTGGTGAGACGTCGTTACCTGATCGCCAGCACGACGCAGTTTCTGCTTGAAACTCTTTTTACTGTCTTCTTTCTTTTCTTTGGGTTTCTAAGTAGTCACAACAAAACCAATACATGTATTGATGGCGTCATATTTTGGGATACAGAACATGAACAATTTAGTATAAGAAACTCCCCCCTCCTAAAAAAAAGTTATTGCTAACATCAGGGAGCTGTTTCAAAAGTCGAGTGAAGTTTCGCCAGCGACATGTCGCATTTCAAAGCGAGAGGCCACAACAGCGAGCGGCACTTTGAATCAAAGCGGCAGCAAAACCAGTACCAATACCCAATAGCGAGCGGCACCTCCACCTCGACAGCGACGCTTCAAGTGGCATTGTTAGCTCTCGCTTTGGCAGTGAGTACTCTCGTTTAGCACCCTCCCGACTTTTGAAACAGCTCCCTGATCTACATCAGTTCTGTGCTTTGTATGAAATGATGTGATATACTGTGGCTGTATCTCCTATGTATACCGCCCGCTCCTATCCATGTCGTAATTCTGACCGTCCGTCACAGTGTGACGTACAAGGTTTGTGATCATGTGACTAGGTAAAATTTCACGCGTTTTTTAGTATATGATAATACGAAGCATGCTGACTACCTTCGAACGTTAAAAAATTTGGTAAAATCATTTATCAGATACATCCTTCTGCCTCTGGCATAATGATACATATATGATTAATAACTTGACCGTGTATTTTTGAAGTACAAAGGCAGTAAGCGGGTTTTCGCATATTACCATGAAACCTATTGCATCACATAAGCATATAGGGTGAAAATGTATATTGTAAACTTGTGTCACTTTAAATTGTCATCATTTTGTACTTTACAATTTGTTCCTTCAGTCAAATATTCCTAACAAAACTCAAAAACATCAGAATTCAATATCAGATATCACATTTTTCACCGATGAGCACAAAGTGCACATTCAGGAATGGATTTTCCACATCATCTACTCAACAAACTTGTAAACTTCTACGAATCATCTTCGGCTACCATTATAGTATTGACTATATTGTACACTTACCAGTGAACTGTTTGATCTTGTTCCGTCCCCAACATCACTTGTTTCCTCCTTCTCTACTTCAAAGGTCACCTGTTTGGGAACCTGCAACCAGAATATTGATCTGCCCATTTCCCCTCTATCAACAGAGACGTTATCTAACAACAGGGGTGCCAGTGAGGTCTGGAGAATGTGTTTCTAAAATCTCTGTCTAATATGTATTTCATTTGCATTGGCTCTAGGTATTTTTTTCTAACGGCAAGAGAGTGACTCAATCGATCTTGAGCTGAACAAAACGTTTTTAACAATAGAGGTGTATTTCTAGCCACGTCAAAATCATCAATACGGGCGTGTAATACGCTGATAGATCAAGACATTTCCGGATATTTGCGAGAAAATGTATTTTCCACGGGAAAACCCAGAAATCAGCAGTAATCCAGAAAGACAGGCATCCCTGATCTTAAATGATAAATTGACTTGTATAAAGAGAAAGTAGCGGGGAGGACTTGATATTTAGAAAGTTATATAAAGCATTCTTATATCATTTAACACACTATGTACATCATCCCTCAGCTAGATATACGTTCAGGTTCCCAGAACTCACCGGCTTCAGAGTCCACGTATCCACCTTCTGTACATCGTCCGGAGGTTTGTAACCAACTGCCTTCCTGATCACAGAGTTGGGAATGTAGCCTGAAATATGAGTAGTATAGGGAGTGAGATAATTAGTAAATTGAGTATTGTAGTACAAAACAACGATTACACCGGAGTACAAATACCGGGTCTTTATTCCTCCACAAACAGGCAAGCCTCAGGCGGCATACGTGGGTACTCAAAGGTGAGTAAGCAAGCACTAACGCGTGTGGCAGGTAAGTAAGCAAGGTAAGTAAGCAAGGTAAGTAAGCAAGCAAGGTAAGGAAGCTCAGCCTCCGTGTTCCACCTCCGGGGGGGTTGGGGGGTTGGGGGGGCCTGGAACAGCCCTCCAAAAGCATCCATGTAAGTACACCACCCTGTCTCGCTCACGTTACACACGGGTAACTAGGAACCGGGCGGTTGCCCTGGTAATCGCCGGAGGTGTTCCGAGCCCAGTCCAAGACCAGACTGACGCCGGAGGGTCACCCGGAGACTTATATAGGAAGTCCCCGGGAGGCCCGGGAGGCGGCTCCGCGTACCACCTCCGGGACCCCTCGGAACCTCCGGCCACTCCGGCGGTCCGGAGGCGCCCCTCCGGCTACTACCACAGTAGTATAGAAAATGACAAAAATTGCGAATATGAGTAGTATAGGAAATGACAAAAACAGCGAATATGAGTAGTATAGGAATTAAGAAAATTAATAAAAAGATTAGTACCGGGAATGAGAAAAACAGGTATAAAGTAGAATAGAAAATGACAATATTAGTAGTAGATATTAGTAGTGTAGGAAATGACAAAGTTTGTAAACAGTAGTACAGAAAATATGAGTACTGTAGGAAATGACTAAAATAGTAGATATGAGTAGTATAAGAAAAGACAAAAACAGTAAATAGTAGTATACGAATGACAATATTAGTAGCCAGATTCATGGTTGGATCAAGAAGTAGGGGTGGGTGGGGGAACTGAGAATAAGTGTTCCCCAGTTATTTCTGCTGTCAGAGATGCCGATGATATCTCAAAAAAGTACTGGGGAAATCTTTATCATGAATATACAATAATCTCGAATACAATAACATGGAAAACTCCCGCTATTGCCCATCCCCAGCGTACTGGCTCTATCCCATCAGACTACTATGTAAAGAACCTGTGACTGTAGACCCATACCTATTTTAACGTATGCATAGGGAGGGTGGGGGGAGGGCTGGGGTATAAACTTGATACTGAATAGAATCATAAATCAAAAACTATGCATGTATATCAAAGGCATTAACAAGAACACACTGATCATACTTTGTACTGAGAAAATAAAATCTAAAACTATCATATCTATGTCCTCCTTGAGGTCAGGAAGACTTCTTTGTTTTTAGCCTCATTGATCACTACATGACGTTTGACATTTAAAACCAAGTCACTGGTTGCCGATTCACTTACCATCAGGGGCGATGGGGTAGAAGCGCTTGGGCTTTTTGGCCTCTGAGACCGATGTCCCCGACGCGTTAGGAGTCACGTCAAGAGACATGTTGGAATGTTTACTCCGCGACTCTGAGAGTGTAACAGAGAGTAGTCAGTGAATAAGAGTGGAGCGAGATAAAACATCAATGTGTGTGAACATGGTATGGATGATGCTTTAATGGAAATCAGGGAGCTGTTTCAAAAGTCGGGAGGGTGCTAAACGAGAGTACTCATCGCCAATGCGAGAGGCCAACAATGGAACTTGAGGTGTCGCTGTCGAGGTGGAGGTGCCGCTCTCTATGGGATATTGGTACAATGTAGTAGTTTTGCTGCCGCTTTGATTTGAGGTGCCGCTCGCTGTTGCCGGCCTCTCGCTTTCAAAATGTGACGTGCCGCTGGCGAGACCTCATTCGACTTTTGAAACAGCTTCCAGTACTGCCCTTTTGATTCACAATGATGATTGACAACCTGAATAAGAAGTAGTTATAGGTAAATGCAATATAGACGAGGGCATTTGGCACTGAGATATATTGTAACACTGTTTGGATATTATCAAATGTAATTTTGTAATAAGATATGTATGCACAACAGTCACGTAACAATGCATGATTTATATTTAAGAAAAAGTCAGGGTCTCAGTTGTGAGCCGATATAAGATACACCTATTGTTGAATGTTAGTCACCTTATAGAAAAGGAAAATTGACAGAATCCGATATGAATGAGACAACATAAAAAATGGCGTTAAGACCTCCACATGCGCAGATCATAAGGGATTACGGGTATTGTAAAATATAGAAACTCCGGTTAGTCCTCCATGGAGAAGACCACAAACATACTTATCTGATTATTTTTTTTATAATGAAATCAATTAAAGAACCGTCTATTAATTTATTCAGATAGAGTGGACATAGCGAGAAAGAATTGATATTTATAGCAATCACGGAATAGCTTTGTTAGTAAAGAGCTGGTAATGATCTTTCTAACATAAAACACCCCAGATATTTTTAGAAAGTTGATGAGTATCTCACATAAAAAACTCAACTCGAATCTGATGAGAATAGTCCGTATTGATAGATTTCTCCAGACCGTAGCACCATATCATAAGTCACATTGTAAAATTTGATAGCTATGACATATGCACACTTTCCGTTTTATATGTGCAGGCCTCACCTATAAGTGACTCCAAACTATGTTCTTCGAATCTTTTCTTTAGAAGATCGGAATCTGAAATAAATAAATAATCAATTTCAAAGAGGTGGGAAAAAAGAAAAAAAGAAATGTTGAATATCAAATGTGTGAAGACTCAGTATCGTTATCGGAGAGAACCATTCAAATTATGTAGTGTATTAATTAATGTGGAAACCTATTACTACTTGGCTATTTGGCTACGCTTCTCGATCCAGTTCTTTATAAATATTTATACATTAAAAACCCCATGAGTCTTTTTGTTACCATATATTAGTAATAAAACGCATCATTTCTATTCTATATATTTGACCTAACCTTGATATGACGATATTCATTACTTAGGAAGCCCTTAGAGTTATCATAATCTTAATTCTTAAAGGTTTCTGATGTACTTATTGACAAATCAGCATTTATATCTCCAACTGCTGTTCAAAAGATCAGATTAATTGATTTACTTACCATTGTATGATGTGAAGTCGGGGATATTTGGTAAGAGCGTTCTACGGCGATCTGTAAAGGATAATAACTTTGGTTTACTTTGAAGCACCCTCATTTGCACATATATTCACATTGCATGGCAATGCAGATGACAACGATGGACAACTAAAGAATGGCAAAGGGAAATCTTTCCAACTAGATCAGTACCAGAATTGCCTTGGAAATGCTGTATTTATTAGTAGCAATATATAACCTTTAAACAGAATTACAGTTGGGGGTCGTAAAAAGGTGGACATATTTGTCATGTGGCATTGGCATCCTCAGAGGAAACTTGTAAAATATGTGGTCATCAGCCAAGGCATGGAGCCGAGGGTCGGCGGAGAGGTTCAAGCAGGTTCTATTGGCGTGAGGGAGACTCTATTAGTATAATTTTTCTTTTACAGAACAAAAAGGAATTTTATATACTGAAAATGAAAAAATGATTTCTATGGAAAAGTTGAAAACAGACAAGAAACCTAAATATAAAAGGGAAATACAACCCGAAAAGGCTTCATAGATAATTCCACTACAACATAAAAAAAGACAAAGTATTTTACATTTAAAAAAAAACGATGATATGACGTTAAAACTTACCTTTCAGTACTTGTAAGTGAAAATCAAAGTTTTCCGCTAGGCTGATTCGTTTTCCTGCGCCACGTTTTTCATATCCTTGAGATGTGCGCTGTGAGCGATCTATTGACCTGCTGGCCTTTGGTGGGGCGTTCGTAAATCGACGGCGCCCCTCGAGATCGAAAGGCAATATCTGGATGTCGGCATAGTCCAATCTGCAGAGATTATAGGGAGCAGGGAGTAAGGTTGTTAATGTATTTGGAGTTATAAGACATAAACAGAGAAGAATCTTTTAATTTAATAACAAAGGTATCAGTGAAGTACGGACACCGAAATTTTCCTAATTTTGTTCATCTCTACTCTTTATTCCTACTATGATGTGGTAATTTGAAACATATAAAATGCACTATTCATATCTCATATGATAATAATTTAGTACAAAAAATAGGGGAAAGAAAAACAGGAAAAGTGCTTTCCCTGGTTAAGATAGCTAATAAAGAGTGATAGAAAATGTTATAGAGAACATATCACTTTTCTTCACACAATGAATAGAGACCAGTCTAATGTAGAATATGTTCTTATTATTAAATGAACAAAGATTAATTGTACGTTTCCTTTATGAATAGAGTGTATTTTTTGTATAAGTAGAGTCCGATTGGGAATGTGTATAGACTATGGTGCAGAGGAACAAAGTTCTGAGTAAGTCATTAAATACTTTGGGAAACCTTAACAAGGCCTTTAACAAACAATATCTCCGAGTTAATACCTTTAGCACCTAGATATCCATTCACCAGGCTCAGGTCAAGCAGATCCACAAGCAAACATGTATGTTGGCCGTGTCTGTCGTAATATATACCCAACAGACTACGCGTGGTAGTTTAAGGTGGGGCCTGGGAATGCATAACTAAGTTCAGTACACTGACCTGTACTGTATAGTAAGCAAACAGCAATGTTGGTAATTTCGTATACATATTCATTCAAAGAGTGATGATTCACACAAGTTCAAAGGCCCGGCTGAGACTTCTAGGGTTGTATTTGTATTGTCTCTGAGACCTAAATGATGAAGGAAAATAAAAAAAAAACGCACGCTACGTTCTTATAACATTTACTGGACTTAACCTGTATGTGGACCGCTGCGATATCATTACACTATCAAAGTCTGATGTATACTAGATAAATAGGAACCTAATTTACGATTTCAATAGCTCGATCATTACGTGGATTCAATATGGGGTGTCATATCAGTAAAGTGGCCAATCATACACATACTTCAGACAGAGGCTGTATTTCACAGATCATGGATTGCCACTGAAGTAGGAGAATTCGATGACGACTATTTATAGCGTGTACATGTATTGCCAAGCCAAAATAGTGCCCCATAAATCCAACCTGTCTTGTACTGCACCATCAGGTATTTACTCTTTGGTTTATAAACCAATGGAGTATGAGCATTACCATAACGAAATGTTATTGAGCTGATATAAATAAATCATCGAGAATCAGAATATATACAGAAGGGATAAGACTGATATTATTTCTAGTACATATATTCTTTGTATCAACCTTCCCCCCCCCCCCCCCATATAAGAAGGAATACCATATCGAATATTTACAGAAAGATAAACATCAAGAAAGCTACCCATTCAACCAATACGAGAAGTTTCGATGTAACTATGATTCATCAAACTGCTTATATTTCAAAGGTTTGAATACCCGGTGGCTGCATAACAAACTCACCAGGTAAGGGGATGGAGCTATAAAGCGCCTTCAATAAACCGTATGATTTGATAC
Source organism: Alentia gelatinosa (assembly GCA_950022655.1). Taxonomy (NCBI): domain Eukaryota; kingdom Metazoa; phylum Annelida; class Polychaeta; order Phyllodocida; family Polynoidae; genus Alentia; species Alentia gelatinosa. The sequence continues at coordinate 26,192,806 of OX465589.1, forward strand.
AAATAGCAATATTCCTGTTGAGAAAAATACAACAATAACCAGAAATAACATGAAAATGGCATATATGATTTACTGAAGAAGAAAAAAATTGGGGAAAAAAAACATTAAGAGGGAGCATGGCGATGAAAACAGGCAAAGTGAGAGTGGCAAGGTGTGGTTTATAATGATCTCTGCTATTTATCAGCACACACCACACAGAAGCACACAACCTGCTGAGGTGACTGAATAACGAAGGTACTCACGTTAGGCTCAGACCATGGTTGAACTCCAAGGGGCTCTCCTTTATGTCATCCTGAAAAGTGAAATAGAAAAGACCGAATCATTCAAAATGCGCATACACAGAGCACAGTTTATATACAATTTAAACATTCTGTAGAGCCTGTAGTTCTTCAGTTTTCTATTTGTTGGTTATATTTCACTTAAAATCATCGCTTCACGACACTATACCGTAATTCATTCGTTAGGCGCCATACCTTGTTTATAATGGGGCATTTTAGCTTAACATACATAAGTATTATCCATTTCAGGCATTCGCTTTGTCAGCATTTTCGTTTATTCAATAAATATCCGCGATTAAACAGGTGTTCATTCTCCCCATCCAGTAATTGGATGCTCGTTCATGTTATCTGAATGCTGATCGGGCCATTACGTGATAATATCTTTATCAGAGAATACCATGCGATTCCTGAGTAATCATTCCCTACATAGCAAATCATGTTTAACTCTGAATTAGTAACTGGGCCCTATGAGCATTGGCTGGTTGCCAGGCTGATACCACTCGCTAGACACCTGCCCCTGCCGTTTCACGGGAACCAGCTTATCGACTGGCCGTGTCGGAGAGAATTGATCGTTTAATGGCGGGTTGTCATGACGATCGACTCAGACCACCCTCACAAAGACCCTTTTTTTTTGTCTTCTTGGAATGAATTGATTTCCTAATTTAGCACACTAGGAAAGGTTCAATTTCTTTAAAGTCTACTTAGAATAGAGCACTACAATTCTCGTTAGACGGAAGCACAGGAATGCACCAGCTTCACAAATTTGTTTTTCAGTACGGTAAAATTGATCCAATTGAGTCTGTTTGCTTGTTTGTTTAACGTCCTAGGTGACCCTGATGGTATATATGGACTATCAAAGTTTTCAACTTTTCACTCTACTAGACCTAATTCTGTCTAAAATTCCTATCTACAACATCTTAATTGATGAGTCTCAAGAAGGTACTATATCCCTCTTTATAATATCTTCCAAAAGAATTTCCACAAAATGACCTCCTCCTATCCCCCCTCCTATCATCTTGTACCCTTCGACAGTCCAAACGGATGGGACGTAGACTGCATGTTACAGAGTGAGGGGATTTTCTTGTTTCAGTAAGTATTCATATGTAAGTCTGGAGTGACCTATGTTTAAAGAGATCGTCTCGATGTCGTACCGATGTGTTCACTACAAGTATGAAATCACGCGATGGAGCTATAACTTCAATCTTCTTCTTAAAGTTGGTGATCTTTTTGTCTCATTCTTTTTACTAATGGACGATATTGTGGCCATAGACAATAATCGCTGATTATTTAGAAGGGCGGCAGTAAACCACAAAAGGTTGACGCATATTATGTCGTTGAATGGTTTACTATATACCCATGCCGTATATACTGTAAATACGCACCGTTTCACCATATAACGTAAACATACTGTACGGACCATTGGTCCGTACACTGAAATACGGACCACCTTGCCATACACGTTTATTAAGATATTGGTTGTTATTATATAAAGCTACATGAAATCAATGATTCTTTTTTGAATTTCGGGTATATAGTAAATATATAAACTCGATGGTAATTTACAGCTTGTATGGAACTCGGCGTAAACGCCTAGGTCCGTACAAACTGTAAATTACCATCTCGTTCTGTGAATTGTACAGCATGGTCAGGACGTTCTATATAATTACTGAGTCGACCGACCAAGACTATCGATTGTTGTATTTCTTACCGCCGGTCATTAATAGTAACCTCTATTCCTAGGAATTTGGTAAAGGGTTGGGAAAAGCTGTAAACCATGGGTGTGGTTTATGGCCATTAATAACCAATGGGTAGTGGTGTACTGTGGGCCCATGCATTTTTAATGGGGACTTTGTAACCCATGGGTACGAAAGCAAATTTCATTGTGTTCTTCTTGAAATCCATCTCAGTAGACAGTGATGTATACTCTGTGGATATCCACTATCTATTCTAAGTTTTTATTTAAACTGGAGGTTAGATTACATCCGATTAACAAAACCTATCTTCCACCTGCAAAGAACTATTTCCCTATCTTAATTATTTTAATGGTAAATAAACCCTTTGCTTTACTTTCCATCCCAAAAAAACTGATTGGGGGAACCATATTTCTAATAAAATACGTTTTCATTATCAGAATCCTAATGCCAGTAGCATTTGTATGTTGGGGCTTATCATTGGGGAGATAATACGAAGAATAATAATGAAAGTGGCTTATGTAAACAATATGGCAGTGCGTAACAAACAACTCAAGGAAGCATTTCAGAGGTTTGCAGCTTAACGATGCTAATATATACACGTTAAGCTGAGAAATCAAATATAATAATAACCAAAAACTGATCTACTATAAATGAGGGATGTAGTTGGTGTCCTGAAATCTTTATTTTACAATAGAAACAAATAAGGTTATTTTTTAACTGGAAATGAAAAGGGTTTCTTTGGAAATGTGGAAAGCTGCCATCTCTAGTTGGAGTAGACAATTTAGTAAAAAAAAAAAGTTTAAAAAAAAAACACTTTTACAGAGGAACTGGTGGTGTCAACCATATACGAATCCCTGCGCTCGTCTACTATTCCAGATAACTAATAACTTATCAGTTTCTTTTTATGCTATTTAATCTCGGGTAGTTGTTAGACGGCCATGTACAAGGCGGTAGACCTTACTTGATATAGAGAAAAATGTATGAGTGAAAATTGAAAAAAAAATAGTATTACAGAGTCACTCAACCTGAACCAAGGATTCTATGAATACGTTTTGATTTGAAATTCATGGACACTGAATGATGAAAGCAACCTCATAAACCAATATTATACCCGGTAGCTTGGGCATCAATAATAAAGAGTTGTGAATCTTACGCTCTAATTCATATTTGATGTGTGTTTTTGGCTTGTGCCTGAGTTTGAGACTTTTAAGATCAAAAGGAATAACAACAAAATCATTTAAGGGATCATTTCAATACATTTTTGCCTTGCAGGGAATTTTGATAATTCCCATTATAGTCCTTGGTCATAAAATATCTTCTGTATAAGTTTAACTTATACAGAAGATATTTTTTTTCATGAGTTACTTTTTCACTGAAAAGATTCATAGTGAAAGTAAACACTTTGGAGAAAATGGAATTTGGAATAGAGTTGACAGGTTCGATAGAATTAGGATTGTTTTTACCACACCTCCATTCTAATCAACAATCACCTTTATCAATGAGGAAACACCAGTGGTGGTGATTCGAGCGTAGTGTTCAATAAATGTTTCATATGTTCAACATCATAACGTTACACGAAATGCTTAGCGACAGTTGAAACTGCAGTAAATTATTAACGTTGGCCTCATTGATCAATATATACTTGAGTAATTCCCGCTAGGTGGGTGGCGTTTTCCTCTGTTATATGCTTACATCTCGAAAAAACTGCTTGTACACGACAAAATTGATCACCAGCGTCAATAGATGTGTTAGTGTCTGCAGCACTATTTCACATGAGCGCATTTTATATGGAGAATCGGGCAGGAACTAGTTCTGTACCATCAGGCAAGTATACTTTAATAAGACAGTTATAGGTTTATCGGACCCAAGAGATTCAGAGCTAAAGCTGTCATCAATTTTAGTATATATTTAGAAAATTCTCCCGGAATCTTAGTTACAGCTGTATTCAGTGCTACCTCAAGCTTTTATTTGTATAGGAATAACAACCAGTCAAGCAGGAAGCCATGGTCATGCTTCAGTGGTTATTCCCCGGTACGGGCATGGCCTCCCTTTGAAGATTGATGACCGCTTCAGAGGCAATGACACTCCAATACACTAGGTCTGCTAAGACCAAGCATAGGCTATGTCTGCACTGACAGAATCTTATCCTGGGCTCTGGAACATGCACCTTGGCTAATTCCTATAGCTATCTCTTAGTCCACCATTTGAAAAATAAAAATCAGACTGAAGACTAGAGATTCATTCCTTTTGATCTCAAATTCACATTTGGGGTGGTATGACCCAAAGCGTGGTAAAACTTTACCATTTCATTGATATAAAAGTAATTATATAGAACGTCCTGACCATGCTGTACAAGTCCCAGAACGAGATGCTAATTTACCGTTTGTATGGACCGTTTGTATGCCGAGTTCCGTACAAACGGTAAATTAGCATCGAGTTATGTGACTTGTACAAGCATGGTTGGACGTTATATATTTACTATATACCCAAAATTAAAAAAAAGATCAATTTCATTTTTCTTAAGAACCAAAATTTTAATAAATGTGTAAGGCTAGGTGGTCCGTATTTTAGTGTACGGACCAGCGGTCCGTACAGTATTTTTACGTCATATGCCAAAACGGTGCGTATTTACAGTATATACGGCATGGGTATATAATAAAGAATGAATCGCAGTCCAACCAAGGGTCAGCTCTACACTTACATTGACTTGGCATAGTACTCCTATACAGCGAGCCAAACTGAGATTGCAAAGCCAGGGCAATGACATGTGTGGCTCTGACTTGCCAATACTCTATGGTAGATGATCCAGGTACGAGCGAAATCAGTATATATATACAAAGTAGTAAGGGGTAGGTGTTATTGGAAGGGACCTAAAAGGGACGCATGTTATTGGACGAGATGGAAAGTTACGGGTGTTATCCTGGGGCACCTATTGTTTCCCTATTAGCATGACACAATAGATAATGGTGAGTAAGGGGAATGTGATCAAAAGAAAGAGGAAAGAAAGGGTATAAAAATGAATGGGGGTAGGTATACAAATCCTAATATCAGATTTTGCTTACTTATGGGGAAACTGCCATTTTCGAATTCCATCATTGAGTTGGCTCTTTCAGTTGCTGTACTGCGTGCATCCCACAGTTTCAAGGCCCTATGATGATAGCGATCTGTCTACGTAAGTGGTCTTCATAATCCTAATCCCCTTACCTCCCACGGAACCATCAGAGGATCAAACATGGATTTATGTTTGTGCATATCTATAACGCCCAAGCTATAGTCCGTTTATCTATAACCCTCCAGCTAAAATATATCTATGACACTTCAGTGATGGCTTGTACAACCCGAACACTCTAGCCTTTGAGTGATATCAATGACGGATAACCTGCGCACCGCTTTAGAATTGTGGTGGTCGCCGCCTGTCTAACAGGTTGGATGACCCCAATCTGGAACGCTAGTTCCAGGCAGGATCCCACCCTACGCACTTACGTAGGTTGGTTCGGTTTTCGGTTAGTTTGCACAGACCTATTCACACATAACACAACAACGTCACTTAATAAACAAGGATGTTTATTAATCACTTACTTCCCGGAAAGATCTGGAAGATCTTCCCTACAAGTACAGTACCCTAGCACATAGGTGCTAGGTAACGCTGGATAGGCCAATCCGGAAGATCAGCCTAACCACCAGGAAGGTTACAAGAACCCGCCTGCAAAGTGAGGGCCCAAGGATCCGTTCCGTAGAAGGGACGCGCGAGGACAGCCTGTCGACCTACTGTGAACGCTGAGTATATATACTAAGCGTTACGTAATCCCGGTCTCCACCGCACCACTCTCGTGTGCGGCGTGCCGGAATCACTGCACAGTAAGGATCGGCATATCGCGCCACCTTCCGTGAAACAAACGAACACTGCTGGATTCCCGTCCCACTACATTACCCCTCCCAGTTTTTACTATGGGGGGAACCAAGGCAGCCATTTTGCTGCTAAGGGACTACCCAATTAAAAATTACAACATATATCCAGCAGTTCTTGGTCTACTCTCTAGCTTCCTGGTGTTCACAAGAATTCACTGATACCAACGTATAAGTGAAAAAGGTGGAATTGTAAGATGGAGAAATTATTAAAAATATGGAAGATATGACATTTAGGAAAGAGGAAACGACATTTGAAGAATGAAGGACTAGCCTCGCTAGCACCTTGAATAAATGTGATATTCACCCATCTTGAGCCGGGGAGCGGGTTCTTGAGCGTTGGGCAGGGAAGACTCGACAGTCGCGGACCTACAGGTGGTCAGCCCGGCCTGTCGAGCACTCTGCCTCCAGCTGTTCCGGATCTTGTTGAAGTCCTCTGTTAGCTCCCGGCGAGTGAAGTGTCGTTCTCTTTCTCATCTTAAAGTATCGAGCCCAGCTGGCCCATCGGCGTAGCAGACCTACTACATTCAGCCCGATGCCGACGGGTGCTGGGCTTCCCACTGTTCTTCAAGTTGGAAGACATCCATATGTAGAGAAGGGTTAGCCTCGCTAAACACCTTCCGAGTTGAAAGTTTCCGAATACGGAAATAACGGCCAAAAAGGCAAAACAATTCTCCATCCACCTGGTAAGAGTGTGTGGTATCAGTGTTCTTTCATTTTGACTCCAGCTATACTGGCATATTTTTTTCTCGGCTCGAATCGAGTACCAATTAAGGCCCCAATTCTAAGCCGGATTCAGAACTTACGATCACCGACCCAAGGTAGAAATAGCCGGCGTAATCCATCAGATCAGGGGTTACGCCTACTATCTCACTATCGAGTCGATGAACTCAGTTCCGACACAGACCTGGTAAGTCAGATCTGTACCCGAAAGGCACAATCTTCCTTACCTGGTACCACACCACAGGCCGGAGGTTTTCGTGATGGGGGCCTATTACGGGCCTGACCATCGAGAGAACCTTCAGCCGTCTGAAACCAAGGTTGTGCCTTAGGGAAGTCATTTTACTGACTTTCCCCAGCCCCAACCCAGGATCGCTTATTATTGGTTACTCCTAACTTTCCCTCTACCCCTCCCAGCGATCCTTGCGGTTCGCCGAGAAAGTGCAGAATTCTGGCTAGGAGGCCACATTCTGGAAGTAGCTAGGTCGGAAAATTTTTTTTTCCTCCCCGGGACTTCCCATACCCGTCTGACTTCGGATCCAGGAGAGTTGTTGGCTCTGCCGGTTTCAAGTTTAGACGGCGTCTTCCCGGCTTGTTAGGCACCAGCCGAGTTGGTCATTGTCAACCCCTAAATATCCTCGTCGGAGGATATCCTGAGGTCGAGAAGGTCCGACTGGCTTGGTGCGCTAGCCGTCGGTGGAACCGACGTTGCCAGGGCGGTCCTCTCTGGTCGCAGTGGACTCAGCGCAGACGTAGGCTGCAACTGAGACATCAACTGCTGTAGAGAGGTTGGTCCGGTATCTAAAAAGATTCCAATGGGATGATGTTGGCATTCACCCCCAGTGCCCCACTTGGTTCCTCGGGCTGATCTACCGGCTTAGCCCTGGAAGGCTTTGCTGATTTTTCAGCCCGTGTCACGGCGGGAGGCCTCCTCGGCTGTAGGACTTCAGTCTGATCCTGTGGGGTCTGACCGGGTCCTGACAGCGGAGTATCTACACTGACATCCATGGGCTGAGCCGCTATGGATGTAGTGTCCTGTTGGGAATTTTCTTCCACGGGTGACCATCCCAACATGCCAGCGAGTTGCTGACGTGTCGAGTTTGATTCTTCCGTGGTGAACTGAAGAAATCTTCCCCGGCTCCTTTGACGGGCCAACCACGCTTCCTCAAGGGCTTGCGGGTCGTCACCGATGTCATAGAGCGACATACCCAAGTGCCGAAGACAACGTTCATCTTGGCGATGGGTCTGGGCTTCCGCCCGGGCAAACCTCGACTGGGCCGTGGTTTTTGCAATACGCGCGTCCTCTAAGTCCAACGCATATTGTTTAGCCAGGCCTTTCGTGGCTTCTCTTACCTCGAATCGGGCTAGGTTCACTAGCTCCTTAACGAGGCCTTCATGGAGAGACTGCGCGCCCGTTCGGACACGGCCCTCCAAGGTGCCACCTATATGCGACTCTAGCTGATCCGCCCGTTGGACGTATTCAACCGACATCGCACAGGGAGAGGAAGTCACCTTCGACGCAACGGGTGATTGTGTCGTTGGTTTCTTCTTTACCTCAACAACCGGGTTGGCTGGTGGAGGGAGTGCCGGAAAGGCCTCTTCTTCCTCAACTTTCCCGGGTGCTTGGGAAACACCTCTGTTGAGCAGGGAAATTCCCGAGAGACTTGAGCTAGGACGAGTCCTAGCTGGTTTTTCTACGGGTCCGCGGGCTTTTGAAGCCGTTGGAACGTTTCCTTCACTCAGGTCTGAGAGGACTTTCAATCCCCCAGACAACTTTGGCCCTACCTGGTAAGCAGCTTCCACCACGTCAGCGATGGTGTGCTTACCCGGAGCCAATTTCTTTCTGGGCTTCCGACTGGATCGCTCAGAAGTGTCAGTCTCCCTGGACGAGGACGATGACAGCTTCTTGACCCGTCGTTTAGCCTTCGAGGACTTTTGAGACGGTTTCCGGCTAAGGGACCGTTTCTTCCTCGACTCTTTTGACATTTGTCGATGTTTTGACGCGGATAGCATCAGAGTCCCGAACCAGCCAGGATTCTTCTTCCATCCGATCTTAAACAGTCGACCGTCTGTCACACAAGTCTCGGGTTCCGGTTTGCCTCTCTGAGTCTCGGAACCTAAGTCAACGAATCTCTGCCACAGATTCATGACCCGTTCCCGAGCAGCAGCACCAGCAGTCCGGTGTTCCCGGGCAATGTGTCTGACTAGACACGAACGCCTGGAACTGGCACACCCAGCCTGACAAGAACCACCCTTCTTGCCAAGGCACTGTAGCCATGGTCGTTCGGCTAAGTGTACCTCTACGAGGTGCCTAACGTAACGACCTTCAGTCGCGTAGGTCGGTGACAATTTCTTGTCCCTCCCATGGCAACTCAAGAAGACACAATGATTGCCGTTCCCAAACTTGTGCCATGCGTACGCGATCCGGTCTTTGACCTGATCCTTGTACTTCAGCCGGCTAACTCGGGAAACTCCTTTCACCCGGTCTATGTACCAGGCGTTGGGAGAACCCTCGTCAACTAGCCACTCCTCATCATCCGAGGTTCCATCTAAACCGACACCATCGGGGATGTAATGTCGGTTTCCATGACGGAGATCTTCTAGGCAAGTGTAAGTCTTGCCCAGCAAAGAGGCGGGTATCTGTCTAGCTACCGTTCTCTTCCCAGCCCGCTTTACGCCAGGTTGGAAATCACCGTCATCATTGTCGGGGTTGGATGGGACCAGGGGTTTAGCCTTGTCCATCTCCGTTCCCCAACACTTGACCTCTCCGCCACCCGTGGCACCTGTTGAGGTACTCGGTATAGCGTCAGCCACACTAGGTCCAGCCTGCGCCGCGGGTTTGTCCGAGCCTTTCGACTCAGCCCCCTTCGACTCCTCACGCTTCCCGGTTTGAGGTTTCCCTTTCTCCGAGTCACATGATTTCTGCTGCCTCCTGTCCTTTCTAGCTCCGCCTCAGCCCGTTTCCGGGCTGCACGACGGAGTCGCTTCCGGTTCTGTTTCGAAAGCTGCGGCTCAGTCTTGTCAGCTTCCCGAGGTTTTGACACCTCAGTCTTACTGACAGACTTCCCCGGCGTGGGTTTAGCCGGTGTTGACACCGGTTTCTCACCTTTGCTGGACGACCCTTTTACAGAGTCGTCCCCAACTGACGAATCAGTCTCCATAGCCGTCTCTGTCCCAGCCTCAGACTTTCCGGGTTTTGCTACCGGACCCGGGGCCAAAAAGGTCCCGGCTTCCGCCAGCTCCACTCCGAGTGGAGTCCAATTTTGGTACATTGACTGTACTATGGCACGCGTTTTGGGATCTGGGATCCCAGCTAACATTTGTTCCAGGCTCTGGGTTGAAACCTCATGCCTGGAACCCATCTCTTCGGAGCACTTCCTCGGAGAGTGACGACGCGGGCGGGCTCGGCCTCGCCTCGGCGTATCACGCTCCGATTCGGAACACATCCGAGTCAGAGGCCTCAGTTTTCACTGAGCTCGTCTTCGGACGGGCACCAGAAGAGCCCTTAGCGGCCGGGGCCGCCTCAGACTTCTTCCCGGTGTGACTTTTTCCCTTTCCGGGTCGTTCATCTCGGGTTTCCCCAAGAAGAACAGAGTCCGCAGACTCGTACCCTTCCAGGTCAAAATCACCATCATCTGACCCGATGAGCAAAGCATCATCGTCCAGATCTGCCCCCCGCTCAGCCGAAGCTGAGGATCCGGGCAGGGGTGAGGGGAGCCCGCGCTCACCCTCCGTAGACGGGGCACGGTCAGCCATGCTGCTACCGCCCGACTCCTGTGGTGCTAGGCACCACTCCGATCACAGAGTGAAGACTACTGAAAAAACAGGGTCTTATATACTCCTAAGTGACCTAGATTCACTGTCACGAACCAATCAACTGTGTCGAGACTGGCTCATCTTGAGCGTCTCAACACCGCATGCGTGAAGAAACCAAAGGTCAGCGTTACGCTCGACTTGATTCGTTCACGCCTTCAATCACCCAGCACAGGTTCCGGAACCCGGGGAAACCCCTTTTCGAGCTCCACCCCGAGTTCCCTGTAGTGTGGGAATTCTTATCGCCGTCATGTATCTCGCTGATAGTATGGGAGGCTTGTCTAATTTCCATGTAAATGGATCAGACCTTTCAGAGCGTTCGGCAATTCTGCAGCCTCTAGAGGGTCCTCGACGGGGTCCCTTAGAGCAACGTCTGGGCTGTGGCACATAACGACTGATTTTAAGGTAACTATTTGATCAACATTCATGTATAATCGACATGTCACTGACTACCAACGATCTACATTTCGTACCATTGCTTCTCGTTGTGTTTTCGACAACCCCGGCACCACTACTCTTTGTAGTTAACCACAGCCTTCGATTTTAATCGAGAGCTGCGGCGGGGTTTTGAGTCTATTTTAGACTCCATTCTACATCTCGAACCATGTTTATTATACACGGCTCGATTTGTAGCAAATTTAGACTTTTCCGTGTCAGGTTTTTCTTCTACCCACACTTCCTTTTTTAGGTTAGCGTAAGTAGGAATCACCTTCCGCGGACGTCCCGGTTTTCGCCGTGTAGGCGAGCACCCACTCAGAACCCCGGTAACCTTTGACCGGGACTTCCCTATCGGGGTCTGCCTCCGCCGTGTTGACGGGGGTTTGACGCCCGGCTTCCCGGCTCTTTGAACCCGGGACCTCCCTGGTTTCCCAGTAGGACCCGTGTTCAGTGACACATCTCGCTTTGTAGCAGGGTGTGAAACTTCAAAGTCGGAACATTCACGCTTTCCTTCCCATAGTCGTAAACGAGCTACATGGGATTTATAACGCCTTCTTGACCATTCATCTTCTATCACTACTGTCATTTCTGACAATAATTGAACAATTCTGAATGGTCCGTCCCAGTTAGGAGCGAGTTTTACATTTACCAACGGAGTGTGGTATCGTACAACCCGGTCTCCTACTCGGAACTTACGTGGTTTAAGATTGACGTCATGTCCAGTCTTTTGCCACTCTGCTGCTTTCGTCAGATTTCGTCTCGCAAGGTAATATCCCTCTACAAAACGTTCTCTGAGTTTTTCGACAAATCCTATGGGACAAGGATCATCCGTAGACATTCCAGGAACCCCATAGACTATGTCCGCGGGCATTACTATTTCCTCGCCAAAGACGAGTAAATTAGGTGAACACCCCGTGCTTGAATGAATGGTCCCATTATATGCGTGAGCTATAAATGGTGCTAATTCATCCCAATTCTTCAGATTTTCATCTACCAGGGTCCGAAGACACTGGATCAATGTCCGGTTGAATCTCTCTACCATACCATCTGATTGGGGACGATATGGATTCGTATGTGTCTTTTTAATCTCAAGTATCCTACACATTTCTTTCCAGATCTGGGATTCAAATTCCCTTCCTTGGTCGGAATGTAGTACGCTCGGAGTTCCAAAAGGCAACATCCAGTTTTTCACTAAAGCTTCCGCACACGTGGCAGCTTTGTGATTTTTCATGGGATAGATCTGCACATATTTTGTGTAATAATCCATCACCACCATCATACAGGTATTTCCTTCCTCTGACTCGTCGATACCAGATATGATATCTAGAGCGATTCTGGCAAACCTGACACCAAACAGTTCCTGTTGTAACGGCATCTTTCCGAGTCCTACCCCGGGTTTGACTTTGCTACATATGGAACATCCAGATATCCATCTTCGAATATCTGCACCCATTCCAGGCCAGTAGTAACGACGCCTTATTCTGGCTACCGTTCTTTTCCGTCCTAGATGAGCTGCACTCCTATGTTCATGACATAGGGTCATTAGTCCGGATCTTAATTCTCGAGGGACCACTAGTTGTAGAGCACGTTTAAGTGGTTGCAATGTGGTTCTCCATCGATATAATACTCCATCACGGACCTCTAGCTCTTTCCATTGACCACATAGATTCCGAAATTCTCGGTTTTCAGGCGAGATCTCGGGTCCTGTAGGCCTATGGAGTCCATTAGCTATCAGTTTAGTTAACCGGAACAAATCCGGGTCAGCCTGTTGACTTTCCTTAATCTGTTCTAGTGTCCACTGATAGTTTAATGGCGGCTTCACTTTCTGGGAACGTAGAGTAGCTATGACTGCTCTATGCTCGCCACAATCCCGGCAATCTGGTCATCCACATTTCCGCACTGGTCTCCTTGAGAGACGATCCGCATTAATGTGTGACTTTCCAGCCCGGTGTTCAATCTGGCAGTTAGTCAACCCGAATTCGGAGAGAGCTGCCAGCCATCTTCCAATCATTCCCTCGGCGTCTTTAAAGTTAAAGAGCCATTTGAGAGAAGAATGGTCAGTACGTAGGATGAAATCTCCACCTGCTAAGAAGTGTCGATATTTTCTTACATACACCACAACCGCTAAGAGTTCCCTCTTAGTAGTACAGTAGTTCCGCTGACTTTTACTTAAGCTGTTGCTGGCAAAAGCTATTGGAACTTCTATACCATCTTGTATCTGAGACAAAGCCGCTCCAATACTCTCATTACTAGCGTCAGTGTCGAGAATGAACCGACCCTGGGCTAGAGGGTATTTCAATACGGGGGTCTCCGTAAACTTTCTTTTTAGTCCCAGAAAAGCGTGTTCAGCTTCCGGAGTCCATTGGATCTCTTTTTGCTTCCCTGGCTTATCTAGTACTACATACTGTTGCATAGGGTGTGCAATTTCAGAAAAACCCGGGATAAAGTCGCGGTAATACGAACAAAATCCTAGGAAAGACCTTATGTCTCTTATATTCTGGGGGCGTGGCCAATTAGCCACTACCTCCAACTTAGAAGGATCTGCCCGGATTCCATTTCCGGAAACTATCCGTCCTAAGTATTCCACCGATTTGCGAAACAGCTTACATTTTTGAGGTTTGAGTTTCAACCCATAAGATTGAATACGCTCAAATACCTCTCTCAGGTTTTCTAAACATTCAACATAATTCTTTCCGAAGATGATTATGTCGTCTAGATAAACCAAACACTTTTTCCACTGTAGACCCCGCAACATCTGATCCATCATGGATTCGAAAGTTGCAGGAGCGTTACAGAGGCCAAATGGCATTACTGTGAACTCGTAAAGCCCTTGATGAGTGGTGAACGCCGTTTTAGACTGATCGCCACTGTTCATCTTTACCTGCCAATATCCAGACTGGAGATCCAGAGTACAAAACCACTGGTTCCCCCCCAGAGAGTCGAGACTCTCATCGATCCGGGGTATTGGGTAGGCATTCTTCCGGGTGATACCATTCAATTTTCTGTAATCAATACAGAATCGGCAAGTACCATCCTTTTTAGTAACCATTACCACTGGACTAGCCCAAGGACTTGCACTGGGGATGATTACTTTCTGGTCCATCATTTTCCCTACTTCCTCTTCTAAAGCTTCCCGTTTTACCGGAGGTAGCCGTCGATAAGGAAGGCGGAAAGGTTGATGACCTTCAGTGTCAATCGTGTGTTCTACTCGATCCGTTCTCCCCAAGGGATCTCCAGGTCGAGTAAAGATTGACTCCATCTTTTTCAAAAGAATCCTTAGTTCATGTCGTTCCCCACTGTTTAGTGCGTCTGTCGTCTGAACTAAAGTTTCCAGAGTTTCGTGCAATGGACTCGGAACTGGAAGGGATCCCGTTCCTGTATCGATAGCACTAACCCGCACTTCTTCATAATCATTTCCTATTAAGTCCGACCTTTCCAGTTTAGATTGTCCATCTTCCCCGGTTATTTCGGAAACGGGAATAGGTGTGATTCCCTGTGGACTGGAGTCCACTAGGCCATCCACATGAGCTAGAGTTACCCAGCCCAATGTATCACCCTTCCTTAATTTAATCAACCCGGAGGTATGATTACTTATAGGAATTGATCCTTCTCTGGCACTTCCGATCAGGGTATCCCAGGCCTGTATTCCTTTTTTAGAAAACAGTACTGGGTCTGGCTCGAAAAGTGCATCTCCACGTGGTAAGTCACCTTCCCCAGCTATCAGGACATTAACCATCTGCTGGGGGGGGATGCCCACATCTTGTCGGACAGAAATCAATGAAGAGATCCGTCGACAACTACATTCCACCTCCATTAACTCAGGAAATTTGATAATATTCCACTTTCTTCGATATCACTGAGTATGGGACCCCATACGAATTCAGTGTTACCTATTGAGACTGGAATAATCACACTACCATAGCACCTCATATGAGTACCATTAGCAGCTTTTGCCGAGGCTCCAGGAACATGACATTCCTGCGCAAATCCAAGAGACTGATAGAGTCCGTTGTTTAACACAGAGCGACTAGCACCAGTATCCAACAATAGATCCACTTTTCTTCCTTGAATTCTAGCCGGCACATACCAACGACGTCCTCCCAAAGGGGACGGTTGTCTTATAAACCGTGAGATTCCATCTAAGGTTCCAAGATCCCATCCGCGTTGACAAAGCCATTGCAGACAAGGATGCCCGGGTGAAAGATACTTACTACAAATCGTTGCGACCGTATTTTGTATCTTCCCCTTTTCTGGTAAGTTGGAAATATTTTCCTCCTTATACATCTCACAGGTTTGTGTTTCCTGGCACTTTCCTTCCCGGACCGCAGTGTTGCCACTCGCTACAGTCCTCCTTTGTTTTCCGGTTCACCCTGAGAGGCAACCATCAACGCAGGCAGACTACGAGATGTTTCCACCGTAGTAACGTTCCGGGTTTCTGGACAATCTGGAGAGATATGTCCCATTTTGTTGCACCGCCAACAACGTCGGACATCCAGCTGGTTTTTCTCCACCTGATTCAGTCTTTCATTGATTTTGGTCAACAACTTCATAACCTCTGAGGAATTTCCTTCAGGATCAGTGGTTATTGGTTTTGCCTCTGCCACAGAAGGTACATCGCTGTTCCTTCCAAAGCTAGGGGTTCGACCTCTTCCACGTCCCCGTCTATTGAAGCCTCCTCTTCCGAGTACCATCAAGCGGACATTAGAGAGTATATCCTCTATTTCCGCTTCCTGACACTCGTAGGTATCTTCCTCTACTTGTGACCAAGTAGAACCCACTATGTTAACCCGAGAAGTTTTCCCGGGATTAGCATATTTTCCGAATAGTATACACCGTTGTTCATAGGCATCTACTATTCGCAATACCTGCATGAAGTTCATACCGGGCTCCCATTTAGAGATGACTTCCGCTCTCACGTCATCATCTCGAAGTCCTTTTACAAACTGAGTTTGTAGATCTTCATGCAGCGCAGGAGAATCTAATCCCGTCCCTGGGTAAACCTCTAACAACATTTGTTGCAAAGCTAGCCCATAGGCGCGAGTTGTCTCCTCTTTTCCCTGGATCCTCTTTAAAAAAGTGGAACGGGGGTTCAGCGTTACCAACTGACCACAGTAGTATGAGGCTACCTCCACTAACTCATCCCATTCCGTACCACCGGAACGGCGAAAAGCGCGAAGTGCAGCTTCCCCGGGTCCATCTCGCAACGCTCTTTTGAGGTATGGCAATGCATCGCCTTTATTCCAGCCATTACATTGTATGTCCTCACAAAATCCCGCGAACCAGTGTTCCCATTCCATTCCTTTCCCGTAAGGTTTTGGAATGACAGCGTTTTTTCTGGCTGCGTTCTCTGGGCGCATCATCGGAACCTTGTCAGCTCTCGCCATTGACAAGTTAAAGATCCGATCCTGTTCCCGGACTTGGTTGAACGAGTTGAACCCTAGTTCAGCTATAGCTTTACTAGTACGTTCGGAACTCGGAGAACCCATTCTTGACTCAGAGGGTAGCCGGAAGCTAACCAAAGGAGTCTTTACACCCTTTGTTCCAGATATGAATCTGTTAGGGGTCTTCTCTGGATCCTCTACTCTTCCTGGTGGGGAATATAGATTATCTCTCACGTTACTCCAGCCAGCTTGGGACATAGGCATCCGTTGGGATGATTCTGTCTCTGCTAGTCGAACTTGGTCCTTCATGTATTGTACATGTTGGTCCAAACGCTCGATTTTTTCTAGAGTCTCAATCTCGCGAACCGAGAGTTCTTCCAAGTTATGGTGCCTTTGGGCTACCTTCTCGGCGATCTCACGGTTTCGAGCTTCTAGTTCCCGACACATGTCTCTGGCTTCCCTTTCCCTATCAAACTCGGCTAAGAGCTCGGGTCCAAGGAAACCTACAGGAACTTCCTCGGAAGATACCCTTAAGGTATTTTCCGACCTATTCCGGGGAGTACTAGACTCTCCGGGACTATCTGTCTGAGACCCAATTTTACTGAGTCCCTCCAGATCCCTTGCGGGGCCATGTCGGCTGTCGGCCGCCGGACTGAAACTCTTCAGGACCGTCGAACTCAGATTCTGAGCGGCGGTTCTCTTCCGAGATTTCTCCTTGCCAGACTTCTGGGTTTCACCCCCTCCCTCTGGTTTTGGAGACTTGTCGTCATTCTGGGCCGGAAGAGTTTGTTGAGAAGTTACCTCCCCATCTTCACTCTCCTGTTCAGCCTTAGATCTGGTTTTTATTCCAGATCCGTGCATTTACCAAGAATCCCGGGTTGTGCAAGCAACCTGGGATCCTGGTCACGGCACCAGTGTGGTGGTCGCCGCCTGTCTAGCAGGTTGGATGACCCCAATCCGGAACGCTAGTTCCAGGCAGGATCCCACCCTACGCACTTACGTAGGTTGGTTCGGTTTTCGGTTAGTTTGCACAGACCTATTCACACATAACACAACAACGTCACTTAATAAACAAGGATGTTTATTAATCACTTACTTCCCGGAAAGATCTGGAAGATCTTCCCTACAAGTACAGTACCCTAGCACATAGGTGCTAGGTAACGCTGGATAGGCCAATCCGGAAGATCAGCCTAACCACCAGGAAGGTTACAAGAACCCGCCTGCAAAGTGAGGGCCCAAGGATCCGTTCCGTAGAAGGGACGCGCGAGGACAGCCTGTCGACCTACTGTGAACGCTGAGTATATATACTAAGCGTTACGTAATCCCGGTCTCCACCGCGCCACTCTCGTGTGCGGCGTTGTCCGGAATCACTGCACAGTAAGGATCGGCATATCGCGCCACCTTCCGTGAAACAAACGGACACTGCTGGATTCCCGTCCCACTACAGAATTATAGATATACCCTAGCTATGAATCTGATATAATTCTACTGCAGCACCACAAGTATGGCCTGTATATATCCACTATGTCTACTGCAGCACTAACTGTAACAACTGCACATCTGCTATATGTCTACTGATGCACTCTAGCTATGCCTACACATCCACTATTTGTATACTGTATTCTAATTGTAGCCTTCACATACTAAAAAAGTTTACTGACCCATCTGTGACTTACAGATCTGATGTTAATCTTTCATATAAACAATAATCAAATACCTTTTGGATGGGCGGCCGTAAACCACGAGATGTTGACGCGTATTAATAGACGAGCGACAGCGAGTGTTTTACGTCGTTAACCTCGAGTGGTTTACAAAGCCGATCGCCCAAAAAACATTGATTGTTGTATTTCTTACCAATGGTCATTGATAATGATTTCTATTCCTAGGAATTCGAAAAAGGGTTGGAACAACCGTAAATCATGGGTATGGTTTATGGCCACTAATAAACAATGGGTAGTGGTTTACTATGGCCCCATACATTTTCAATGGGGGCTTCGTAACCCATGGGGAAGAAAGCCTGCATACCCACAATAGATTTACTACTACATCCTCCCTATAACTAACATAACTGAAAGTCTGCAAAAAAAAATGTTCATCAAGAAGTGTGCATAAATCCAACACTCTAGATACTAATGTATCAAGAGTTGCAGTATCAGATAGCGTCAGAGAGCCATTATGTAGCTTTTTAGTGTATGTCTTGGAGACAACAGAATTTGAACATTTTAATGGTTTAGTGTCTCATGGACTTTCCTTATCCATGATACAGAGAATGATAAGTTAATGATCACTTCAAAGGTTATCAGCACCTCTCAGGAATATGTCAAGGGTCTGAGAAACCGCGGACTGAAAAATAGAGTCCTAGATAAAGGCATTATCATGGTGATGGGTGGGTAGTTCTCCCCCGCTGGGTCATGAATCATTAACAACGTTTTCTAATTTCCTTCTTTTCACTTTTGTGTCTATCTCAAAATATTTCACAAAATACAATACATATTAATGAGATGTCCAGCCGACTAAATAAAGCTGTTCATTATAAACCATATCATGGGATTTTATTATCCACCTAATACAAAGTGTCCATAGAAAACACATAGGGAGTTTGTATGGACATAACCGGCGCATACGGATATGTTGTATGCTCCAGGTGGCGCATACGGAAACAAGTGCGTACGGAAAAATAGTGCAAAACTAAAATGTACTAATATCGGTATGCCACTTGTCAGGAAAAGGTGGATAGTAAATACAATATAGACTGGCTTCAGATAAAAGCGGTTGTATGCTCCTCGGACTTGATGCTGCGCAACATCATCAGATATTACTACGCGTCAACTCCTCGGAGCATACGGCCGCTTGTATCTGAAACCAGTCAATATTGTGTCTATATATCACCAGGATAATAGCTGTTTCTAAGCGAACTTTATGCACATTTACACCCTTTTACGGCGTTAAAGTGCTTAACCCTTTCCCAGCAGCACCCAGTTCCCCTGCACAGCATTACCCTACCCCCGGGTGAAAGTAGACAAGCAGTGGCTTGGGAGAATAAAATTTAATTTAATTTTATGCAGTAATAGTAAGTAAAATTATGTCGACCTTACTGGACGAGCATATTAATGATAAGATAATATGAAGGTAAGTAAATGATAATTGACAGGTAGAATATAAGTCAATTATGAAAAGTAAAATATGAAATACAATACACATGATAATTGTATGAAATACAATACAGTACAGCATTACCCAGAAGGCATTGCCTGCAGAAAAAGCCCTCCTACGCCAGGCACCTTATTTGTGAAATAGCTATGTCACGTGATGTGTCATGTGATTTGAGTAATTTACCATCGTAATTAATGAAATTTTGTGGTACCAAATCATAGTCCAATATGCCCCTTATCTTTGCCAAAATGTCTTTTAATTCAAGCAATTATTTATCTATTTATTGAACTTTGTATACAGGTATCAATGATGCCTCTGAGGTGCCTGGAGGCATCTTCCTGCTTCGGATAGGGGGAAATCTAGAGACATCATGCTGACGTAGCTAGGGGAATGCCTAGAAGCATCATGCTGCAGTTAGAGGGTTAAGATCACTTAAAAACAGCAATTTGCAAACACTAAATTGCTTAAATCTTTTGCCACATCCTGTGTAAATGTTCCATCCTTTGAGAAACCTTTCGTAACAGTCAGGACCCCATTCCTTATTCATAACCAACGGTCAAGAATTCGTTCATTTAAGTAACCAAAATGTGGGGGTGTCGCGTTTCAATATTATAAAATAGTTAGAATCTGACAGTGATTATCAAATCTAAGATAATGACATAAATTGAGCTCAAAACTATGGTACCTTTCTGTAATATCCCTTCCTTTATCTGACTATGAAACTCTAAAGCTTTACCTCGAATTTCTATATAATAACAAAATACTATTGAGAGATACTCATGTTGTCGTATATATCCTTTTTAATAGAAAAGAAACCAATTCTGTGGTATGTTAACCTATAGATGTATTGGTCGATATCTCAACCATATATAAAACGACCGATTGATTCCAGTAGAAAACAAGAAGTAAAGGAAATATTGCTTTAACAGACGTTACAATTTATGATTGCTCTTTGAAATTGGTTTATGTTCGTATAATAAACAATGCAGCTACTCATCGGACGCCGATGTTCCGTTTGGCAGTCAGTACTTCGGAGGTTGTATTCATAGATTGGTGTTCTCGGGCAAAGTTGTTTGTTCAAACAACAAACGGCGAACATAATCTGGTAATGTACCTGGCGCTGCTTCAGTTCCAGCGATAATCAATCAGTGAAAACAGGTTAATGGATATTTTTTTCTATTTCATTTCCACAAACAGAAAGAACCCAATGAGAATTTTAATATATAGATTATATTAAAATGTGATGTATAATCAACGAAATTAGCATCATATATGATATAAGTATGTAATCTATCAAAACTATCAATATCTATGGGACACTTAGAAAACATTTACGATCCCTATACGTAAAATGATATTTTATATATCATAATGAAAAAAAACCCATAATTTTGTAATCTAATTAGGAAGTGCATCGAGATTAGACTTTTTATTTTGATAAGCCATGGAAGGAACTCAGTTAGGTAAAACACATTACCTCAATAGTTCCAAACGTTCCCAGCGCTCCATATATTCTTTCTGTGCTACTCTATGACATCGATATTAATAACTCCGGTAATATGTGTCATGAATATAGTCACTTTGAATACGATCCAATAAATCCAGCTCCAGCTGTTCCCTTTATTGTAATCCAGCGTCAAGGTATTTAATCCACACCAACATCGATTAGAGTGTATATCTAAGGTGGGCGGGCGATCTTTTTTTGCTGTAACACGAAGCAGTGCTAGACTGCAGTCAATACTGATAACGCGTCGCTCCTTTGAGAAGTCTCTGTTGTGGCGGAAGTAAAATCCAAAGTAATATCGACCCAATGTTTCTAAAGGATTGATATGTTCAAAAATATTTGTACATATGACTGCAACAGATGCTTTCAAGCGTTTTCTTAATACCAACCAATATCGGTATAATCCCAAAATATTGTTCAATGGATACAACAATAAGAAGGTATTATTATCAAAGGGATTTTAAGTCCATGTATGTTCTCATGGTAAACCCATAGAGTACTGTTTTTACAGTGTTAAGTGCGGATTAAGCCATGTTCCTGATGTTAAACAAAACACAAGTATACTCCGTCATGGGCACCCATGGATCCCAGCCGTCGTTCGGAATCTCCAATGGACGTTAACATTAAAGTAACCATTTATCCTCCAGTTAACATAACGGTAATCGCCAGCGGTATCCCTATGCTCTGATCTCTATTCGGTCAATGAAATCCATTCACTGCAGTGAAGATTGGCATTAGTAAGGCGGGGTGACCCCGCGGCCGCCGTCTCGGGGGCTGCTGGCTTCACGGGATCCCCGTTTGACGGTGAAGTCGGCGGGGATGGCGGGAGATACTCGCAGACAGTTCACGGGCCTTGTTTCCATTCACACAGGTGTGTTTGTGTACGGGTTATTATCATGATCCCGGCGCTAATCCAAGTGCTCCTGTAGAAGTGGCGGCGAGGATCCGAGTCGGGCCCCGCTATCTGTTGCGATCTCCGGGCGGCGAGTGTGGAGGTCGGGTCGACAGTCCCCTCAGTCAGGTCTGCGCTCACTCCACACACACACACGGACTATCGACATGCGGTGGTGATTGAGTCCCGCCTTCACTCTCCTACATAGGTCGCTTACTTGTGGATTAAATGCGATCGCATTGAGGCGTTTTCACGTTCGTCCTTCAGTTGTTTATAATGTGGAACTCTACGGGGACTTTTTCAAAATGATTGTTAACATTAAAAAGCCAATACACACTGTACGATTTCGGAACATGAATGTTCCTTTCTCGGCGACAAAAGAACAATCGTAAGCTCAAGCGAGGCCTAGAAAATGTGTCGGCCAATGTGACACCCCCCTACAGTAATTTGCCTAAGATTTGGAAATCCCCCCCATGGCGATGTACCTTTGTCGCCGACAAATTGCAGTCCAATGTTCCGAAATCGGGACCGATAAATTAAGGAACGTGTTCCTTCCCGTTGTCGCCGACAACGGAGTTTAAGAAATACCCCCCGTGGTTCCTACCATTTATGGCCGTTAATTAGTCGCTGGGTGAGCAGAAATGCCCATGCCACACACAGACTGAGGCCAGCTCACCGATTTAACTCCCATATACTGAGATTAATTACTTGTTCCTTTATCGGTGGTCCTAAATCGCTCACGATTTACGCAAACCGTCGTCCAGTGTGGACAGAATTTGCTTACGATTAACTCATGCTAATGGCTGCCATAAACGTTGTGGGAATAGTCGACGTGATGTACATATTTGCCTGAGACAAGTTAAATAACCCTGCCGATTCAGGGAGTTAATCGGTGGAAACGAAATCGTTCAGTGGGTATTGGCTTTAAGACTTTGAGTGACAAATAAGTTGATAGACTTATTTAGACCTACTGGGTGTAGATCAATGTATAGAAGAATTCTAGCTAATTGAAACTTCCTGAGAAATGGATGTCCACCCCGAAATTGGATGTAAAACACTTTTAAATTCCATTGCGTCAACGTTTTAGACTAACTACATTCAGGGCAAGAATGAACTTAGAATGTAAAGATTCATAGAGAAGAGAAAGTCGGGACTGTGAAAAAACCCACCGGAAATCTAAATCGCTTTACAAAATATTATAACATTATTTTGGAATAGAATGGCTATGAATCAATATATATTCTAATGTTGCCAGTGTATATAAAGTGTCGGAAATCTGTCATTTGTCTGAAAACTTGCATCACTGTTTTTATATTAATTAGGATCACCTAAATATGGTGACGACAGCAAGAGTTCAATAAACTCTATTTTGAATATCTGATTTCAATAATCCACGAGGGCACAATGATGAACATATAGGGCACCGTATTGTCATCCTCAGAATAATTAATGAGTTTACTTCGTGTGTGTCTTGTACAAGACACGACATAAAACAGCAACGATGCATAAACATTATCACGCCTTCAGCTGTTTTTGTATCCATAAAGTGGTAAATTAAACAAACAGGATACAATTAGGCTGCTCAGGATTTTTCTCTTTTTTGATTGAACCGATTTCGTTCGACGAAATGAATCGTCGCTCGTCCACACAGTGAGGGGTATGTTGATAACAATAACTCCATCATACATACAGAATGACTTGGTGGTAGCATTTCTACAGATCGGTCTGTGAAGATATAATATAGAATTACCTATGTCTACCGCATTGCCCCTTGTTAATTCTAAATATCCTCTTTTTTCATCGACTAGGGTACTCAGAAACTGATATCTCCTTCCGCAATCATTAACGGCCGTACAAATTGGTTTTCCAATAACCCGCTCTTAAGAGTGATGCAACTTTGAGAAGAGAAATTCAATGACAATTAATGTACCACTGGTATTTTCTAAGACTACCGTATTTAACAGTGAATCCAGTGCTTAGTGGTTACTATCACCAAGCAGAGATATGAGCCTCTTGTGTTGTGCCGGATGCCTGCTGTTACCGCAGAGTACAAATCTAAAAGCACACTTAAATAAATGATATGTCCCTCAGGTGGGCTTGCATGCACATCATATGATAAAGTCATCTCTTTATATAGGACTGGTTCAATAACACCAGCAGTTCGATCAATGACACATATCGGCGCTCAATCAATCAGATACTGACAGCATCTCCTCGTGAAGACATAGTAACCAAGACAAGGTTTACTACAGAAAAAAAAAAAAAAATTCTGACTTCTCCCTTACCATTATAATTAAAGTTCAAAAACCATACCTATCAAGCAAGACTACTGAGATGATTTGGGCTCTTTTTGTCCTTTAGCTAGTCCTTTTCCAATTTTTCCAGTTATCCGCTTCATATATGAGACTGATCGAAAAACTAGACTGACTAGACCATCATCATCTCAAACCTATCAGTGCTCCCAGACCAACCATCATATTTTGGCTGTGTCTGTTTTACATAATGGAAATACATAATTAAATACCATGACTTAATCCTTATATCAAAGGAACCCCACCCTTCACATTATTGAAGTGCAATGCCGAAGGAGCTCACGTTATTTTGGTAAAACAAGCAATAGTTTTTTTTTTAGATTTACCTAATTAAGACATGTGGAAATTTTGTTTCCAACATCAATTATGCAAAGGATAATGTACAAAATGTTTTTTCTGTACTAAAACATGTGAAAAGGTTAGTTTTTAAACTTTTGATGCTTCTAAAGAATACATCAACAACGATTATCATTACAGTCAACAATCCCTCTTTAGGTTCAAAACAACAGGGACTGCTTTTTTAGACGTGATAATTGTTAATAGCGATTATTAAAGATACCTTGAGTTTTCAAGATAAATACAACGACCATTGGCCCCAATGGTTCAACAATTATCACCAAATGTATAATAGCTACAAAACGTTCGCTATTAACGATTATCGCATCTAAAAAAAAACGGTCCCAGATCGTTTGGCAAGAAAATCTGCCTCCTTTCGGTACAATGACTGGTTCGTTCCTGCGCCCAGGAAATCCGGCGCCGATGTATGGGGCTCGACGTGCGGGCAGAGGCTATCCACTCACAGGATTAAGTCCTCCGCCCTCCTCAATCAGAATTAACTTACATGGATTACTTTAGCACCTTTTAGTGGCATAATTTAGGCGGACTTTGGACGAGGTGTGTGTGCGTATGCAAATCAATATTTGGCAAACACCACTCAACCTGTTGATCTGACCCGACCTCAGCCCCAGATTCTCACCAAATGACCCCAATGGCCAATTAACGTCGACTTAATGAGCGCATTTCACAAATTTCCCACAGCTCTGTGAATAAGGGGAGAGTAGGGACACAATCCCTAATGTATAATTCCTAATGTTGTCAATGCTGGAATACATACATGGGCAAACTAAATCATGCACATTTTTCTGACCTCCCGTAACATTCATATCTACGAAACACGGTATTGACTTGATATTGTTCCTGTGCACCTGTATGAATCACTGAGAGTGTGTCAGGTACTAGAGAATTTGAAAATCCTAAAATTCTCATTCTAATTATTGCGGTGTAAACAAATAATATGCGGATGTCCTGATCAGACTTCAGAACACCGTTTCGCACTATATAAACTGAAACTAATTTCCCCAATGTAAAAACACAGTATACTTTTTGCGTGTTCTTATTTCTTCCGAGGTTGAATTCTTCAGATTTCTATTGAAAAGTATTCATTCAATATCTGCCACAGGGTAATGCTAGAACCGAATGATAATACAATTATTGATTGTATGACAGAGATCAAGGGAATGATTCCGATTATGTGTCCAATCTTTGTTTGATCAGTTCTTAGGTATGTGTCAAAACATGTATTGTACACATAACTATTTCCTTCCTACACCTGATAGACTTTAAGGTATTCGGGGAGTGAGAAGTGGGTGTATATTTTACACGCAGGCGCCTCTCCCTGGTGTCGTAGCCCGAGGCCTTCCAGCATGGATCATGTTTGATAAGTATATCACAGGTAGAGCTCCTTCTCTCACTCTGCCGTCACGACGCCGCCATCTTAACGTTTGCATGTTAATCGTGTTTGCATGGAACGGATAAGCGTGGCAGCGAACCCGGCGACCGTGGATCATAGATTAATCCCCGCTGATCCGGGATTTATAATAAGAAATACCAGGCCAGGCTGAAAGCCAGTGTCAACTGTGGGAGGTGTGGTCGTATGCAATGCCTTAGGAGAAACCTGTCGGGGCTGGCTTTTGATGGTTTAGATGCTATACAACGAGTCAGACTGGCAACAGGATTATCACGACTGTTTTATCTAGTTCTCGGTGGTATCTAACGCTAGCACACACAGGCATTCCCTATATAGATTCTTGCTGCACTTCTCCATGAGGGACGGACCGGACCGTAACTAAGTCTCAACTATTAACATGCTCTCCTGCACATCAACTGGAGATACTTAGACTTGCACTAGAATGATCCCTGTTTCATTTTTCAACATTTTGAAAAAGGTTTTCAAGGGTTTGCCGCCAGTCAAATTACGGTGAGCAAATCGAATTCATTCTATCCTGCATGCTGGTGGTTTCCATTAAGTGGGAAAATACCGCAGAATGGCCTCCATTTTATAAATGGAATAGAATCATAGTTATTTTTATCAAGTGGTGTCAACCTGGACGAGTGGTTTATAGATGCTCTGATGAGTTATCCGAAATGATGTACTCTTGAGTAAACTATACCTCTCGTGGTGTGTCCTGTTGTTATTCAGTTGACAGAAATCCATGTATGCTAGAGAATATCCACCAACCAATAGAGGTAAAAAAATATATCAAAAATACCTAAAATGCTAGGCAACTAAGTATGAAATCAGGAATGCTAAAGACAAGCCATGTTGGTCTTGCACATTTTGACCGGTTTCCATCATACTTGATGCAACACCATACAGAGACTCAGAAAAGAATATAAAGCTTTTTCAGTATAACCCCAGTAGTGGGCCACTTTAGTCTAGAATGCAGGTGGCCATTAAAAGGACTATTCATATCAAATGTGAGTGTAGAATAACTTACCTTGAAGTCGTTGAGTACGATCCTCTCCTGTTCATCTAGAGGCAGGTAATTGGATACTTTGACCGCACTGGTAACAAAAACAGAGAATAAAGAAGCAAAATTTATTTTTTGTTGCATATTTCAAATAAAAATGACAAAAACTGCAAGACATGCATGAATCGGCAGTCTTCTGATGAAGTCTCAGAGACAGGTCTCTCACCTGGCTATACTTACATAAATACTATACGAAGAGTAACCATGTAGGTATGGTCACACGGTATAGTATGATCATGTATTGTAGTCAGTGTCTTAAATGCTTATCGGTACATATCTAAGAAACTATGTTTCCAAACGTGGCGTTGGCCTAGTGACTACTTTTTCTGAATACAAATTAAGGGCCACCACCCCCGACAGTGAGAAAAATATTTTTACTCCTGATCTAATAATTTGGTCTCATGTTACTAAAACTATAAAAATGTTATATTAAAAAAAGGAGGGGGTCCAAACAACTCCTTCCGATTTTTCTAGATAAAAAATCCGAGATCATTTAACAAACTTAATCAACAAAACACAACATGTAAGAATAAAATTCAGAAAAATTAAGCTAAAAGAAAGTACAAGACAAAAAGTGCACACCCTATTGTAGAACTGTTAATACTATCGAGAACATTGACCACTTGGTTTATGCATATACAAAAGAATCCTGTAGCTCTTTACCTCTGTAGATTGTGATAGTTGTGATAGAGTTGACACAGAGTGTAGAATACAATCCTCCTCTTTAGTAAGTTAGATCAGGTATGAAGCATCCACAGTGATCCGTGTGCAGATAAGTGTGATGATACTCAACCCGCAATACTCAACAGGTTGTTAATCTCACTAGAAGCGTTGATCCTCGTTAATCAGGTGAATAGCCACTCAGTCCCTGACCTGACATCTAATCCCTCACCCACCTTACTCCCATCACAGAAACCAATATCCACCAGATTCCCACCTCCAATCTCACCATTTACCCGCCACAAGTAGCATTTACCTGACTTGTGAATAATAAAACAAATGACCTTTACTCACACTAATTGATTGACCTAGATGCTAATGATCCGCAAAGTAAGCAGAGCTGGGGCGGGCTCGGCCCTATAGTGTTCTCCTGATAAAATGGCCACCGTGCAGGGATTGAGCTGAGATTATCGGTATGGAGAATCGCCGTCCACTCCACGAGGATTAACCCGCGTGTTGGACACGGAAAACCTCTCATGGGCGATAATAGGTCTCAGCCCAGCCTCTCAGCGGCGTGCCCGTTGTCAGGGCAACGCGTCGTGCAGGCACGTGTGGAGAGAGCCCTTTGCCCCTGATCAAGTGTCGCTGGTGTGCCATGGACGCGTTCGGATAACAACCACATGGAGTGTTTTTGGTAGCATCCACTACCACGAACTATGGCGTGAACTACAACAAAAGTTGTTTAATACAAAATCTGTTGGTGCTCATTCGATTTGTGACACATGCACAATATTAACTGGTTTCAGATACAAGCGGCCGTATGCTCCAAGGAGCTCGCGTAGTAATATCTGAGCGTGCATACAACCGCTTTTATCGGAAACCAGTCTATATTGTGTTTATTATCCACCTTTTCTGGGCATGTGGCATGTCGATATCAGTTCATTTAAGTTATGCACTATTTTTCCGTACGCACTATTTTTCCGTATGCGCCACCCGGAGCATACAACATATCCGTATGCGCCGGGTATGTCGATACAAATTCCCTATGTGTTTTCTATGGACACTTTGTATTAGGTGGATTATAAAAGTATAGACCCTCCAGACGTTACTATACTCCCTAGTATCCGTCCAGGTAAGTAAAGGATCCGCTCCCGACTGTCTCGCCGCACCACGGCCGCATGTCCTCTGATCAGAGAAGTGGTCTCTGTCTAGTTCTATGCTCCGATGAACAACAATTTTCTGATTTCTCACTGGAGAAACCGTATGTGATTTGAAATGTACATGTACATATAAATGAAATTTCCATTTCTGCCATCGAATCCTAAAGATTCATAAAAACCGTTAAACTGCAATAATTGTGGGATATGGGTCATGGGTCTATCACCATACAATGACGAAAACCAGCTAACTCCGGATCCTGTAAATGAACTGGATTATGGGATACCCCAATAAGGTCTATGACCAAGAAGGAATGAGAACTAGATGACGAATTCCTGGAGGGTTTAAAAGGTTCTGTAATGAACCAGTTGCAAGAGCTCTCTTTAAAAAAAATTGGAGTATCAATATGTAATACACAAAAACACTCCAAAAAAAGAGATGACAATTTCTATTTGGGGTAGGAATGGGGGGTGGGGGGTGGGGTGGGGGGGTCCAAGGTGTCCGAAGCATCATTCTACTGAGCTTTTGTTACTACGCATTCATTCTGGTGAATGTGACGCACTCAGAAGAAAAGAGAAGAAAAAAAAGACATATACATGACTCAACCTATTTGAAATTCAGGGACCCTGTGAACAGAAACCATAGCCCGACAATACCAATCAGAACGGGATGTTACCATGTTAGGTCTATCTGACCGAGATGGAAGTGGAGGGGAATCAAGTTGTATACAAGTTCCAACAAAACAAAGTGGTATGTTAAAAGGAACACGATCTCAAAAAGGTTAAGCTAGATGACAGCATTGCTCAAAGCAGAGTTGCATTTCTGAGGGAGAGGGTCACTTTAACCAAGGACATCCAAGACCGTGCTTTTGTTAACTACACAGGATTGTCTGCATGTTTCTGTTGGTAATTTATACGCTTTTAAGTATCACAGTGGTACCACAGCCAGGTGGCGCCACACGACACGGCAACACCAAATTAGGGTCTACAATCAAGACAGAACCAAGGAGGTGGTTTTCAGACAACGATGTCTTTATAAGCTGTGATAAAAAAAAAAAGAGTGACCGTTTGGGAGACTAAAAGAGTGATAATGACCACAGAGTGTTCCTCAGACCCGGTCACTGTTTGGCTGTTATGATCACTGTTGGTCTAAGGCCCATTCAAAAACAAAAACATGTCTCGCATGTGTATTGCTTAACAGAAAATTATGGAATTTGGGAATTAGATATAACAGACATGGATTTAGTTCCTGTACTGTCATCCAGATGGCACCACAAGACGCCTGACTCCACAGTCTACAGGGTCACCTTGTAGCAGGCAGCATCAGGAGCACCATTTTACAGCACCAAACTTGACATAGGATCACATCAAAGCCTCCGACCAATAAATGCTTGGAATTCACTAGGTCAGACAAGCATGAGACAATGTTTCGTTTCAAGATCCACATAGTACTGATAATAAAGCAGTTTTGATTAAGCCCAATGCCCATCTACCGATTTCGGAACATTTATGTACGTTTGTCGGCGACAAACGGAGGGTAATTTGTCTCAGCCAAGCCATCCTAACGTAGTCGGTAGATGTAGGACAGCTAGGCAAGGCTACCCAGCGATTAGTGAACACTCGGTTTCTTTGGTTTTTGGCCTCTACCAGCGATTAGTGGACCATACACCGATTTTACCAGTGTGCGGGTCGAGCGAGGGGTTACATAATTTGCCTGCGACAAGGTGACCGACTCCTATACAATTTGGGAACTAATCGTTTAACCCTAAATCGGTAGATGGGCATCCGGCTTAAGGCTAATGTAAGATTTTACTTACTAGATGTGGTTTTGGTAGCCAAACACAAGGTCCCCATAAGGGCTGCAGAAGCACATGGAACACAGGGATTTGTCCAGTGAGATCTCCCTCAGCAGCTCACTACTTGTATTCCAAATCTGGATGATAAGCAGGATTTTGATAAAGAAACAGATCTACATTTTTGTAATTTTTCCTTAAATCCTTTTGCTGCAGATCCAGCTTATGATGAGCAGTGTTTCTGTGCAAAAAATATATTTCTGCTATATATTCTGTTCAAAGTATTACATGAACAGTTTCATAAGGACCCAATCAATGCCTCAAATCACACACTGATCATTTTGGATCACGTCAAAACGAATAAATCATCAGGATTCTATAGCTAGTGCTTCACCTTGATAAAGCCGTCGTCACCGCTGGTTCCAAACAGCTCCAGTCCAGGACAGCAATCGAGTCCATTCACCTGTGCAAATTTAATACACCTGCATGTATTTTTATTTGTCTAACAAGGTTAATGCAGGTATCATACAAACTAATTGGCAATTGCCCTGCTCTAAAACATCTTGTTAGGGGTGGGGTTGGGGTACTATAAGGTCATCAGCACTTTTTGATGTTTAGGTCTTCAGAATAGTGGTCGTTATGTTATGTAAGGTCATATTAGCGAGGTGTTCGTATGACCGGGTATTTTGTGAACATAGATTGTATGGGACAAGATTGGGACTGATTCAAAATGTCTATAATAAAGGGGTGGTTGCATTAGCGAGGTTTTCGCTAGGAGTCAACTGGCCATGGAGGAGCATGAGGAGGAGTAGATGGATGGGGACCAGGAGGAAATATCAGGAGAAGGAGGGCAATAAGAGGGAATAGGAGGAGGAGCAGGAGGTAAATCAGGAGGAGGAGGAAAGAGCAGAAAGAAAAGGAAAAGGAGCGAACAGCAGGAGGAGCACCAGTAGAATGAGGAGGAGGTAGAGATGGAGCAGCAAGAGGAGGATCAGAAGAAGGAGCATGAGGAAGAGGAGCAGGAGCAATCATTAGGAATAGATCAAGGAGGAAGAGGAGCAGGAGCAATCATTAGGAACAGATCAAGGAGGAAGAGGAGCAGGAGCAATCATTAGGAACAGATCAAGGAGGAAGAGGAGCAGGAGCAATCATCAGGAACAGATCAATGAGGAAGAGGAGCAGGAGCAATCATCAGGAACAGATCAAGGAGGAAGAGGAGCAGGAGCAATCATCAGGAACGGATCAATGAGGAAGAGGAGCAGGAGCAATCATCAGGAACAGATCAAGGAGGAAGAGGAGCAGCAAGAGTAGGGGCAATAGGAAAAGGAAGAGGAGAAGAAGCATGAGGAGGGAGGAGAAAGGGAAGAAGCAGACGGGCAGTAGCAGCCGGGGCAGCTGGAGGAAGGGCAGCAACAGCAGATACTATAATGCAGTTAAATGCTTCTTACCTGTACTTACCTGTACCACAAATAGGCCCATTTCCGCTAATTCAGCAGTTTCATTTAGAAAGCAGCAGGTACGATTTATAGATCTATTGCTCAGATAGTCTGAGAGGAGTACATACCTCTTGAGTGTGGTCGTCCTCGGGTTCATGCTTCAAACGACTAATTTCCGGTCTGCGAGTCTTTCCATAGACGTCTCCCAGCTGGTACATGAACAGCGTGCTGTTAAATAGAAACTTTATATAGATACTCTACTCTCAGTCAAATTCCCTGTGCTGTCATTCTGGCCAATGTTCAGGTGGATTTTGGAACTATCTGTATAGAAGTAGACATCTGAATGGATTTCAAATGGTTTTTATTTTTTTCACATGAAATAATGCCATTTATCTGGGCTTTGGAAAGCGTTGATCCCTATGCTTGTCACAAGATGGAGCCATTGACTCTGGTGGTTAATAGAGCCAGGCCTGTACCTTGGGTAACAGTCAGTGACGCCCTAAGGGTTATACAGGTCAATAATCTCAAGAGTACCTGCTCCTATTCACTTTAAATGCATTAATCCGGAATTTGACTGAGCTAGATACGTATTAATCATGGCTTTTCAGTTTATCCAGAATCCTGCAAGACTCCTTATAACTCGTATTCAGTAAAGAAGTGTTTCTGTGATGGTATAATTATACTAGTTTTTAATTTCATAGACAATGAAACCGCTGAGATCGCTATTCAGATATTTGGAGAAAAAAAACTTGATGTTACTATGTAGATTTCTCTAATCAGGGATGTCAGCTGGGCTTAGAATAAGAAGTGAAAAAGATTTTCATGTGGAATATGCTGCCTCAGAGACTAAGAAAATATGGAAAACACGGTAGTGTCAGCCATGGTGTGGGGTTGAGGGTATGTTGCCAGATGCAAACCACCGTGTTATTGGCATGAACGAGGCTCTATTTACATCATCTTTGATTTTATGAGGAATGATGATAAAAAGGTAGCTTCCATAGAAAAACTGACCTCCCTGTCTAAATGTTTGAGTATACTCACCCTTTGTCGACCAGAGAGAAGACCAGGATGTTGGCCATCATCACCACTTGGTTTGGGCATCCCGAACAGGCGATCTATTTAGACAGAATTATAACACCATATCATCAATCACTCTAAGCACATTCATGTTTCTTTGAAACAATTTTTATTGTATTTTCTGTAAGGTCTGGCAGATCTAACGGCGACGCAAACAAATCAACTGACAGGGTAGTTCCCTAAGGATATCCCGCTATCGGCTTGCGATTTACTTAAAGATTTGGGCCTCAGTTTCCACTACACCAAATCATGCTATTTTAACTGTTTCCGGTAAGTGATGTTCCTTTTATTTAACTATAGAAACGATATGAAGGGTAAAGAGCGTTTTATCATCATTTGTAGAACTTTTCGCATTTCCAGTCTTAGATCTACTGTGCACAACGTTAGCGACGTTTTTATGACTGTCAACGCGACTTACCGGAAGTAGTACCCTGGCGGAAGAGAGCATGCATTACCCGACCTACCGGAAAACATTTTAACATATGGACAAATGTGTTAGTTCTACCTAAAACCTCAGGTATTTTGAGTCTAGATATTCATATCCGACTCCTCATAGATCAAGCAATTAAAAGGGTCCCTGTTGGATTTTTATTTCATGTTAATAATTAATCATCGTTGAAACGTATATATATGTTCATGAACTGACTGGGCTTGAACAGACACTCGCAGTGATGTTTTTCACCCCACACTAGTATAAGATTCGTCATCTGAAGCGTCCTTGCTACGGCAATCCTCTATTGGGGACAGGTAAAATCACAACTCTACCTTGGCGAGTGGTGAAAGGGTGATTGAGCCTGCGATGTCTGCTTGCTGGACTTCCCAGACCTGTTATGTAAACACGATTGACATAATATCAATAATTGTAACAATGCCTAAATTATAAAGCCTTATCACTCTATGTCATAAAACATCAACAACAATATTAGTACATGTTCATGATAGAAATACCACGTAAGATATCCAGCATTTAAAACAAGCAAATTGAGACGTGGTGTAATACATCTATTTCAAACGAGGAACATGCTCAACATGTTTTACATGGTTTACTAATACAAATAATTGAATCAAATTTATGCCAACAAGGAATGCAACCGAAATAACAAATGCTGGTAATAAAAGCACCAAAATCCTTCGTGCGATTTCATTATTAATTTCAAATTAAGGCTTACAGCTCTCTTGGGAGAGTACTCGTATGCACTTACAAAGTCTGCGGTGTGAGAGGGAAAACAATTTAAATATTTGTTGATCCAATAGGAGAAGGGCAGTACGTAGACTGGCCTCAGTCCCTGTATTTGATTCATGGGCCAGTTAGAGAAGGACACATACTATAATGAATTGTAATCCGATTTTCTTTAAACATTTAATGAATGTTCATAATCAAAGACTTGAGCAAGTGTAGGCAGTACGCACCCTGACCGTGCCGAGACTGGAGGCGGAGAGGAGGCGGTCGTACCACCCCACCATGGGCGATCCGTGTCGCCGTATGCCGCGCGACGTGCGTAACAGACCCAGCGGCTCGTTGTGAGCCTGCACTGGGCGCCGCATCACGCTCCACTTTGCGTGCAGCAGCGAAATCTGAAACACAGCAGGTACTAGAATTCTAGATGCAAGTCAGCGAAATTAGATAAACAATAATTTGAAAGGCATTTACACAGGTTTAGTAACTGCTGAATATTTTTTTCTAAACCGAAAACTCACGCCCAACACCATTGGATTGAGTATACCAATATATAAGGTAAATCAATAAACTCTATAGATCAGTTAAAGAAACCGGTTCCACTGAGGTTCGGCCGGGGTCCGGGCAGATGCAATGTTGCGGAATTATCACCATTATAATTGAAAATATTGAAATTTCTTATACCGGTAATTTACTTAAATACTTGCATCCTTGAGTAAATGCGCTACGAATGAAATAATTTCAACATTTTCTTGTAGTTTGGTAAAAAAAACAAAAACCGAAAAGCAATTAGTATAAAAAGTTGAATTGGTTTTGAGAAAAATCAAATGTAGCAAGTGTTAAGGTAGCCGAGGCAGTTCTTAATCTTAAGCATTGGGTGACTCTATCATCCCAGAATTAAATCATAGTTTCATATTCAAAACACTTTCTAGCAGCTCACCGTCCCATCTGTATGACCAGCAAAAATCAAATTATCTTCTCGGTCCTCCTTGTCAATATGGTTTTCCTATGACAAAATATAAATCCTAAATTAAAAATGTATCATCATGAAGGTTTCTTCTATTCACAAAATGCGATCAGTAATTGGCAACTACAACTCCGATACATAAAGATGAAAAATAACAGGAACCAAAATTACATATGTATGATTTTTAAGAAACATTTTGCCTCTAGTCTTCTCCTCTGAGGATGTGCTTACAAGTCGGTGACTCCACAGCTGTGTAAAATTCCTCTATATTGCAAGAAAAAATAAAGATATAAACAAGGCTTCAACTGACAAAACAGAGTTATCCAGTTGAATTTAGGCATGTGGCGAAGTTCTGAATCAATTTGTTCCAGCCCTAGAGAGAAGCTCAATTTGGTCAGCCTATGATCCACAGAAACCATGTCAAACTATGATTAAAACTAAAATTTGACTTAAGCACATGAGGTGTAAAACAAAGTTTCTCAGTAAACTTTAGTGTTAAATAAATATTTTTTTCTTTGTATGGTAGCGATCGGTAGCAGACGGTCATTCTAATGCCGTAGCTCGAGGTGTACACTTCGCCACGTTTCAATAGCTGAACAGATAAATACCCTTATGATGGTTGCCATAGCAACAATATGCTTGTCGAGATCCGGTGGGACGAGTTTGTAGAGAAGTTGGGAGGGGTTAGAGGCACACGAGAAGACGAGAGCTGTTTGTCGTGCGAAGAGAGCATAATGATACTTAATAAAGCTGTTAACGGGCAAACGTATAAAGAACTACTTTAACATGGGTATACCGCGGTGCTCCTTAACGTAGGTATTAGCTGGAATTTCTTAGTTATCCCATTAGAGTTAGAAAAAATAACCGTCAATACATTTAGTTAAAGTTAATCTAGTGAAGAATGTTAGGTAAATAATGGTTATAAATTAGTAGGGTTATATCAATAAATGTTTACAGAAAATATAACAGGTAAAAGAGGACAATCGAGTCATGTCTTATAGTTATGTGAAAAGATCTCCGCTTCTTGCATATAATTCAGCTGAATTTCAACATTTGTGTTTCAGTCTTTGTTGGAAAAAAAGTAGATATAGAGGACTTTTTTTCTCGTAAAATAAACGTACCTTCTCCCTCACCCCTCAGGACCATGTAGACCTTCTCCTCCGAGTAGTCGTATATCATCTCCTCTACAACCTAATGGAATTACTTTTATTACAGAACCAGGCAGCATAAACTACGTCGATTACAGAGATAAAGTAACATGGGCATTGTAATTTAGCAGAAAATGTGATCAATATTTGTATGGGACCGATAAACCTCTAGAATCGACGATATTCTGATGCAAATGAGTAAACACGAATAACCCTCTTTCATTACATTTTCCAATGTTCGGAAATAATAAAATTTGAACAATACTTTCAACACAATCTTAGAGTCTTATATATCTATCTTATGTAACGTCAGTTTGTCAGTCGTCTACCATGTGATACTGGGCCCTGTTTTTTAGTCACGACAATCGTTATTACCGATACCCTAAGATCGTACAGCGAATGTACGACATTTTGGAAGACAAAAGATGGCGGGTGTTCTATAGTCACGATCGTAGTGCGCCACGGGAGATCGCCGCGAAAATCGTCGGTCATTACGACAAATATAGAATTGTCTTAGGTTCTATCAAGGAACCAGGGAACCGTTTTGGTCATATCGGCAAATCCGACAAGACAATCTTCTTCATATTTGGTACGATTATAGGTTATGGG
Source organism: Alentia gelatinosa (assembly GCA_950022655.1). NCBI lineage: Eukaryota > Metazoa > Annelida > Polychaeta > Phyllodocida > Polynoidae > Alentia > Alentia gelatinosa. The sequence goes on from OX465589.1 coordinate 26,229,731, forward strand.
TATCCCTTACTCGTGTCAAAGTTTCATGACTTAATTCCCACGAAAAGTGAGTGAAATTCCGATTCCAATCTCTGTAATACCCCGGACCCGGGAACCAGCTGTGTTTGTCACGTGACAGCTGCAGAGGGTCAAGGTCGCCGCATAAATTAGCGGAGGCGTGCTTGGACACTGGCTACCAGAGCAGACATTTGCTATGACGAAATTCAATCACAAATATCGGCGAATCGATGCTTCCGATCTTCTTCATATTTGGTAAGATTATAGAATATATGTATCCCTTACTCGTATGAAAATTTCATTGCTTAATTCTTACAGGAAGTGAAGTTTCCCATTATGTACGACATGTCCATAGATGTCTTAGGGCTACGATACTTTGGGCGACAAATTTACCCACGTGACCCTACGATTGTCGTGACTATATCACACCTCAGACCACCCTACGTGTCGTAATCCGACGACATATGGCCGATCCTCTAAGATATCACGTCTATAGAACACTGGCAGCTGAAACACATCGTTATGAACGATTGTCGTGACTGAAAAACAGGGCCCTGGATCGCCAGCAATAAAACACACCAATTAAAATAGAAATTCTAGGAAAGATGAAAATAGCACATTTGCTCGAAACGTATTCTTTCTAAATCTCTCTTGAGATAGTTTGACAAATTGAAATTGGATTCAGTACCTTATGTGTTGCTAAAGGATACACAATTGTGATCGTGGCACCCGTTCTTGGTGACAGCAGCCGAACTCCACCGTCCTGCCCAAAAAGAAAAGAAAAATTTAATTTTCTAACTCTTCATTCATAATCGATAGTGCTTATCATGACACTGAATAAAGTGGTTATTCTATTATATGAAGTGCATGATCACGTATGTAATACCCCTAAAATCCAAGGTTACCACACGAATATAAAATCCAAGGTTACCACACATATATGTGACCATGAGGAACTAGGGACATAAATGAAGATATTGTTAAGTGGATGTTGACAGATCCACATTAATCATGATTCATCTAGGTGTCTGTCAGGACATAGGAGGGTGAATCGGGGTTGTTGGCACAGCAAGCTTTTTTTAAATTTTTTTTTTATTCAGTAAATGGGAGTAAGTACATTCATCCACTCAGGACGTTCTTCCATGAACCAATCCAACATGACAAATTAGGACATATGACACATAAGACAGTGCTATTAGTGCCCATAAAATTGGCACTGGTATTGCTGCTATTGTTAGTTCCTTTTATTAATAGAGTTTTTCTGACATAGGTATTTTGACTCTGTGTACTTTCAAGTGTGTGGTTCTCCTCTTTAGAGTGTAGTTCCATTTGACTCAATACAAATCCATTCTACAGCACACATTAGTGCTTACCTGGGTCTTGATAAGGATACGGGCTGGTGAAGGTCCCCATGTCACGCGTGACATGGTCTCCACGGCTGACTGCACTTCAGCGAAGATGGAGTGGTACTGGAAGTATAACAAGTACAAACTTGACCAATGATCTAAGTATGTAGCACCGATCATGATTGCAAAATGATTAAAGAATGAGTTACATACAATAGGACCCGCTTAAAGGGCACGTTCAATAGGATAGGTCAGATTTTGACTTCGCCGGGCGTCTCCCAAACATGCTCAGTGTACAAAACTACGAGCCGGCGGGGAGCTGTTTCAAAACCATAGACTTAACCCACGTTTTGAAACAGCTCCCCGGTCCACAACTGATGCTGTAAGGCGCCCATAACAGGTATACTCTCACCCCTGGTAGTTCCCCATAGACATAACATTGGGAACTCGTATCCAACACCCATTGAGTATTTAGTATTGTTATGTCACAAAGGTTAGCCCATTAGTCAATGTGAAGGATGAGATAAATTCAGAAACCTATTCAAGTTTAGGGTCAGAGCTCGATCCCATCTCGTTTGAATCGCTGTGTAATTAACATGGCTTCGCCTTGTGAATTCCTACACAATTCAAACTCAATGGGATATGAGCTTTGCCTCTAAACTTTCATAGGTTTCCTCTATAAAATCGAGTTGATCATGTTTTAGCAGGCTTTGGCAGAATCACTGCTGTATGGTCGCCGCCGATGAGCATATGGCCTGTTCCACCGCATCGTTCATAGGGCCTGTGCGGCCCCCATGCAGCGCCGTTGGGGACGTCCGGTGGAGCACGCCCTTAGGGGGATACCCTCCAAGCTAAAGTGGCCCCTGAAGCAGGTTCTACTGTATACAGGGTTCGTACATAGACAGCCGAATAAAATTATCGGCTTTTTCCAGGCTTTTCCAGGCTCTGATATATTTTTTCCAGGCACATCTGGTCACTGTTTTTAAAACCATATCTGATTCATCACCGAATTTTGTTAAAATGTTCTTTATTTTCCTTACTACATGTGAAATTTCAGTGGTTGGGGATAGATGTCTTCAAAATTCTTCTTCATTTTTCCACTTTTAGATATGAAGACAAATAATCAAATCCATGCTATATTATTAGCAATTTGCTATACAGGTACCTTAGTTACGGAAATCTAATGATGGCCAGAATTTCATAGACTAAAAACATTATTTTTATGCAAAACTAAATTTTCCAGGCTCTTCCAGGTTTTTCCAGGCTCTCTTGTGAGAATTCCAGGCTTTTCCAGGCCTGGGAAACCCAAAAGCAGAATTCCAGACTTTTCCAGGTTTTCCAGGCTCTGTACGAACCCTGTGTATAAATGGTCTGTTGAAAGTTACCATGTTGAGCCTCCAGATGCGGACGGCGTTCTCTGTGCTGTACGCCACCTCCTGTGGACTGATGAGGCGCATACTGAGGATCGGCTCCCCCATGTCCACCCGCTGCAGCTGGAACCACAAATATCAGCGCCCATTAGTTTACCCCCGTATCATATTCAGAAAGCATCGATATTAGGAAACGTCCTTACTGTGGACGAAACGGTTCCTGTTCGAGGTCAGTTGTCGATTTTATACTGCCTGACGCCATAGGTGGAAGGCAGTATGAAATCGATGACTGACCGAGAAGAGGAAATGTTTCATCCACAGTCAGGATGTTTGCTTATTATCATATGCCTTAAACTGATAAAAAACAACAACGACAATTTAATGACTCATTAAGTCACACTCATAGCGGGCACGAACATTATTATAACTGCACCCCTAGCTGCCGGCAGTATTTAATAATAAATAGTATATAATCATAAAGAGTACCTTGACAGATATTCCGAATTGTATCAGGGAGGGGAGGAAAAATATGCTCAATAATTTGATCGATGTACTTAATATGGTATACTTTTCGTGTTCATTGCGTTTTAACCTGTAACCGGCTCTAAAGATCTAACGAAAATAGATATTGAAAAGGTTTAACCAGACATAAACAAACGATGAAGATATACACTGATCGACAGCCAAAGTAAGTATGACGTAATTTGTGGTAATTTCCCCCACATCCTCACATTAAAGTCCTTTCACAGGAACAAAATCACATGTTCCGAATTACGCAGAGTTCTTGAAATAATGGAAATAGATCGTGTAAATACAATATCGATCTTTTGTTGTACGGTAAGAAGATACTCCTTTGTTATAATCAAAGTTATTTTGAAGCCCCCTGGATGCTCATTAAATGGTAGCTTCTTATTGACCGCACATTGACCCGCCTCTGGAACAAGGCCTGGTGTAAAGGTTTCTTCTTACTGACAGTTAAAGATGGTCTTCACTGTCACACCTGGCCTTGTTATCTGTTATGTCTTTGCTGAGGAGAAGGGGGGGGGGGGGGGGCAGGAGGGAATTGTCTTTATTTGACAAAGAACATTCACCTTCCGAACTTTTCCTCATCGTCTCAAAGGTACAAGGAACTGCATTTCATACCTGAGATCCAATAGGTACTACTGAAACAGGTTTTCTAATAATTATTCCTATACACCAGGTATTACAGGTATTTAGATACCCAAGTAGTGCGGATTTTGGTATTGGTTCTATCATCAATTTCGACAGAATGATATGATCAATGTACGTGAGAAAATAGAAAAAATATATAGGGTATGACATTGAAGTATGATATAACCTGGTTATGCTATGTCACCCATTTCTAGGATAATGGTAAATTATTATTATTGTGCAGACATTTCGATAACTAGTACATTTTCCAGACGTAATCTCAATAGTTAAGTATAGGTGAGAAACAGATCTGTGTTAATTCTAAGCACATTATTATTTGACGATCTGAGATCTGTCTTTGGGTTTGATTCATGTTATCTCAATTCACTTACCAACTCAAAGGTGTCCAGGCGCCACATGCGGATGCTGCCATCTAGCGACGAGGAGATGAGAAGTGGCTCATGGGGGTGGAGTACTAGACCTAAGGATGTCATGGAAAATGAGCGAAATCAAAGCGGGTGTTCCACCAGTCCGGTCAATGGCATGGAAAGTGCGCAAATGGCGCCGTTTGGCAGCCGGCGTTTTCTAGTCGTTACAATCGGTAATAGTGACCGGTTAAGCGGCAGATCCACTAAGGCGATTTTCCATGCGAATTTGGGTTCGCAGACGTTCGCATGGACATGCGAATGCCTTGCGACAATATTCAATATATTGAATATCATCGCATGGGATTCGCACAGTCGCATGGATTGCAGATGCATTCACTTGGTCGCCTTAGTGGATCTGGCGCTTTAGTGATCGTTTAGAGGCCATCACATTCTGTAGATAAATGATCATAACATCTGCGATCATTCTGAGGAACTGTGAAGTCTGTCACAATTTTACATTTCAGAGTGATTATTTAGTGACCATTTAGTCCAAATGATCCCCAAAACTGTGACATGGTCAGACTTATCATACAGGTCAGATATACATACTATAACTTAATATAATCAAAAGATATTTGCAGCGAAGGATTAATTAATATGTCAAACCATTATCCCGCATTTCATAAAGTTTACATACATTTACAGTGAATACTTTGAAATGATCAATACCAGTGATCAAATCAACACTGGTCATTTCAACTCAGTAGTGATCGGGGCTATGTAACGCATTGCAATGAGGAACACCTCCCTGCTTTACGGAATTGTACGGTATTCTGCTGCAGAGAGTTCGACCTATACCTTAGCATGAGATCCCCAATAACACATAAAAGAATTACAAGAGCATCATTATGAAAAATAAGAACAATCATCATATTTTCTTCTGAGGATTAGAAAATACTTAAAAAAATAAAAAGTATATCTTATGTAGAAGCCTCACCTGTGACGGCGTCAAAATGCCCTGTGAACTCGTACATCTGCTCAAAGACGATCGTGTTCCACACCTTGATGGTGCCGTCCTTGGAAGCAGTGATGAAGTAGTCCCTGGGCTGGTAGTTCTCTGCACTGTGGTTAAACAAAGGTTCTCAAGCTTTTGTTTGCTCAATCAAGACTATGCTTTGACTACTGAAAACATATGGCGATTAATCACTAATGAATTCAGCCCTTTTATGGCTCAGCCCAAAAGGCAAATGTAATTATGGTGTATTGTGAAATACTTTGAATCATGTCCGTACAAAGGTTTTTCACTTGCATTTTCACCTTTACAAATGATCTATTCTTGGGTATTCTTTTACATTCAGCACTTCAGACTGAGAATGAACCTGCTGTGATGGGAAAAAATGTTTGTTCAGATTATATCAAGAAAACGATTTACTGAAAACTCTCTTAAAAACACTGAGGAATGTCGCATCTATGGGAAATCATTTAGAAATAAAAGTATTTTATGATGCAATGTATCCATACCACGAGAGTGATAGACTGTGCCGGTTTGGAAAGTAGTGCAGCAAATCCCCATTCTGTGGAAGAGAAACAAGAACGAAGAGATAATTCATCAGTTTTGAAAGTTTCATAAAGAAATAGAAAACCGCACGAGTGCAGATTTCAATATTACACCAGGAGGGAAGTTAAATACAATATGTGTAACAAAGGTGAGTGCTCCACCGCAACGGCACATGCGGCGCTTGGCAGCCACATGGTCCCGCCTGTGTTTGGCTCAAGTATAAAAACCGGTAGGGTAGAGCAGGTAGGTCCTACACGCTCACCAGGGGTGGCCACACGGTGAACAACAGGCAAAACCTAATAAATTAGGTTTTGCCACTTACCAGCCAGATACCTGCATCGGCTACGCGGTGCTGTTTTATTGCCATACCACTTGCCCAGTGGAGTACGCTCTTTATAAGTGGTGTGTGCGATATTCAGAATTCCCACCAAGTCATCCACAAACATGTCACAAGGGGTATGATGATTTGCGGTTTCCCCGTTAACGCACTATAGTGTAGGAAATTCACTAACGACGAGTGCCTGTGGCAGAGCTACCCCCATAAGGACTGGCGCTGGTGGCAGTATGTCCCGCTAGGGGTCCGGCACATAATTATTAAGACCCCTAATTCGCGTCTTAATCATGTGATCTTATACATAATGAATAATAACAATAATCTCTTCAATAGAAATACTAAATATGATGTCATATCTACATTCTGTGAAAATTTCATGAATATTGTTTTATCATTTCTTTGCTAAAACAATTCTGTAAATATTGGAAAAATTGATGCATCATGCGTCTTTAGTGTGGTGATGAAACAGAATGACTGACTTACGGTATAGTTGATAAAGCAAATGGCATTGTCCGTCTGCACCATTAGTTGTTCATTATTGTAGTCAAAGCGCAGTTCCTGTACCCACTGTAATGATACAAATAATTGATTACCAAGACAGACACAATAACAATGGCATGAGTTACTGATTACAAAGGACAAAAGCTTGAGTTGTATTAGATGCATGACAGCAAACGTCTAGTAATGAAGTAATCAATGAACGTGTTGGCAGCCAGCAGGCACGAGGAGAACTCACCTCCTCAGGCTCGATGTCGATGTTGTACGGCTCTGTCTCAATCAGCTTCTCCCGGTACTGAAAAGTCATCAACAGAATTGAAACAACCAAAAATACTAATTAATTATATATTTCGTTAGATAATACTTCTGTGTATTTTTTCAAATGGGAGTGTCTAAGAAACGCCCTTTGTTATATGTATATGATAGGTTCAATCTAGTGAAGTTTATCTCGTTGGAAAAAAAAATAATGCAAGGGGCCATCCATAAAGTACGTACGCACCGTGGGGGGGGGGGGGGGGGGGGGGGGGTCAGAAATTTTGGAAAATCTGCGTATGCTCCCTATTTGTTCTATTGCGTACAAGATTTGGAGAGGGGGTGGGGTGGGGGGGGGGGGGGGGGGGGGTCCAAAATTTCAGAAATTCTGCGTACATACTTTATGGATGGCCCCCAAACGGTATTTAAGAAAAACCCAACACAAACAAAAGCATAGCCTCGTCTTTTTTTCCAATTAAATGCAAATGGTACCTGTCACTGTGTGATTCAGTATTTCCATTTTTCCTCTGCTATGAATGCTATGCTAGGTACTCAATGTCCTTTTGTGTTGCTATTAATTCCTTCACATGGATATATTCTGCTACGTCCTGCGGACAACTTTAAATATTCACTTCAAATTAATGTTTTCACTACAGGATTCTAAAAAAGAGAAAAAGCGTGGCATATCTATAGTTGCCATGATGAGCGTCGATTAAGGAAACATATAAATTAAAATAAAAAATCGGAAATGAAATATAAGCCCCTTATAACGATATTAGTTTTACTCTGATCTGAGTTTTACTATGACAACAGAGAGACGGTTGGAGTAAACTGGTCAGTGGAAGACCACTGAAAAGTGAACTGTTCAATGGAAAAAACAAGTTTCACTTGTCTCTGCGTACCTCTGACATGGACCAGCGGCGCAGACAACCAACACCACCTGTTACCAGCTCGTCACGGTTCTTATTATACGCCAGACTGGAAGAGTCAGAATACAGAAACATTACTGGACATCTGAATAATTATATAGAGCGACGTGACCATGTTGTACATGCTACAAAACGAGATGGGGAACTGTTGTTATTTATAGAACGAGGCCCTAGGAAACTTTATCACCAGTTAGGGTAAGATATAACTTATAATCCCTCCAAATATGAAGAAGATCGGCCGCTCCGATCCGCCGATATTCGCGTTTGAATTGCGTCATAGCTCTAGTGGCCAGTGTACTCAAGCGGTCGCTAATTCATGCAGCGACCTTGACATTAACTACACTTCTTCCCATTTTCACATTTCGCTGGTTCACGGATCTGTAAACTAGGGAGACAGGCCATACTGAATTTCACTCACTTCTGGTAAGAATAAAGTCATGAAACTTTGACATAAGTTTAGAAAAAATATAACCTATAATCGCTCCAAATATGAAGAATATCGGCCGCTCTGATCTGCCGATATTTGCGTTTGAATTTGAAATATTGGATTACACTTGTACTGTCCAAGTCTGATAGAACCTAAGACATTTCTATACTTGTCGTAGCAGCCGACCTTTTTCGCGACGATCTTCCGTGCGCCACTACGACACTGTCTATGGGACACTGGCCATCTTTTGTCCCCCAAAATGTCATACATTCGCTAGAAGATCTTAGGGTATCGTTGGCCGACGATGTCTTGACTGAAAAACACGGCCTAGCGTGGTAGAGAACATAGAACAGAGAACGCCCACCAGCGACGGCCAGATGGCGATCAACCCGCGATGAATCATCAAAACCTAATAAATAAGGTTTTACTGACTGGTAATCAGCCGGCAGCCAGGGCAGTGGGTTCATACACTATATCTATTGAGTGACTGTACCCTGCACGTCACAATGCGACGCACGGCCATACAACATAGGTAGGCGTGGGCAGTATACATCGGGAACGTATCCACAGGTGTACGATAACATGACGCATGTTACTGTTTGGCAATGAGAATATAACAGAAAGAGAGCTTTCAACTCTAACCATTGTTATACTCTGACAATATGGCCTTCACAGAAAGATATGGGTGTGTCTGTTTACTTTGACTTCAGTGACACAATACAAATACCTTTAGGACTGCAGGCAGAGTCAACGTACCTGGCCGTGGATGTTATGAAGGCAAGCCTTTATCATATAACACATACCTGTAGTCATTGTCAGCTGATGGCCTGACTTCTGACCTGCTGTATGCCCAGAAAGATCTAGTCTACTTAGATTTAACAATGGAAATTACCTGTTGTTTATCACCGATGATTTTGATAATTAACTAACATCTTGAGCACAAGCTTCTGTACTGGCAGCAATATTAGGAAACGTCCTTACTGTGGACGAAACGGTTCCTGTTCGAGGTCAGTCTTTGATTTCATACTGCCTGACGCCATAGGCGGAAGGCAGTATGAAATCCGAGAACAAGAAACGTTTCGACCATAGTGTGGACGTTTGCTTATTATTATATACCTTAAATCAATGAAAAAACTACATTTTGATGACTAATTAAGTCACACTTCAGCGGGCATGAATACTATTATTACTGCACCCCTAGCAGCGGGCAGTATTTTATAGACATTCGCACACAGGTATATAATAAAAGATTACTATACACCTATAGGCGAACGTCTATGGGTTACTAACCGCTGCTAGGCATATCGTATAAATAACGTTCGGGCCCGCCGAGTAGTAGGACGTAGTGATTCCCATAGGCTGAAGCATTGCAAAACGTACGTCCCGCTGCTACAGACACTACGGCCCGCTAACGTAAAATATTGCGATAGCACGAGAGCAGTGTGCGTGTCAAAAACAAACAAACAAAATGGCAGTTCTCTCCCATTCATAACTTGAGAGACATTCTAAGACCTACCCGTAACATTTGGAAATGCGTAATGTCCAAATATTGAGGTAGTCAACGTGTGAAATTCACGTAAAACCGTTGTCGCATCATGATTACGTTGGCTACCAGAGTTCCAGTATCACTGGCTCCATGCGATGGTTGCCGAGTTTTTCCGCTAGCGGGCCGTGGTGAGTGGCAGTGGTTTTGTAAGGGAACAGGGGGTTGAATCTAGGACCAAGAAAGTTAATAAGACGGCGTTTAAACGAGAAGTAGGGGTATAGTAATGTATAAACAAGATCGATATAAACAAGTCCGACCGCTTCCCGTTACGCCGCTCCGCGTTGTCAATGTCATAATTACGTTGGCTACGAGAGTTCCAGTATCACTGGGCCACACATTTCAGAGGCCGCTCCACGTCGACAGTTGCCGCGTTTTCACCCTCCCATCTCCCAGTGTGCAGCGTATGTCCAAGTCGCTGTATTCAAACGCCGATATCTTCGGTTTAAATCGACCGATCTTCATCATATTTGGTTCCTTAACTCCTGCGGGAAGTGAAGTTCCAGCGTCATCTGTTGCTACACATTTCAGAGACCGCTCCACTACGACAGCTGCTGAGTTTTTCCGCTAGCGGGCCGTAGTGAAAAGCAGTGGTTTTGTACGGGAATAGGGGGTTGAATCACGGACCAGGAAAGTCGATAAAATGGTATTTTAAATGAGTTGGAGGTGTATAGTAATAAGGAAACGTAGTGACTGAGCCCGTACGGGTGCCGTTCTCGGCCATTTGATGAAAAAATACAGCCCTCCCGCCTGCGGCGTCGGGCCGTATTTTTTCATCAAATGACCTCGAACGGCCACCCGTACAGGCTCAGTAACCACGTTTTCTCATAGTACTTACCATAGGGTGGAACTAGGACAGAGAGTCACAGACAACTCAGCAAACTGATGTACCACATCCGCAAACACACGCAGGGTCAGGTCTATGCAATAGCCAACAAATACCTATAACAAAAATGCCAGAATTGTTGTGTACACAAGTGCAATTTATCTATTTTATAATCATTCAAACAATTTAAGCTTTGTGTGTAAATGAGTCGATAATACAGGACAGAGATAAAGAGGATTAATGTGCTTCCTTTACTTTAGTCTATTCTTCCAAATGCCACGGTGTAAATGCACCTTTTGGGGTTAAATGTGTTTTCATCTCAGACATAGCCACAAATTCATTAAATTATGTGCTAAATAGTAACAACTCCATCAAAAAGTCTGCTAAACAAAAACGTTGTTATCACCATCGATAGCTATCAACAAGAAATTCCATATAAAACTCCCACATGAAAGCCTGGCAGTCGGCCTCAAAATGCTCATTTTTCATTTGTTTAACTTTATGATAACTGTGAGTATTCATACAATGGTCCTCAATAACGGAATAAACTCCGCCTTCACGCTTGGACATGGGTTTCTTCACGTCGACAAGGACCAAGACTGCCAGACATGCAAACGATAAAAGGAGATACACCCACCCTGTGATGAGGGACGAAGATCAGCTGGGTGATAGCTGTGGGCACATTAAACCTGAAACAGAAAGGCTTTTAACGTTAGGTCTGGCAGCTGTTTCTAGGTGCATGTTCTAAAATACATTGGTGTTCTATGCTTTGGTCCTCCGCAAACATATTTTGATATTCCCCCTGATTGTATAAAAGACTCTTAAATAACAAGAGGCGCTGGTAACTAAGAAGAAAAGCATCCGGGATTCGTCTACAAACTGGTCTGATCTTCGGCTGCTAGGTGATATTCCATTAATTCTATACATTTCACCAAGAGATGGCTGTAAGGAAATACATGGGTTAGAGAGTTAGTGACTTACTTCCAACTATTTTCCTTAATCGCCCACAGTTTTTCTTACCATTCACTGATGAAGGAATGGTATGCAGTTTATTTCTTATTTGCTTCTTGCAGTCAGATTGCCAATTGTTCATTGTCAATTCTCTTATTGGACCTGTCATATCCATGTGAGGAATTTTGCACCGTACCAGGATGCAACTTCAGAGCTTTCTTTGCTGCTTCATGAGTCATGTGTGAATGTTGGAAGCAGTGACGTCACTTACCTGACGGATCTGACGTCACGCGTGCCGTACTTCATGGTCCAGATCTGAACGACGTGGGACGCGCCTTGGGAGGAGTGTGTGATGAAGATGTCGCCCGACGTCCCGCGTAACGTCGTCAACCACCGCATCGGACTCCGGTGGTTCAATGACGTCATCAGCTATAGGACACGGGAAATGAGATACTTAGGTCTTCACCAGATGCATATTTTCACCACCGGGAAATGGAAATGATCTTTTAAAATCAGCTGCGGTGATTTCTTACCAATCTAAAAAGCCTGGATTCTTCAAAGTATTTTACCGTGTCGCGACCTAATTATTTGGAATGATAAAAAGACTAATTAAGCCAGTATTTTCTAGCACTCTCCTTTCAAGTACGATTTTATTTCTCGTCTAAAAATAGCTCCGGACAGGTCACAGTTCAATTCTTATTATAGTAACTCCTAAATACCCAGAACTATTCAACGCCTTCTACTGGCCAACTTCAATTTTTTTGTACTATTGTTTTTACAATATCAAAATATCAAGCTATGGAGAAAGTACATCAAAAGAGATAGAGAACAATGTGTAGTATTAACTTTTGTCATATACAAATAGTTTTCTGATGAAGTGTTCTTTGCCAGTTTCAATTTAAATGTCTGATTATGTAGACATAAACAGTACTTTGATCATATGAACTAGCCAGTGAATATATATACGAAACAGAACAAATTATTTATAATAAACGTATATGAAAACTAATTTTGAACCCGTCACCCTTTTTAGAGAAGAAAAGGGTGTTTTGTTGATTTAATGGTGTGTGTATCTATAGGGGGATTGGTGTTAGGCGGAAGAGTTCTCTCACCTGCAGACCATGTGGGAGGGTCACAGCTTCGTCTCTGGAGCCGGTCCTCATGGCTTCTAGAATGCAGTCCTGTGTGCGCGACCAGCCATGGAGACGGTCGTACTTACACTCTTCACTCTCCGTCCCCATCCTCCACGTTCTGTCGATTCCTTCTATGGTCCAGCCTTTACAAGATAGGACAAAAATGGTAAAGCTGCGGAAATTTAAAGTGGAAACAAAACGTCGCGTTTTTAGTCACAGTGGTGCCACGTACATAAAGCTCCGAACAAGAATTCAAGAAGGTATTTCGAATTCATGGTGAAAATTCTAAAACTATGGCGCAGAGAGTTAATTGTTAAAATATTTGCAATAGCTAGGACCTAAGGCTGAGGTTCGGATAAAGGCAGTACTTGCAATTTTTCCATATGACAACTGGAATTTTGAAAGTGTAAAAGAGGAAGTTGATTAAACTCTAATGGCGACAGCACATACTTGGATGATAGTTAAAAGTCTGTGGTCACAGAAGCAATGCAAATAAGAGTCAAATGGTGTGTAAAACGTGATATTCCTATATACCTATGGCTGTACACTCTATGCTTACACCACGCTCTGGGGGGTGGAGTAACTATCTGATACTACCCAAGGTTGGTATACTACCCAAGGTTGCCGTATACTACCCAAGGTTGACATTTAGACCAATCAGATTGTCTCTTATTAAACCACATTTGAAGGTATATAGGAATAGGGAAACCAAGTACCAGTGAAAGGAAGTCAAAATTACTCGGTAAGGCTTGGAAAAATTACTGCCCGCGGCCAGGGCCTTGGGCAGTAATTTTTCCAAGCCTTACCTCGTAACTTTGACTTCCTTTCACCGGAACATAGTTTCCCTCTATTATTAAACCTGTGTTCCACCAACTAGGCGTTCTTTCAATGCTGGGCAGGCATCTCAGCTGAGCTCCTACCTGGCGCCTGGACTGAGGCCGGCAGAAAATGCTCTTTTTTTTTTACTGAGCTGTTCCACCAACCACCTATTCTAGACAGCCGATGTCCACACGGCACCCATATACCAAGACCCGGCGCCAGGTAGGAGCTTGACTCAGAGGGGACAGTGCATTGTCTGGTGGACGTTGGCTGCATTATTGTGGTTCGCTAGTTTCCCGTTCATTTGATCAGGGGGCGCCTCAAATGCTCCTCCACACACTGCACAGCTTAGTCTGTGCAAAACCCAGTTATTATGCAAAGCAGTGTGCTGCCATGTTGGGATTTGTATTGAAACAATGAGAACATGTCAATTTCCCATTGAATACTGTGATTAAGGGAATAATGAAGGTTAAGAAAGATAAGGCTTGATGTTATCAATGTGTATAACACACTCTGCTGCTAAAATTCTGCCAAGGGTACCCAAACTGTTGAATTTTCAGTCTAAGCTTGCGGGATATCGCATTGCGGGTGTTGACCATTCATGTTGATGGCATTGACTCAATGCAGGTCCTGGCAAACCTTGCGGTGGGAGGCATACTCTCATCAAACCTATCGGCTGGCTGTGCAGTTCCTGCTTGCAAACATTAATAAATCAGTTTTTGCCAGCTGGAATAAATTCTGCTAGGCTGGTAAGAATAAGTATACTGGGTGGGATGCTGAGTTCAAAACCTAGCTGGTAGAAAAGCGTGGGATGCCTAGTTCAGCCGGCCGGTAGCCTGGAGACCCAGCAAACGCTCAGCAACCTTGAGGTGATGTGCCAGCAGGTGCTGATTTCATTGAGGCCAGGTCTGCTGGTAAATGCTGTATGGTTGATATACCACGTTTCCACCTGATTGGTGGAACACATGCTTTATCAGTACCGTAGACTAGGCTATAGGCTATACCACACAAGAGATGCAGAATCAACCTTGCACATATTTAAAACAAACAAACACGTTATCCCTACCTTATCATACACGCAAAATGTACGTATGAATTGTCAATGCATATGTGTAACGGTATCCACACATCGATGTATGAACCGGACCCCTGCAAATATATTCCCTGCGTGTAGGTGTGGATAGTGGGACGCTCAATTGGGAGGGTAGGGGAAGGTGCCCCTATCGTGGATCTGACAAGGGACACATAGTTCACAAATATTTGTGTTTATGAAGTATCCTGCTTTACCCTTTGGCTTGATAATGCGTGTAGGCCTGTGACGTGTAAACAAACCATCAGATAACATGTCATTGCTCTCCAATCGTTACCAATCAACGCCATTACACCTACTTGAGAATTGTTGTGCATTACACATTTACACCAGCCATTCCCAAACTGCTAATGCCCCAGTCATGCCCCAGTCACACTGGCGTAAAAAACGGCGTTTTTCCGTGTACGCACGTCTACGTTCTTCTACGCATTTTGGAATCTCAAAATACGCCGCAAAACTGTGATATCTTTATGGTTTTATCTCGAATTATCCGTGATCTAGCCATTACTTATTAACTTTGTATCATACTCAGTCATACTCATAGATAAGTTATACTTATAGGATCTCAGCAATACTGCCAATAGTTCAACGCACTTCATGTTCGTATTTTGTTACGTGCATAGTTGTTTTTCTGCAAGGTATCTAGATCTAGTCTACTAATTATATGAATTGTAAAAATACAACTGACATAACAATAGCACTACGTCTAGATCTAGATCTAGATTAAGCACTCTACTAGATCTAGATTCGAGAAGTAGCAGAAGACCGACGACTAAGCGAATGGCTTTTGCCAATTTCTACTAAAGTTCGGGGTATAAAAACAGGTAGGCTTACATACCCAAGTCCAGGTCCTACCAATTATGATATATTATAAAGTTAGGAATCTTACCTGTTTTAGAATTAATCGGCCATGCCTAGAATCTAGTTGGTAGAAAAGGTTTCTTTAAAATCCATCTTTGTCAGAAGGTTGCTATCTGTGGACGTTGCCAAATGATATCACCATGTAGGTGGTCATGACGACCTTTGTTATGACGTCACGATAATGTCAAGGTAGTCGTCACTCTCCTCCCAGATCTTTCGCGGCGTATTTACTTTTCTTTCGGCTCTAATTCAACCAATGACAGGTTATTCATATCACATGATCAGTTAATACATGACTATTAATCTATCATATGATTTATCTCTTTGATACATATCGGGATCGGTGAAATGGCAATGATAAAAGGCCATTAGACACAATGCTAACCAGAACGAGTTTCAAATATTTGAGCAGCCATTGAAAACCACACTGCATCGCTCGATCAATATACGGAAAAACAAAGGTTTAGCCGACTCGATGGAGCGGCGCGGTGTGCACTCTGTTGAACCACGGACCAACAGAGTATCAGAGTTCAACCACAGAGTAGAGTCTCTGTTTCTCTCTAATCTGTGGTTCAACACTCCAGTCCAGTTACAGCTCTATGGTTTTGAACTTACTTTGCATGCGGAAAATTGTGATTTTACCGGACTTGGGAGCAGATGAGAGAAGGCGAAGTTGTGAGTGTAGTCGCAGAGCATTGATCACGTGATCAGCATTTGTGTTCAACCAAATCCTCAAATTACTCAACATTTATTTTCCTAGTAGATAACGAACCATCTAGATCTATTTAGACTTTCATAATGAGTGTGGTTAGTGTGGGATAACATTCATCTGATCACATTCGATACAGGGAAACCAATGACTGAGGTTGATCCCATCCCAACTGCTACGGTGAAGTCTAATCACATTCGGTGTGGTGCCCCCTCGGGGTTCACGTGGGAACCAGAGTAATGACTCACTTGATAGCGTTCTATCTAATCCGCTAGGTGACAGTCAGAATTAATCCCAAGAAGGAAGAACTGCATTCGATCATTGCAACTTCACAAGAGGTAGCACCACAGATCAGGCAGACTAGTTTCAACAAGGAAATCCAAGGAGGTCCAATAAATGTAAATGTAAGTCAGAGTAATTCTGTGGGCATTTCCCCCTGGACCCTCAGATGGATTTTCCCCTGGAACTCTGCCACTGCCAGTCTTCCCAGAAATTGTAAAAATGCAAGTGTTTCCAGGGGCTTTGCTTCCCGGACCCCTAGGATTAATTGGCTCTGTTGTTGGACCCCTGGCAATTTCCCAGATAGCCTCAGGTGTGTAACCCCCCTCCCTGAAATTAAATCTCAGGGCTTCCCCCTAGACCACAAGGAGGGATTATGCCAAAGGGCTCCTAGCAATCTAGAAATACAATTATTTCCAGGGGCTTCACCCCCTGGACTCCCAAGAGGAGCTTTGTTGCTGGAACCCTGCCAATCTGTTCAGGTGTGTAGCCCCCCCCCCTACCTGATACCAAATCCTGAAAACAGATAAATACTCTATGAAGTCCTAACGATATCATGGGCTTTGCCCCCTACAACTTAGCTTGCAGACCATTACAGGTCTTCCCAGGCTGTCTCAGGTGTGTAACTCCCCTGCACAAATAAAAATGAATAGCTTGTATCACAGGTCTTCCCAGGCTGTCTCAGGTGTGTAACTCCCCTGCACAAATAAAAATTACTAGCTTGTATACATATGTAAAATCTAATTGCTTCCCTAGGTTTCACCCCCTAGACCCAACAAATAGGTTTTGTCACCCGACCACTATGTCAATCATGTAACCTAAAAAGACTATCTAATCTAGTAAAGCCAAGCACTTCAGGTCTTCACCCCTGGTCCCCAAGGAGGCACATTGCCCCTAGTTTTTTTTGTTTTTTTTTTGCAATTTTCCATGGTAGTCTCAGATATGTGACCCCCTCCTGAATCAAGATATAGATTGTATATGATATCTGAAAGCAATCAAAATCCTGGATACAGCTTGTATAAAATCTGAAACCCAAGTGAGTTCGGGACTTTGCCTCCTGGACCTTTGCTACTGGATCCCTGGCAAGCTTCCCAGGTAGTCTCATGTATGGCTCCCCTCTCCATAACAAAATCCTAGATGCAGCTTGTATAATCTATGAAATCCAAACAGGCTTTGCCTCCTGGATCCCTTGGATTGGCTTTGCTGCTGGACCCCTGGCAATATTCTCTAATAGCCTCAGGTGTGTTTACAAACTCCCTGCTCCCTCAAACAGTATTCTTAGTACAGCTTGTATGATCTATCAAATTCAAATTTTTCTGGGGGCTTTGCCCGCTGGGCACTCCCCCCACCCCAATAGGGGCTTTGCTATGGGACCCCTGGCAATATTCCCAGATACCCTCAGGTATAATCTCCCTTGCCCCCAAACAAAATCCTTAGTAGAGCTTGCATAATCTATCAAATTCAGACCTGGACCCCCTGGACCTACACCCCAGACAGGGGCTTTGCTAGTGGACCCCTGGCAATATTCGCAGATATCCTCAGGTGTGTGACAGGCCTTACTCAAACAAAATTCTCGATAAAGCTTGTATACTCTACAAATTCTAAGTGCTGCTGTGGGGCTTCGCCCACTGGAGCCAATCATCCAAGGTAGTCCGAGGTGTGCCCCCAAGCAACATCCAGGGTACGCCCCTGAGAACTAAACAATACCCTCCTCCCCTGTACTTTGTGCTCCTTTGTACAATGTCATGGAGAAGTGCAGCTATGTTAGCAGTTTCAAGTAAGGATTAGGTTGGCTGACTGTTATAACAAATGGTATAGCTCTGCAACCAGTCCCTCTATGTATCGTAAAACAAGCGAATAACCAGATAGATGATATACGATTGTGATACGATTGGTATTGACAGGAGATTTCTATGAGGATGATCATTATCAGCAGATTGCTTTGGCAGCTATCTTGAAAAATAGGCACTGTCTAAGATATCCAGTCCAGTCTCAAGGTAGGTACCTCCAGTCGGCGACTAGAAGTACCCAGTGATATGCCCGCCTAGTCACACTATCTATGTGAATAATCAGGGAGGGTGGGTGTGTGTGTGTGTGTGTGTGTGTGTGGGGGGGGGGGGGGGGTTCTAGCTACCTTGACAAGGGGAGGGGGTGTGCAATGGAAAGGTAGCAGGGACATAAACATGGTACAGTAGGCACTGGAGATAACAGTTTCGGTCAGGTTAAAGGTGGAAATATTTGAGGTATATCACGTAGAAAACACATCGGTGTTGCCCTTGTGGTGGGGCAGACGGTCTCTGGAGAGATTGAAACAACTGTTTTATTGTTCTGAATGCGGCTCAATGAAAACTGTTTTAAAATCATGAGAATTAAGAAGTGGATTTTCATGGAAATGGGGAAAGCTGCCGTCTCTGTGTATATTAATCCTAGGGATATTAGTATAATTGTCACCCACTGACTAATCTGCGGTCTGCCTGTCACTGACTAGCCTGTTAATGGCCTGCCTTTCAGTGACCGGCATATCATTGACCTGCCTATTATTTTCCGACCTGACATGTCCTGGCTGTCAGTGGCTCGCCTGTCTGTATTCTGCAAGACCAAACTTATACTGTCTGCAAGTACCGGGCCTAGAAAACTGCCTGTCAATGTCCTGCCTGTCAGAATACTGCCTGTCGTTGGCCTGCCTATCAATGGCTTGACTGCCAGAAGATGGTCTGTCAGTAGCATGGCCATGAGAAGATTGCCTGTCATTGAACTGCCTGTCAGTGGCCTGTCTGTCAGAATACCGCCTGTCATTGGCCTGCCTATCAGTGGCTTGACTGCCAGAAGATGGTCTGTCAGTAGCATGGCCATGAGAAGATTGCCTGTCATTGAACTACCTGTCAGTGGCCTATCTGTAACTAACCTCTCTGCTAGTGGTCTGCATGTCAGTGGCCTACCTGTCTCGCAAGCAGCCTGCCTTAGGGGATGAGATGGTTTATGGATGAAACGGATTTGTGAGTGATCGAAAGGAAACACCATGTTTAATCCACGTTTACTTTGTTTTCTGCATGCGTCCATTGTATATTGTTGGATATGGAGGCGGTCAAGGGTTGAAGTATATAACAGGACCGGGGTGGAGGGGGGGGGGGGGGGGTTGTCAAAAATTGTCAAAAGTAGATGACGTCACTTATGGACAGCCTCTTATTTGGGAGACCCAACCTGAAATGATTGCTACATGAGATAAGTTATATAGAGTTGAATAAAACTATTTATAAAAAGTAAAATCTAACAACGAAAATATGTATTCAGTAGGATTATTAGCAAACCTGCATGCTATATAGGATAACATAATATGGTAAAATGACGATTCATCAGGATATCTTTAAATTTGCCCTTGATCTAAAAAGAAACATGCGATTTGACTGACCGTGATTTATAGTACCGGTAGTTTCAATACAATCATTTGATATGAAATTCCCTGAATGTCTTGGGGTTCATAGAATTAATTAGCATTTTGGCAGTTTTCTACCCGGGTTCTCCACCATATGGACTGAATGGCGTTTATGGTTATTATGTGTCTTATTTGGTATAGTGTGATATTAATACCAAGCACCCACACACTGGTGTATGTGTGTGGCTATGTAAAGTCCTGTCAATGTGTAGCAATGGGGGATGAGCTAGCCTCAGCCTGCCGTATCTGGATTAGTCCTGGGATGTATCACAGTGAGATATCTACTGTATTGTGGATGGTTAACAGCAGTCACTGGAATCCTGGATTAAGTTGTCACAGCAGCTGGATGTAGGTAGGTTGTAAGTGGTAGAATACTCCTTGACTGTATCAGCCCTTCACAGAAAGATCTGGGGAGAGGCACTTGTAGTATAACTCCTTTTATTTGGTACGCAGACAATCACTTCTCACAAACTCAGATAGAAGAACCCTGAACTAGGGCTGCTATTTGCTTATATAGGAATTCTCAAGGTTGAATACATTACAACATCAAGGCTGAATAAATTACAATGTCAAGGTTGATACACTGTCAAGGTTGAACAAGTTACAATGTCAAGGTTGGTACACTGTCAAGGTTGAACAAGTTACAATGTCAAGGTTGGTACACTGTCAAGGTCCCTGTCCCAAATGCCATGTCCATCCCTGTGGCGCACTGTCCTTGCCCATTCCAAGGTCAAGGACAGTGGGAGTGCATCCCCCCAACACTGTGTTTGGGAGGCTGATGTGTGTTAGGTCAAGGCCACTGCTGGGTGCTCATGCATACTGATGAGTCTGTATGGTCACATCCAGTCACTGTGTCAAGGCCACTGCCAAGTGCCCATGCATTATTGATGAGGGTGGGGATGCCCAGCCTCTCTGTGCATTAATGAGGTGAAGGACACTCAACAGCACAGTGCACAGTGGGCCGGCGCCCTGTTCTGTGTCAAGGACACTTGTGTCAGCCCAATACTTTTCACATTGTGGTTTGTGCATGGACATACTCCAGTGCAACGCATCTGTTGGTGTTGGGTTCGGGATTTATCTGGATAACGAGATTGCGCGCTCATAGCTTTTAAAATCGCTTTACCGCATATGTTTATAATAAACACTGGAATCTCATCGTAATGATACAAGCTTTACTCATAGCCTTTGATGGAGAATAGGAATATCAAATCAATTCCGAAGCAAAAACATATACATGTACCTCCGAAGATTTTATATCCCTAGTTAAGAGACCTTGGTCAACAGCAAACACTGGCCTGGTGGGATAAATTACACCAATTGTGGTAACTCATTAAATCCTGCACCGTAGAAGTTGCATCACACACTGGTCCTGTGCATATCTTTGAAGAAACCCCCTTGAGTGAGTCCGGAACCTATGTAAACCGATGTCATACGTTATGCAAGTAAGACCATGGAGCCTAGTGCTTCCTAGGTTAAAGTATTCTAACCAACAGTGAACGAGAACAACGATATTGTTTCAAATTTTATATAATAGATTGAACAAATATGAAATGAATAAATTATCTCTTTTCTAGATTTGCACTTATCTCTCATTTGAAATTTCAAGAATGCCGGGAGCCCTACTTGGTAATCCTACCAGGCATCTTCAGGGCCATTATCATTATATTCTTCTTTTTTTCCCCGAAAATTGTATTTATTCTTGGAACGCAATCAGCCCTAGAGCAGGGAGCTGTTTCAAAACCATAGACTTAACCCACGTTTTGAAACAGCTCCCTGGTTTCAATTTACGCCCAGCATTTGTGGATGTGGCTTATAATTACAGAAACGCACACTCATAGAGCGCATTAGAGGTCCCACTTCCTGCCACCAGTAGGCGCAGGTGACTCTGGCATGTGAGAGGCAGACGCCGCACGCCGCCTGCCCCAGCGTCTTTCAGGTGGGCAGAGCAGACAGCGGCAACCTAGCCACAGTGAGTTAATCGACAGGTGTACTGCCAACCCTGACAGACTGCGCCGGAGAATCACAGCATCAAGGTAGGTCTAGTTCTACAGCCATGCAGCATGCACATTACTTTGCAGTTGTGATGATCACTCAGTTATGGTGCACATCTTTTCTCACTGATCATACTCATATCAATCTTTTTGTCTGAAGATTCTTTAACAGAATTTGGTATTTGACAAACAAATGCAGGGAAAGTATACTTTATTGAACAGTCCTCCTATAGAAATGTCGGTAATTATAATCTGCTTGCAGGGTATTATTTCTTATAGGAGATTTCCATAATGGTTTTGTGGTGTTCCTTCCAACCTCTCCGTTAGACCAGTGCAATTCACATGTATAGTTTCTTTTGATTGTTTTGTGACAGTAGTTCATGTACGGAGAGACAAACACGCAACTTTTACGATACAATCAATCAATTCAATTTTCACGTGAAGCAATCTGTGAAGCATCCCCCTCTGATCGATTCTCTAATACCATTCCCACATAAAGGACGCGTCTAGTTATAGGGCAAGGTGGCAGTACTATTATATGACACGTGGTGCTAGAATTCAAAAGGGCATCACATGTAGGTCTGATCAGGGCATGAGGCATTGTCTTGGGAGAAGGAGGGACAGGTACAGGGACGGGTTATTTACCTCTCCTTACGTTCCAAGCATTGGCCGAAATGAGGATTAATGGGAAAGAGACAGATGGAATTGTTAGGTCCGTAATAGAATCCTGCAACAAACCTTCTTTGTAGCAAACACAGCAGTTCCTGACGGCATTATAGTGTTTGAATAGTTTATTTGGTACAGGACTTGACAAACGACACCAGGGACCTGTTTCACTAGCTCTGTGACATGTGTAGATGGCGTCTAGATGGTGTGTCCAGTTTCATAAGAACTAGACATTAGACTTCGTGTTGTCCGTTCTTGCTTGCACTGTTGGTGCCGCTTTTCATGTCTGTCTAACACTTTTGTCATGAAACTAGTGAAACAGGTCCATGAAGTGTAGATTTGTCTAATTCTTATGTTTGGGGTCTGTCTTTACCTAAGGACAGCTACTTGTGTTGTCACGAAACTAGACAACCCCAATGTCTGTATAGTGTCACAGACATGTCACGAAACTAGTGAAACAGGTCCCTGGGAGGTGTTTAACAGTAGTGACTATCATTGATAGTGACCATCTCCGTTTCCTAGACGAATTATCATAGCTACGCATGTATGGCACAGCTATATCCAAATAAGTGTTAGACCAGCAGTGATCGTTCCAGCCTAACAGGTATATGCAACACCTTCTTTCTATTTTAGAAGGAGTTTATTCATTTTCTGATTGGTATACCTCAAGATGTCCTTGTTTGATAAGATGATGGTTGACTAAAGTTGAGTTTTTTTTCATATTTTTTTCTACTTCCTTTTCCCCCCTCGAATAACATATGTACATAACATGAAACAAGGTGACAAGACAGTTTTACATTACATTACAATACAAGCTGTCAAGGATCCACTAGTACCATTTAGAGTTTTCCTGTCAGATTATCTTTTTAAAATGGAAATTGATTAACAGACTCATGACACATGGCACCCTCCTAGAAGAGATCTGACAATCTACTTCCTGAGTCTGATTGTATATCTGCACCGACCTGCCTTTTTGTGGATTCACATTATACATTGGTTTAAAGCTGAAAAAGAAACAGCTGGACAGTCTGTGAAGCTCCTTTAACAGTTCCCATATTCTCTCTCAACTTGTGATATATGAGTTGTTTGGCTTTTTAAACTTTTGACAGTTGCCTAGTTTTGAATCTGAAATGTTAGCTGCTCTTGCCTGTCTTTAGTGGATACCCCGGGGACCAGCTTTGGGTCGGGGCAGAGATTAGTTAGCGCTAGCACCACGAAAGATCTACTCGGAGGGTGGACACATAGAGTCTTGAAAGGTTGAGCATCGTCCATCTAGTCCAAAGTTGTCATGAAATGAACCACCGGCCAATTCCTCTAGAATCAGGGTATTAACATCAAATCGCATCGTTTCATATTTCCCCCCTTAAGTTGGCATTGACAATAGCCAACTATGACTTCCATTATTACATACATTTTCACAAGATTCTCTTCAAGACGCAATCCCACTTTTAAATTTTATGTAGCTCGTTTTCAGCCTCACACTTATGATGTTCCATTTTCAACTCATGTTAGCAGAGATGTCAGTTTTCAATTTTTCCGTGGAAATCCACGTTTTTCATAGTCAGTCTATTCAATTGCTTTTCCTTACGTCAAACAAAGATAATCTTGATTTAGCCTCATTTACTCCAATAAGACAGTGGTTTGGACTTCCAAACAGACCCTCAGCCCCACGCCATGGCCGACAAGGACATATTATCCAAGTTTTTCCGGTATCTCTAAGGCAGAAAAAAAATCCATATGAAAAATATTTCCACTTTTTTCCTTGACCTCAACTGACATCCCTGTGTTAGATCTGTACTCCACTCATAGATTTTTCTCATGAAACAATCTTTGTTTGTAGATGTAGAATTTTACAGTGGTCAATATGAAGTTGAGGAGAGGGGGTTCTCTACTTCTCGATGTATTCCCTACTAATGATATTCTATCATCTAGACTTATGTTTATTATGGCTGCTGTAGCCAACCGATTATTAGCCAAGTGCTAGAAGCTATTAACTTTTTGACAATTGAAAAAGAATTGCTTTAGGGTGTCATCCTCATTACAGTACTCACATGAAGGGGAGTCACTAAATCTGTAACATATAGATAATACTATTTATCACTTTTTATTGGAATGGTTAGTATCTAATTAACCTTGTAGCTTTAAAAGTTGTTTTATATATTTCCTCTGATTCTTCTTCCCCACAAATGTTATTTTGTTCTGTACATTTTCTTTGACAAGATGGTTGCAACAAAAACTTGTAATCAACCTAACTCTATGAGTTCATAATATTAATTATTTCATCCTATCTGATATGAATCAATATGACTTGCTCATTGTTTATTAAATGTTGGGTATTGGGTAACATGTATATTGTATATGGTCATATTGGGTAACATATATCCAGGGAATACATCTTTCAACAACGTACATGACATCGAGATAAGTCCCCTTTACATTATATTTTTCTTTGATGTCTTCTATAGACATAACTCCATTACCTCCTAAACTTTCTTGCATTTTTACGATACGTGGCCTTTTCCAGGCCGAATTAAACAAGTTCCTTCCCTTTAATAAATTCTTTGAATGAAACAATTATTCCACATACGTTCATAACAACACCCTATATTGTTGCAAAGAGCGGGCATGAAACTCTTGTACCATATATTTGCCATATCATGATAGAACCATGAGGTTTGTTGCCTAATCTTCACTTTTGTTCAGCAAGGAAGAATTTATAAAGAGATATGGCAAAGTCCAGGATTGAAAGTCATCAACACAGAGTCGTTTAACCCACTTAATTCTATAAGCTCTGTAACTTCTTTAACATTCATCAATTTTAATCCTCTAGAAATATCTCTATATAGCATCTTAGATTACATCTTGTTTGGTTTTCCATTCCATAGAAATTTATCTATCATCTGATTTATTTCTTTAAATACTCTATTTGGATTACATAGTCCATTCATTGTATATAGGAGCTTAGGAATGATTGATGAGTTGATAACCGTGATTTTCCCCTTCAAGGACAATTGTCTTTTGTTTCACTTATTGCAACAAGTTTTTGCACATCTATGCAGTTTTTCTTTTAAATTCATTTCAGAGTTTAGCATATCAGATTTTCCAGTATCTATAATAATTCCTATTGGACAAAAGGAGCTAGTAACCTTGAAGGGTTTGTCATGAAGTTCATCATGAAGGGAACCCTGAGGGAGCCGACCTAGAGGCACCAGGCAGGATTTTTCGTAATTTATTTTCAATCCCGCATATTTTCTGAATCTTTGAAGGAGATCTAACAGGAAGTTTAAGGATTGAGGATTTTTTAAAGGAAGATAATGACATCATTTGCAAATAATGAGGTTTTAATTGCTCTATGTATTAGCCAAAATGTCCACAACTAAGTTAAACAAATATGGTGAAATGCAGCATCCTTGCCTGGGGCCTCTTTTCGGGTGGAGCCATTTAGAGATGTATCCATTGTTAATGGTACATAATTCTAAACCCGAATACAATAGTTCTATCCAGCTAATATATT
Organism: Alentia gelatinosa; assembly: GCA_950022655.1. Lineage (NCBI taxonomy): Eukaryota > Metazoa > Annelida > Polychaeta > Phyllodocida > Polynoidae > Alentia > Alentia gelatinosa. Next base: position 26,255,777 of record OX465589.1, read on the forward strand.
CTTCTCCAACTCCAAACAATCTCAAGTATTCCCACAAAGCGGACCATTCCGCTGAGTCGATATAGATGCAACACCTTGTCTATGAGACAACTCCCATGTAACAAAACATAAGAGAAGTGTATAGTAAAATAATGGATACGTTTTGAGGATCTTAGTGTGTTTCTTTGTCCGGGGCTATGCCGAGTTCCATATTAGGGTCCAGCAAGAGAGGAGGGAGAGCTCTTCGCACGGGAAACACTCCATGCATATTCTCTGTAACTGACAGAAATTAAAACTGCTGTGAGAGTGGTTCACTGGAAACCACACTCTCCCAGCAGATATCCTGCGCTCTACTTCCTGTGGTCGCTTTGTATCTCTGCCCCAACCTGCCTGTTTGGGCTCAAATCTGGCCCATACGCCAGTTTTTCAATTATCCTAAATTATGAGAGATTTGCAGGGTATTTTGTGTTCTACATGTAAATAGAGATGCACATATTCATATGGTAAATAAAATACTCTAATTTCTATCATTATTTATGTCAAACCAGACACAGCCTCTGGGATTACTTTCTACAGTGGAAAGCACCTCATGTGTTACAGGGCTTTGTTTTGTCAACAATGCCATGTGCTCCTCTGAAGGAGCAGTCTAATCAACTGTGAATTCCCATTATAAAATGGTTTAAGTCTGAAAAAGAAACAGGTGGATTGTCTGTGAAGTTCCTTTAACAATTCCCATATTTCCATACTCATGATATGTGGGTTGTTTGACTTGTATAACTTTTGACAGCTGCCTTGTTTTGAATCTGAAATCTTGGCTGGTTCCCGCTGTACTTACTGGATACCCTGAGAACCAGCGTATGACGTCACTGGGTTGGGGCAGAGATTAAGCCAGCGCTAGCGCCACGAAAGATCTGGGGGGAGAGTGTGGAAACCAAAGTTGTCATAACTGGTACCGAAATCCACAACTCTCCGACTGTTGTGAGGCAGTTGACATTTCAGTGAGTGTTTTTTAGAGCGTGTTTGCACGTGCTAAATACATCATCTAGAGGTTAGAGTCAGGGTTAGAGTAGTCACATTGAACTTTCAGTGTGCTTCCAGAAAACTATCCCTTTACTATCTGTGTGCTATTCACTGTGCTATTGAGAAGAGAGCATGGTGCCAGTGTCTCAGGGTCTTAGAGGTGTACCCAGCTGACCATGACCAATCACTCAAGACCGAAATACCTCATGACCCACTGTTGCTTGATCTGTTTCGATCCTAGATAGGCAGTTGAAGAAATGGCAAGTTGACTGGGTGCAAGTGTAGAGAAGGATCCGTATACCTAATCTAACCCAAAACTTTCAATTGTTATTCATTTATAATTGCACGCTCATTCATCAATGATGAATATACTATTAGCTCCTAGTTTAGAAGTTATACCCCATATACGATAGTTAAGTATGGGTGGGTCTATCAATGTAGCCAGGTGTGTGGGTGGGTGGGAGGGTGTTGGTGTAGGAAGGTGACTACCGGGATCATCAGGAATGGAGGACAACCGTTTGACAACCTTCAGTTGTGGATTTTCGCACCAAAGCCTGATAACTCTACGGTTGCAGTTGTCAATGGGTTGTAATCTCTGAAGGGATAATCTTTAAATTCTCAACTGTTTCACATTGAACACATAATAGTTATTAGGCTGATGATAGCGGTACCAGTTATGACGACTTTTGGTGTTCGGTGGTTCTTTAAAGCCGAGGACACACCAAGCGAGATACGCAGCGATCACCAGAATCGCCAACAGAAAGATAATTGCATGTATGTGAGCTATTCATATTTCACCTGATTATTGCTACTGAGACGCTAAATCATCGGTGAGAGAGAGAGTCATTACTACGAAATTTAATCGTATATCCAGGGATATGGGGTAATGACTATGAAATGAAATCGTATATATACACGCCATTTTTTGACGATTCTGGAGATCGTTGACGTTTCTCGCCAGGGACCTGTTTCACTAGTTTCGTGACATGTCTGTGACACCATACAGACATTGGGGTTATCTAGTTTCGTGACAACACAAGTAGCTGCCCTTAGGAAAAGATAAACCTCAGACATAAGAATTAGACAAATCTACACATCATGGACCTGTTTCATTAGTTTCGTGACAAAAGTGGCACCAACAGTGCAAGCAAGAACGGACAAAACGAATTCTAATGTCTAGTTCTTATGAAACCGGACAAACCGGACACGCCATCTAGACATGTCACGAAACTAGTGATCATGGTCCTGACAAGCTTGTCACAGCCTTTGGTGATAACTCCTTGTCACTTCTATGACGACCCTTGATTGTTTCGACGTTCAGTGCGGCTCTGTGGTTCAGAGCTCAGTCAGGCCGTGGCTTCGTCAAACACTGCACAGCAGACATTCACTACAATGCAACTCCATGTTTTCACTCTTTAAATGTGAACTCAGGATATGCTTGCAAGGCTCCTTGGACAAAGTAGCTATAGGTTATTGAAATAGCGAGTCTGAGCTGTTTAAATGTGCAAATGATAATTTGTATACATTAAAGTTAGGTATATTATGCCCATGCCCATGCCCGCTAATATACATGTATTATCATGCAGCTCCTTGTGGTGTTTCTCTGTTATGCAAAACAATATGACGGTGAAATACCGTAGAATGGGATGCAATGGCTGTACATCCTCTGGGAACTATATGAACGGGTATCATAGATGTCTTATGCCCGGCGTCCCCTGAGCTCCCGATGCGCTCCAGTATGCCTAACGATGCACCTCCCAACTAGGAGCAAACAGTATGTTCATCACTGATGAATGAGCGTGCAATTTCAAATGAAAGTTTGAGTTACATTTAGTGTATGGGTAGTTTTCTGTAACCCACTTGCACTCATTCAACTTGCCAATTTCTGCCTGAGTCTAGGATCTAAACATATCAAGCACCAAGGGGTCAATGAGGTAATTTGGTCTTGAGTGATTGGTCAGGGTCAGCTGGCCACACCTAAGACCCTGCGATATCTTGGCAAAAGATTCTTCCTAACCTTGCGGCGTTTCCTGAATTATATCGTGTTATATATTTGAAAATAAAAATACTACCTCAAGATCTACATCGATATACATGTTACATCGTGAGGTGCATCGGGACCGTGATCACCTTTTTAGAGCGTGCTTGTACGCGCTATATACGTTGCCTATAAAAGGTTAGAACGGTCACATACACTTTCAGCGTGCTGAGAAACTATCCCTTCACTATCTGCGTGCTATTCGCTGTTCTATTCGGTAAGGAGCAGGGTAACTGTGTCTCAGTGTGTTGGAAGTGTGTTCAGCTGACCATGAACAATCACTCGAGACCGAAATACCTCATTGACCGACTGTTGCTTGAAATGCGTTAATCCTAGACTTAGGCAGTTAGTGAAATGGTTAGTTGACTGGGTTCAAGTGGGTTACAGAAAACGATCCATAGATTAAATGTAACCCAAAACATTTAATTCTTATTCATTTATAATTGCACGCTCATTCATCAATGCTGAACATTCTATTTGCTTCTAGTCTTTTACCGTATACCATTACGATGCGTGGCTAAGTGGCTTGTCGAGACATCTGTCTACGATATGGACCTTCCCGATGAGTCTACAATTTTGACATTTTTGTATCGGAACCCGTTCAGTGTATAGTAATAGGTGGACGCCAGGCCTTACGCTCATGCATTCAGTCATCCAATGATAAAACATCTGTTGCCAGGTTTCGTAGCCTAGGAGATATGCCGCAATCAAGGCCACAGGAAAAAGGCGTATTTGAAGAGGGAGGGACGTCATTTAGATCGTTTAGCTTGCATTGCGGACCCGGTAGAGACCTCCAGGAGATTTCCGTTTACAATCATCTGAAAGACGTCACTGGCATCCTTGAGATCAAATAATCTGGAGGTTATTCTGAACCTATTGTTTTAATTGAATAAATACCTAATATAATTATCTCGATATCCTGAGAACAAAGACTAGACTAGTTGAATGACTTGACAGATTGCTGATGTTACAATAGGGGTACTTACCCTTATTTCAAAGTTTTATACATTTTAGGTAAACGAACTAATTTGGTCGTATGGTTTACATTTTGAAATTAGATTCCGATGTTAGTGATTAACATGAGCTGGGCAACCAAAGTGCACTTGTATCCACATTGTTATATGCCTGAAAATGAATAAAATATCACTGAGAATAAGCAAGGAATCGATGAGCCATCCCGTCGTGTATAGACGTATGTGTTACGGGCTCCATTACATTTTTCCTAAATGATTAAATCTGCGTTTCCTGATTGAATTCTAGTCTTAAGATCCTATGACTAGGTATAACAGCTTACTAAGGACTTAAGAAATGGTATGCTCAATGTTAATGAATACGCATGGAATTGAATCAAAAGTTCAACGTTTTGTCGAGCCCTAGGATAAATTGTCGTACGTGTATCGTACTTGACAAGAATAATAGAGTTTTAACTGATAAGTGAATCTATAGGCCCATTTCCATTGGCCGACAAACACGGTGTAGATTTTTTGTGTTCACCTTATAGCCTATTTACATTGGTCATCACCGATACACAGTCAGGAACCCCCGACGGACCTTAGCACTGCTGACACAAAATGGAAATAGGCTATAGGAGAACACAGGAAATATACACAGTGTTTGTCGGCCAATCGAAAAAGGCCTTATATTGCACCGTCTCAACTCATGTTATTGTCTTAAACATCTGGGAGTATGACATTTGTCTAATTGGCCATCATAACCCATAATGGAGTCTGTGATGAAGATGAAGTTGTACTTGCTTCATTTACTCAAATGAACAGGAGTGTCAGTTTCGGGGAGGGTGGTATTCTGCTCTCGATTCCCATCGAGCCGATGGTCCGGATAAATCCGGATGAAAAATGTCGACGTCTTATAAGCATAAATATAACATCAATATAAAACAGTTAGTTTAATAAAGAAGGTAAAATGATATGTTGATAGAGTTCATGACAAGCAGTTTGCAAGAAGTGAGTCACTTCATTGGGGACTGAAATATGCGAGAAGACATTAGCTATATTCTGGGTGTCTATTCAATTATAAACATCTCAATTCCTATTGTCGGCGGCAGTTTTCCCAAGTCCCGGTAATGTCACGGGTCATACTCTAGATGGGGGTAGGACTTTCTAACGCGATGTTCAGACTGGAATAGTTTAAGCTACAGCCACTGACAAGAACAATACCTGTGGTAATAGTTCTCTGTACTTCTATTCTCCGCTCTCCCTACAGTTTTTCCGGTCTGCTATGTCGTTTCTCCTGACCTCTGTGCAGTTTCTATAACACTTTAATGTTTTTCATGTCCGTTATGAAGACCCTTTTGTTTTGATTCGAGTTTTATCTTTATTATTCAAGAAAAGCAAAGACATCCATACATTAAATTACCGGTGTTCTTCCTGGCTTCCGGAAATGGTGTTTTAGCGCGGGTATCTGCGGGTTTAGCAGGGTCACTTTAGCTCCCCACAGAACAATGCCGAATATCTGTGGCGAAAATGACGTCATTGACGTCATTGCTGTAAACCCGCGTGGTTTTCTTTCTGAGTGCTACAAAGACGCCTGCCAGATGTAACAGAACTAGCCCCTACTGCCTTCATATATCCAAGGGTCACCCCTAAACACGAACAGCTATTGCTTCAGTGTTTTGTTTTTAATTTTTTTTTATTCATTTGGCACGTTCGCATACAGGAGTCGCGGTCTTCCACACACCAAGTTCTTGAGATATATGTATCAGTTCGATAATAATTATCATACATTTGTAGTTTAGGATGATACAATGAGAAAATACAAAATCTATATACATAACATTATTCAAAAAGATTTACTAACATCAAGATGATATAATATATATTTATGAATAAGTCTAGCCGACAGAGACAGTGGTTAATATACGATGCATGCAGGCTTTTTTGTAGTGACTATAATCCCAGGATATTGGTCATGATAGACCCACTGGAGGCAAGATGCTGCGGTACCCACAAGAATGCCTTCTCTAGCCATTATCACTCGCTATCTGCCCAATCGTCCATGCTGTCACTCCCTCACCAGCCTGAGTGTATTCACTTAATCATTAAGTCAGTCACCCATAGCTCACCAGAGAAGGCCTTGTATGGGCAGTCACTGTCAACTGGATGAGCGAACTTTGATGGCAAGTTAAAAAAACGCCTTCATATTCCTCTGAAGTCTTTGCGGTATTAAAACGTGAATAGGGAAGACTTTAGACACACCCTGAGCCATGGCGGGCGGCACGCTTTATCACACACCTCATAAGCAGGACCTACTAATTATGGCATCTCTGTGTAAGTCTTCCCGTGTGGTTCAGCTTTAGGAGTTCCCTGAGACGTGAGCGTTGGGTGTGTCTCGCCGAATTGTAACGGCATCGGTGATCCGTATGAGATGGCTTTACAATAGCAGGCATATATCATCAACTAACCACTGAACAAAGAGTAAGACTTGCAGGATGGGAAAGGTCAGCATAATCAAATACGATTCACTCCACCCACTCCTCTCCTTTCCTACATTCGTAGGGGTTATTTTATACATATTATACAAATACATATACGTATTACTTCATAATACTCGTATACTTATACCATAATTGACACCTGTCAATTACCATATGTATCTTATCCATATGTATCTTCTTATCTGGTATCATATTTACCAATATGTATCTCATTGTATCATATTTACCAATATGTACTACCTTATCATATCATATTTACCAATATGGATATTCTTATCCATTACGATATTATTACCACTGTATTAATATCTCATGTCTAATTGGTCATCATAAAATTAAAATAAATTTTATTTAGACTCTAGACTTTCTCTTTCTGTGTTCAGGGATAGGGATAATGTGTCTACCATGTTTTCTCCATGACATAAAACCTGCTCTATTGAGGGACTACTAAGGCTTGTGTTCGCCAACAAACTTTAGAGTGTAATATTACTCAAGCTTACAACTTCTGACATGTCTCCTTTTACTCAAAATAAGTATTTGACAGATCTTCTACCGAAATACCTGAACTCAATTGTAAAGATGTCTACAGTATTACGGAAATATCCCGAATCTGTCGTGTTCTTGATAAACTCGTGTGATTTTGTGCCTGATGCTATAAGAGCACCCCACATGGATCACGCACATAAACACTGCCTTGGAGAACACCGTGGGCTCAGGTGGATGGGTTCAACACCTGTTATTACAGGTGAAACGGAAACTGCAGCGTACGACGAGTTTGTGTTCGCTAACGAGAATTACTCATAGGAAAACGGTTCTGTTTACATCGACCAGCTGTACAGTCATGCTTGTAAGTGAACATTAGCCACTTTATGGTATGAAAAAAATATCAGGATTATAGATATATTGTCTTAGAAAGTAATAGCCGTCTCTCTTAGAGGGGCAGTCACTACCAGTTAAGTTGCATTCATTACAAAAAGTCTTATACAAGAAACTAGGAAGTTCTTGCTTCTTTTTTAAGTTGCTTCTTCTTTTATATCAATATGTCAGGACGGCCGTATCCCGCTGTGGAAATAACTCGAGATCTACTAAAAGAAAAGGAACCATAGAACATGTTGATGCTACTGAATCATTGTTGATTTGAGATAATTACTAGATATAAGATGAATCCAACACAGTCAGATGTCTTAAATTGGTCCACATTGGTGTTAGATACATAATGTCAGTATAATGATTACTAATGTCAAGAGATGATCCTATCATTATCTTACTAATTTCCTCATCCAATTGTCCGGCTTCAGCAGATAATGTAGGCTCATTATCTCTGGTCACATAAGTAAACCCTCTACACAAATGCATCTTATTGTTTCAAAGTTGTATGAAACTACGACAAGCCATATTCAAGAATAACTTCATATTTGGATATCTTCTTCGTGTGTAGAAAGGTGGGTTGCATAGCATTCTCCCTGAAAGTTGACTAGATATTATATACAGTAAAACCACGCTTCCGGGACACCCCACTTCCGGGGAACCCCGCTGCTGGGGACACCCCGCTTAAGGGTCAACTTGCCCGAAACGGAAATATTTCCCTATGTTAAGAGTTTAAGGGGCCACCCCGCTTAAGAGGACACCTCACTGAAGTGGAGCGTTATTTCGATATGAAAATACTCTTAAGGGGGCACTTTGGAAGACACCTTATCAAATCTGACGGACAATGTGTGGCCCCTTAAGAGAGGTTTTATTGTACCACAATAGATGTGATTACTCAACCCTCATACGATTAAATTGAGCTTCTCCGATAGAAACAAGAAGTGTATTCCAAGGATCTCAAAATCGTAAGACCAAAGGATTGATGGCAATAAGGTGAGGATCCTATTTGATTTAACTTCGCCGCTTCAAATGGAGCCGATTTGTGGTCTATCGAGATGAAGTTTATATATGTTCGGATGGTGGAAGGGAAGAAGCCTCGGAAATGTCTACATAATTTCCATTTTGAATTAAGTACAAGGTCTGGTAGGGCGGTATTGAAAAAGGTTGAAGTTTGGATTACTGATGTCCCAAAATCAATACACTTCGGAATGGCGACACGCCCATGAACCGGAGAACACTAAACCACTGGATCCATTCGATTTACAGCGAGACATAACAATAAAATATGTAAACGTAGACTTACAAAGACCGACTATAAAACTTCCTGACATCTTACATTCATAGATCTTATAGTTTGAGGAGGGCGGGGTCTTTACAGTGAATAAAGGGAGTGTGTCTTTGCCTGGTTAGATGGAGGAACCTGGGTGGCCTGCGTGCAACTGATTTAATTTTGTCTGCGAAATACTCGATGGGGAAATGGAGGAGTCCTTTCTAGGGGGATTCTCCACTAGTGGTAGAAATCTGTGTACAGATATATGAGAGAGAATTATTCAATTCCTCAATGATATAAGTAATCAAGGTACATTGTTTCAGTTACTGGATTAGAACTTGATAAGAAACATTGATCATGTTGGGTGAGAGGCAAGCAGTCTATAGACAAAGTAATACTATGGAAAAACCAAAAAAGAGTTAGTTGTGTTGTTGTTTATCGCACGACGGCAAGATCGCGTATTACTGCGCGAGGCGAAGCCGAGAGCAGTAATACTCAATCTTGCCGGAGTGTGATGAACAATAACACAACTAACTCGAGTTTGGTTTAGAATTTATCCTACCCCGCCCATCTAAATTATTTCTACATTAACAAATGACGTCATTTGTCAAGTGTATCCCACTAGAGCGATATTTTTCATTTTTCTGAACTCCAAACCAAATACAGTGACCCAATGTTAAGCCTATGGAGTTTTTTGATTAGGGGTAGGATAAAGGGATGTTATGACTACATGAATAAATGATAGCAGACAGGATCGCCCCAGTGTTGATACTTATACAGAGCGCCCAGAAATAGGAACGGCGTGTTTGCAAAATTCTGTTGAAGTATGAAGTCCGAAGCACACAGTTAGACCCACAAAGAGCAATGTCTATCAGATAGTAATTGACACAAATGTTTCCATTTTCCATCAGTATTATAATCATAGCAATTTATCATAGTAAACATTAGCAGGCATCCTTTACAGCCATTAAATTCCATAGAACGTTATTTTCTTAACCTTGCGGACGGCTGCACTTGACATATAGATCATTGGTGGATTGATGTTTGAACATATGGGTCTATTTTTCAAAACCTGCATTTTAGGTTAAAAAGTATGTTTCTTGAAATTCTCTCTTAATAATCAGTGTACAGTTGTAATTCCGGCAGTACTGGATGCGTCTCAGGGAATTCTGTCATTCCAATATAGGGTTTTCATATAATGGACAGGAATCTATTGGTGAAAATTGAGAAAAACCCTTATTTTCTCCTTATTTTCAAGTTTTTTTAAATATGTGAAGATGAACAAATACTTACAATATATCTAAAGGCAAAAATATCAGTAAAAACTATTCATTAAATTAATCTTTACTATAAGGGCTATGTGAAACATCATAAATCAAGGTGACAAAATGAAAATTTCCCTGAATTTTATGTTTAGATAGTTTTTCAATTGAAAAATGTTACGTCCATGACCCCCAGGTTAAATTCTAAAAATCAAAAAGATAAAAAGAATCAATTTCATGTTTCCCACCTACAAATGCTGCAGAAATATGTCCTTTTACACTCCTTAAAGTTTGAGCTTGATTGGTCTATGATAAATGTGTCAGATTCAGAATATTGTTACCTAGACCTTAATTCCAAAAATTAGGGGTCATGGACGTAACAGTTACATAAAACATGATTATAATTCCAGTATTCATTTTTTCAAGAGCAAACCTTATTTACTTCATGCTACTATATGTTGGCCTTAAGCATAATAAAAACCATTGTTCTAATCTTTTTTTTTACACCTCTGAGGATGCAAATGTGATTTTGTTACGTCCAACACCCCGTTACGTCCGACACCCCAATATATGCTAAACAGGAAAATAATTACTAAGGGCAGGTCATACTGATTGCCAAAGGTATTGAGATGTTTACTTATTTAGTCAACTAAGTGTGAGAGGACTTTTGAATTTTTTATGGAGTTCTAAGTTCCCTGTTTTATCACAAGGTGTTACGTCCATGACCCCTGCTACTAGTTCTTTGTTTATGATATGAGTATGTATACTTGGTGCCTTTACTATGGATCATTGGAACATGTACCTCATATTCAGCTTCTGTGATTTTAATAGTGAATCATTATTTGGCAGACTGAAGATGCAATCAATTTAACCACATTCCAACACCCAATGTTTTGTCCGACACCCCATGTTACGTCCGACACCCCATGTAATGTCTGACACCCCAATATATGACAGACAGGTAAGATATTAATTTTAACAGGTTGCAATGTTTACCTGACCATTGTAACACCTCTGAGAGTTTAACTATGTATGTGTATAATCATTTCTAAATGTTTTTGATAGGCTTCCCTCTCCCATTTTATTACAAAGTATTACATCCATGACCCCTGCACCCAAGAATTAGTTTATGATATTACTGGTCACAAACCATAAGTTTGATTTCTATATGTAACATTTTCAGCTCCTGTTATTTCTTGAGGTGTCTTTTGATTTAGGCCCTACATAAACCCCTTTTTAATTTGTTACTAAGTGTTACGTCCGACACCCCTCTCTAATAAATGAGAAATACTGCTAGATGTAAAAGGAAAATAGCTAAAACTTGCCATATTACAAAGGAAATTTGATAAGTCATACAGATATTTGACTCTGATCATTTCGTGTATATATACAGTCAACACATATATGCTTTTTGATCCATTATTATATAGAATGAAGAACAAAGAATAAAGTTTTAGCCAAAACTCAATAGGATTTCCTTAACATATAATTTTCAGTATTTGGTATTTCTTTCTGCTGTAGAAATAATGGCTTTATCACATAACAGTGATATTGATAGGTTTTTAAGTTCTAACACTACAAAAAACCTTTATGTAATAGACTATGTTTGAAATAGTTAGTGTGTTACGTCCGACACCCCTGAAAGAGCCTCAATTTATGCCTGATAGATACACCTATAATAGATAATTCATATATAAAAAGTTATTATTTACTGTGAAGCAATGTCTAAGGATGGGAAATATTATACTGAAATCCTTATGAAAATAACAAGTGATGTGAGAGGGTAAATACAAAAGAAGTTACATTAAAACATACAAAATTGTTTGTAATTTCTGTGACTTGAACAAAATTCAAGATCTTGTGACAAATATTCTGACAGAGCAACACATATGGCTTTTGGATGTTGCAAAGAACTATATATAAGCTTTCCTATTTTAAATTCTGATAAATATTTGGCCAGTGAGTGTGGGAGAATAAAATATTCCAAAAATGTCCACATTAATAGGGGTGTCAGACGTAACACATAAAGCCTGGTTCTCTTCAAAGTTGTATAAAATTATAACATCTACTCAAAACTTATTGGAATAAATTATTTGTGAAAGCTAGATATCTGTAGTAAATAATAATATAGGAAACTAGGACTTCTTGTGAAGTTTATATTTTAGAGTCAGTTTCTGGCCTTAGGTAGGTAAAATGCAGGTTTTGAAAAATAGACCCATATATGATTTGTAAGCCCATTCAGTATTCATATCTATATTCTTTGATTGTTTTAGCATCAGCAATAGGACTAATGCCCCTCGAACCATATTTCTAAATATAGTGGGACATTTTGAGTAGATGTGTCAATATATATTTACTCTTCTACAACATTCATTACCTTTATAGATTTCCTCTTGTACAGTTTATCTACTACTATCTATTACTATCAGTATACTGATCACTACATCAAAGACACTGACCGAGGTTTATGCGTTCACATCCTCATCTTTCACCCCGCCACACACACACACACACACACACACACACACACACACACACACACACACACACACACACACACACACACACAGAGGCTGACAGACATCTGACACTAACAGACGCACAGACACACTCATACAAAGCAGCTTCCCAGTTTTACATGTGGTATCCAGTCATCAACCCACGACTCAATTGATTATCTTGTCAAAGCCAGGATCGGTTCTTGCGTACATTAACACGGCTGAATCTGATGGGGGAGAGTTAGTCCGAGGCTTAAAGCAATCATTATAACAGTATTCCAAACCTTTACTATCCATGTGTCGAGTATAAAGGCCTGGTAAAATGCTCAGCGGTCCAGTACCCAACCTTATCATATTCCCTGCCTCAGTATGGTTCCTCAAAATGAAAATTATTGTTTAAAGTCTTTTTGAAGACAAAGGATTCACTATGTCAATTCTGTAATTAAATGATAAACACTTAGTTATGAGTACTGTAAGATTCTGCTACTAGTAAATGAAACTATTAAGTGATAATGTTAACTAAATGTGGTATTTAAAATTTCAAATCTGATGGGACAGACCTAACTGTACTGTATTCAGACTGTTAAATCTGATGGGGCAGACTTGGTATTCAAACCGACTTAACCCAGACCTGAAAGCCCAGTTTTACTTCCATCCACCTATTCAGAACCACCTGGGCCTGAAGCTATTCTACATTAAGTCATGCCATAATAGCCCCACCCCCTCCCTTCCAGCAACCACTCCTTAGCAACCTCAACTGAGCAACAAGGTGCATTCAAGAGCCTATTTGTTCTGGTTCACTTCTCTGTTACCACTATAAGTTCACAATGCATGTACCTTTCAGACTATCAGATCTGATGGGACAGATCAGGCTATGTAGCATTGGCAATTCTATGACTGATGGGGCAGATAATTCTCTTTGGCATCATATCTGATGGGACACACTTGACTTGTAGCATTCATACCATATCTATTTCAGAGACAGTCACATCATATTAGCAACCTCTTACCTTACTCCACTGATCAGATTGAATCTATCACACTTTTCTCCATATATGACTTGATTAATTAGGGTACACTGATTTTATATTTTTCATATAAAGTAATCGGTTGCTATCTGTTCACACATGCCAATTTATATACCGTGATAATTATTTCTGTTCATTATACTTAAGAACAATTATCAACTCCATTCTCTAGGTTATTTGAAAGATTCTTGAAAGCTTCTGCGATGTATTTACAAAATTGTCCACCTCTAGGTGCATGGGAAAGGGAGCATGCCGAGCATGCTATTAGTTTTTTCCCCATGTCAAAAATTCACGAAAAAAATTCCGTGTTGTTGAAGTGACAATTGGTAGTCAAGTGACGCGGTGGTGCCGCTGCGCTAGCCGCGATGCCAATCGCGCATGCGCCAGTCTTTACCTGGATAACTTCGTGTCCTAAGTTCCAAGTTATCCTGCCCATAAATGGAAATAATATTTGCTCATAGTAATATCAAATGACATTGTATCATAGTTTATGCGACTGACGTTTGTAACACTAGTACGTTTTTGTAACCCATTGCTAATTAGGTCTCTGGTGACAAGTTCATAGGGAATTCCAGGAATGACCTTGTTGTGGCAGAATTTGTATAGACCTGGTCAAGCCATTGGACAATACAGAAGAGAGTATCCCGATAGTAGTTGATGGTCTAAGGAGGTAGCTAATATAGCATTAGGGGCCATCCATAAAGTATGTACGCACCGAGGGGGTGGTGGGGGGGGGGGGGGTCAGAAATTTTGGCAAATCTGCGTATGCTCCCTCTTTGTTCTATTGCGTACAAGATTGGGAGAGGGGGTGGGGGGTCCAAAATTTCAGAAATTCTGCGTACGTACTTTATGGATGGCCCCCTAACGATAATACATTAAAGCAATTTCTTTCATTTCCACCTCCATACACAGCACTAGCTTATAGAATTATAAAAGATTCTCTGATGATATCACCAGTGTGGCTAGTTCTTATATACAGTGAAGTTATTAGCCAGTGAGTAGTAGGCGTCATGAGACAAACATCCTATGCAGACCGTAGAGGAGTATTCTGCGGGTGAATATCTGGGAGAGAACCTGCATACGATGAAAGAGTATCTCAAAGAGTCAATATAACTGCGGAGCTGAAATGTACGGAGGTTATTTACATGACGATATGTTGAGTAGAAATATATGTGAATGTGATTGTCTGTTGCATTTCCTTCAGTACTGATACTAGGGATACATGATATGTTAATCATTGATGACTGAACGCGGAATCATATTTCTAAACAAAAAAAATATAGATATGGGTTTTATCGAGTTAGTGGGTCATTTGCATAAACCCACTTTGCTTGAAGTTTGCAAGCAGCCAACCATCTAATTCTCGAACAGCCTTTGTAGGGTCCAAATATGTCAAACACCAATGGGTCAGTGAGGTCATTCGATGTGTAGCACTTGACTGGTCACGGATAACTGGGCACTCCTTTAGGAACTAAGATATGAGGACCTGATATTCACTATTACAGTATAAAGATGATCACTATCAGCATTACTTTTCTGATATTCACAACTAATGACCACGCCCACCGTACAGAGACAGGCGTAATTGTAAACTGTGTTACAGCAGGTTATGACAGGCTCAGGTGCGCCATGGTACTGGCCAACAATCCCTGCTATCTTACACCAAAGGGGAGGTCCATAAATGACTTTGTTGACCATGTTTGAACCAAACCTCCTCCCCCCTTGCCAAGCTTTGTCACACAATCCCTTTCATTCTTGGTCATGGAGACTGGCCCCCCTTCCCCTTGTCATGCTTTGTCATACAATCCCTTTCATTCTTGGTCATGGAGACTGGCCCCCCTTCCCCTTGTCATGCTTTGTCATACAATCCCTTTCATTCTTGGTCATGGAGACTGGCCCCCCTTCCCCTTGTCATGCTTTGTCATACAATCCCTTTCATTCTTGGTCATGGAGACTGGCCCCCCTCCCCCTTGACATGCTTTGTCATACAATCTCTTTCATTCTTGGTCATGGAGACTGGCCCCCCTCTCCCTTGTCATGCTTTCTCATACAATGCTTATCATTCTTGGTCATGGAGACTGGACCTCCCCTCCCCATTGTCATGCTTTGTCATACAATCCTTATTAGAGCGTGCTTACACACCTATTTACATCATCTAGAGGTTAGAGGGGCCCATATAGACTTTCAGGGTACTGCATACAAATTATCCCTTCACAATCTGTGTGCTATTCACTGTGATATGGAGAACAGAGCAGGGAGTCAGTGTCACAGTCCCTTAGAGGCGTGCCCAGCTGACCATGACTAATCACTCAACACCCAAATACATCAAGACCCACTGGTGCTTGATGTGTTTGGATCCTGGATAGGCAGTTGCAGAAATGGCAAGTTTACTGGGTGCAAGTGGGTTACAGAAAACTACCCACAGGCTCAATCTAACTCGAACCGTTTAATTGTTATTCATTTATAATTGCACGCTCATTCATCTACGATGCACATACCATTTGATCCTAGTTATTCTTGTTCATGGACACAGTTCATACGGTAGTCACGTAGAATCAGCAAAGATTATTGAAGCGCTAGTTTCATTATCAAAATAGATTATTAACAGAATAATGTTCTACCTCCGGACACACAATGCCTGTTTAAATTCCATACTCAAGCTACTACTCTACGGGGCCTTCCAGGGCATATTTAACAGATTCAGCTGCATAAACATTGCCTAGATTAAGTTAACCACCAAACCTCTGTATGTGTGATAAAGATCATTTTCGCATCCAATCTTTGCCGCTCTCCGACCATGAATTAAGAAAATGAGGTGTTTGGCGCAGGACTCTGGCCAGCGTCATCTGCCTACCATGAACCGATTACATCGGCTGTCAGCCTTAAGGGCAAAATCCACCAGGCCGATTTCTCACCCGATCAATTGTTCCTGGGCCCTTAAGAGGAAGCTCACATATTGTAATTTATTTAATTCTGATAATAATAGTTTAATAAATGACCATTTTCAAAGATTTGAGAAATTCTAGGGCACCCGATAATAATCGGCGATTGTCTGGCTACGGAATCGGCTACCGTCGGTCGAGTGAAACACCCCCTTTACTCATGTGAGACATGACCGTTCATTTGGTGCATTTTGCTGCGGATATACAGGTGTGTGGTGCATGCACCTGGTCCACAAACCTTTGTTGTGTCCAATTACTTCCAACAATCATGACATATTAGACTACAGTCCCTTTGTAATCTCCTTGACTGTTCATGAGTTTTCATTATACGTTATATTCCTTGGTATATCCGATGGATAATGTTTACATTGTGCTTTGAGATAAAGGAGAGGCGTCACATCTGAGTGGATGCTCCACCCTGTATCACTCTGCTCTGCTCCCTCAGGTAAATCTGTGGTGGAAGAATTTTCTCCTGTTCTCTCTCTTTGTGGAGAGGTAGAGAACTGTGTAGGACCGTCCCGGTGGGGTTGGATATGGCTACATATCTGATTTCTTTTCTTCTTTATGTATATTCCAGAGTAGGTCAGTTATTACGATCGTCACCCTGGAACTCCTGTTTTGACTACCTAATGAAAGGAGGTCAAAGGCATCTACTTGCCTGGTTAGCCATTTGGTAATCAACCTAATCCTGATATTCAGTCACGCATATATAGGACTTATTTTATTTGTGTACTAAAGATCAGATGAATATATACATAGCATGGTCTTTGTTGTAGAAATTCTACAAGCTATTCCGGGGATGTAGGTATGTTTAACAGTATATTTGTATTTGATTTTTTTCTTTTCTATATCATACAGTGGTGACGTCAAAACTGAAGCCACGGTAAAACAAAGACCGATGTTGTGTTTGGTCATTGCCGAGCTGCCAGTGGCAGGTGGAAGTGGCCGAGTGCGAAACGTCTTCACCAGCCTTTAGCCAGCCTTCAAATTCCAATTATTATTATATACCTATGGCCGTATGAACCACACATACTTCCCGCTGCTACCCATGACGTATGTATAGCCGTACGTCACACTGTGACGTACGGGGTATGTGATTACGTGACTAGCTATAATTTCGCCATTTTTAGGTATTTAATAATACGAAAACGGGCTGACTATCTTCGTACGTCAAAGTACTTGGTACAATTATCAATCAGATACATCCCTCTGCCTTCGGCATCGGGATGTATCTGATCAATAATTTCACCGCGTATTTTTGATATACGAAGACAGTAAAGCCAGTTTCCGTATAATACTTACACAATATTGACTGGTTTCAGATACTTGTAAGCGGCCGTATGCTCCGAGGAGTTGACACGTAGTTATATCCGAGCGTGAGCGAGGATATTGCCCAGAGTCAACTCTGAGGAGCATACAACCGCTTTTATCTGAAACCAGTCTATATTGTATTTATTATCCACCTTTTCTGGGCAAGTGACAAGTCGATATCAGTTCATTCAAGTTGTGCACTATTTTCCCGTACGCACTATTTTTCCGTATGCGCCACCCGGAGCATACAACATATCCGTATGCGCCGGGTATGTCCATACAAACTCCCTATGTGTTTTCTATGGACACTTTGTATTAGGTGGATAACGAAAGACACTACGCTTCAGAAGCAGCACGCTTCGGACACGCTCTGTAAATTGTACAGTGCGCTTTGTTTTCACGTGACAGTGTGGTGACCGCCTCAGACACTAAAGTGGGATTCACACGATGGGATTCATGTACCTCACAGGGCTCAGAATCTCATGCGATTTTGTTCCTTTTTAGGGGGAAATGTTTTAAAAATTACAGGGAGGAAAACATGTCTCAGGGAAATGAATCCCTATAATTTAGACGAAGAAATTGTGTTCGATTACAGAATTTTAGTAGGATTTGTCTTAGAAAAACACACTGTGAGGTACATTAATCCCACCGTGTGAATCCCACTTTAGCTCTATTTTTCTATGTCACTAACCCTTACAGTTGAAAAGTAGAAATACTTCAAATATGTACAGTAGAGCCTTGGTTTAGTGTTGATGGGCCTCCGCCAAAATATTGTGTGCTAAAGAAATATGGTAAGATTGCTCTAAGCTGACATAACAGAGAGACAGCAGTATGCCGTATAAAGTGGTATTCACACGATGGGATTCATGTGCCTCACAGGGTCTTTTTCTGAGACAAATCCTGCTGAGATTCTGTACCTGAACACAATTTCTTCCTCAAAATTATAGGGTTCCATTTCCCTGATACATGTTTCCCCCCTGTAATTGTTAAAGACATTTCCCCCTAAAAAGGAACAGAATCACATGAGATTTTGAACCCTGTGAGGTACATGAATCCCATCGTGTGAATCCCACTTAAGAGAACGTGGTTACTTAGTCCAGAGGGATGGCTGTTTGAGGTGTTTGTCTCATAAGATATTTCATACGAAAAAACGATTAGGCTCAATACTGTGGAGCATAGTGCCCAGCCCTGATAGGGCAGAATGTCCGTCGTTTAACGCCCGAGAAACGGAGCCTGCTGGCAACGAAGCCTAGTGTCTAGCAGGTACAGTTTTTAATACATCATCTAGACTTTAGAGAGGTCCATATAGACTTTCAGGGTACTGCATAGAAATTATCCCTTCACTATCTGTGTGCTGTTCACTGTGATATTGAGAACAGAGCAGAGAGCCAGTGTCACAGTGTCTTAGAGGCATGCCCAGCTGACCATGACCAATCACTCAAGACCGAAATACCTCCATTGACCCACTGGTGCTTGATGTGTTTGGATCCTAGACTCAGGCAGTTGCGGAAATGGCAAGTTGACTGGGTGCATGTGGTTACAGAAAACGATCCATAGACTGAATGTAATCCAAACCTTTTAATTGTTATTCATGTATACTGCACACTCATTCCTCATGATGAACATACAATTTGCTCCTAGTTATGTCCACACAGTAACGAAAGTCCACGAGCATCAGAGTAACTGCGGTACCACCTAACACTGCTAGAGAATGTAAAGCCGTGAACCTGCTAGGTGGAGTCATCTGTTCATAGTTTTAGATTCCATCTTTTTGTGTGGATTTGAAATTACGACGTATATATAAGGCACATGATCTTCAGCATACAAATATATGCGGAGTAACAGATTCAATACAATAGCCATACCCAACAAGATATGTAATAGATACAATTTGTTCACTGACATGGTCTAATGGGATGAACTAATGGCCCATTAAGAGTAACATACAGATTCAATATGTAGACCTCTTTAACAACTTCCTTAATTGTTATCAAATTCAAGCCTAGTACTCGCCACCTTATGCCCTCACATGTCTGTTACACACCCATTACATCCCCATTTCCTGAACCAGAATCGGTAATACTCAACCAAAGAAGCAAAGAAGCGCTTCTCATCAGAAACTCATTTTATTAATTCACGATTTTCTGTTCAACACTTGATGAATAAACACGGTTTTACCACAATTTTTATCGGTGGAGTAAACAATCTCTTCTCTTAGTGGGTGTTGTGTTTTGTTTCATTGATGGTTGAGAAAATCACATTTTTATCATCCCTTTGTTTACACATGCCAGCAATGTTTATTTCTCATGGTTATTTAATCCGTACTGATCACCGTGGGAGGCTGTCTGAAATATTAGATTTTGCTGGGGTTGCGGTTTTGTTTTGACAGGCACTCGAATTCACGGAGAAAACGTAAAGGGCCGAGCCGACACGCACGCGACGACACATGGAACTCCACTCTAAACTGAAAAAATACATGCATATAGCTAGGCTTCTTAAACGGTGTCTGAGCCTAAGAGCATCGGACCATTTGGTCGTTAAAACGTCTTACACGCATCCTTTATAAAGGCAAAGATTCCTGTTTCAAAACCTTCGTAAAAACCAAGTTCCATGCAAGGAACTTCATGTTTACTCTTAGATATGTATCAATCAAGTCATATCATTTCTCACAGTGTTGTGTTGTACCAGTACCGTTTGTTTAAGCTATAAGGCGTTCTGAAAGATAATGAACTCTTGTTGTTATGTAATTAGCCCAATATTCACTAAAACAGGAGAGTAACATTGATACGAGAACGGAATAAAATTGGTTGAGCTGTAGAGCCACGAGGGGAGTCTGAAATAAGGCCACCCAATCCTATACCCCAATCTGGGTCATGGCCTTCCAGTAATGTATAAGATCTATATTCCATAACCTGGACTTGCACAATGAGTCTGTTATCAAACCAATTATTCTACCTGTGGGTTTGACGGACATTTTCTTCACGGTCGAGGCAATTGCAGAGCGGCCCAAAGGTATGACATGAGAGGGACACAATGTTGTTACATAAGACACTTAGTGTGGGTCCGTGTGTGAACTGCCACAAGGCGATACCTTTGGGGTTTGGACATCGTGATTATTCTCCATTAATTCAACTATGATTGAACTTGTCACTACTACCGTTTCGTATCACTTTCCAAGCAGTTTCTCACCGCTATCACTGCTTCAGGATTTTGATCCTGCCTGGCTCTTGATCATAAGACAGTTTACTGATGTGATACGATTTGGTTCATTGGGATTATGGAAAACTAAGGAAATCTCTAATGACTAACACAAAAGAGGTTTCTGACGAAAAGTTGTATTGAGGTACATTTTAGTAGAAAATAACGATAGAAATTTAGCAGTAATTAGGAAGAATTGTCACGAGCTATTTTAATAGCCCCACGGAGTAGTAGACAATAAGAGACAAAGGAGAGTTCTTGTTGTGTGGATGGGTTATGTAATTGGCTGGCGGTCCGGGGGTGAATGGCAGAGTGTGGGCCGCTTTGAAGGTGTGTGGTCACATGACTTGTGGGTGCACGTGACTGATGCGGTTAAACTTACATGGGGCCGAGGCGTCCTTAGTTACAAAGGCCCCTTTTGTCCACCTTACCGCCAATCTCCTGTTAGTCCTTATGAGAAATACTCAATGCACGAACTTGAGGATACCCTTTATTCTATTGACATTAAAGTGCGTTTCACATATATGTTTTATAGCATACATCTATGTATATTTTAGAATTATTTTGATTCTACTTTCAGGATGGAGATGTTAGCCATGGTCCACATCCCACGAGACGGTAAGATATACTTAATACACATTATTTTATAATGATAACTATTATCCCTATCTGGACATCCTGACAGCATTAAACAGTAAAATGAGGATCCCCTTTTTATACACTATCAATTCCATATCTTCCATCTGTTCACAATCCCTTTATATAGTATATTGTCATACACGCTCCACAAACGATATATAAGCGTGTCATCAGAGACTGAGCGTGCATGCCATCCATTCCGTCTTGTCTTGTTGGCATGCTCAGGCAAGGTCAAATCTGGCTTGTTTTTCTGGTTTTCATGCAATTACCTCTGAAGGTTGCATAATGTTCATTTAGACACAGTATATCTATTGGGTATTCTATGAAACTCCTAAAAGGTTTAAAGGTTATTTCTTACAATAGCTATTTCATATTCATTTGACCTAATAATCAATATTGCCAATTAGCGTTTTTTTCTATGATGCACCCCTCTTTCGCTGACAAACGTGTAATCGTCCTGCTCGCCTACTTGTAGAATGAGGTCCTTCTACATAGTATAAGTTTTTTTTGTAAAGCTCTTCAACGTATTCTTGATCAAAACATTCTGCCATGTTTTATCATAGACCTATAGCGGCATAAGGTAATAATGAAGTATTAAATCTTATGAAAATAATGGAATAATCAACGCTGGATCCGTTTACACACGTCTTTGCATAAGTTGTGTATCTGATATGATATGATTTAAGTCAGGCACCCACTGCTTGAGACAAAGGTCTGACATGGCTATGAATCCAAGTTCATGTATCATAACATTGTCAGAATGTTGAAAATTTCGGATTCATAGAAATTCAGAAAACGAATTACTGCATCATCGCTGTGTCGGAATGTTGAAATATTCTGTGTCGCAGTGTGTCTGAACGCTTATCGTAGTGTGGCCGGAATTCAGTGAGTTCCCATTCTCAGATAAATACTCACGTCCCAAATCAATCACTAATACTATATAAACTAAACCTTTAACACCGTTTTCTTCCCTCACCACAGTGAGAGAGCCCACCAATGACTACCTGTGCGTCAAAGACCCCATGTCCACTCCGTTCATCACCCCGGAGGCCTCGGAGGTGTCTCAGCATCTGCAGACGGAGCGTTACTTCTGCCCGGAGCACGGCCCGTACATGGCGGACACGGACGGCGAGATGGGCGGCTGTCTGGGCTGTGCCGACGTCAAACTCAACATCTCCATCTCCAGGGACTGCTCCTACGACACGCTCAACGCCAACAACCTGCTCGACCTCGTCCTGGAGGGAGCGGCTCACGCCGAGCAGGACGACGTGCTGGGCTCCTTCGCCGGGATCATCACCAGGTCCCGTTTCGACGCCACCAAGGAGCTCTTTGATTACATGTTCGCCTACGAGTCCGGCATGAGGGCGGCGGGAGACTGCACTGAGGCCCAACAGAGAGAAATCCAGCATAATTTCGGGATCCTCAAACGGCGCCGGTCTCGCAATCTCTCCAAGAGTCACTCCGGGAATCTGTCACTGTTCACTGGCAGCCTCGTGCGGGCCACGTCCAAGGATGACTTCGCCATCAGTTACAAAGCCGACGAGATTGATATTCTATTATCTAGGGAAGGATCGGAGAGAAGTAAGAGTGTTCCGGAGAAGCTCAACTTGATAGCAGATATTGAAGGTCGAAAGAGCCACCTGTGGGCGACGAGCCTACGGGATATCAGCGCTACTTGAATCATGGGTGCCTTACATGAAACAGTAAAGACTTTTTGGCTCATATGCAGGAGTATCAAAACATCACGAATGGGAAATGTATAATAAGAACTACAGTAAATTTTATATTGGTGCCTTACAGGAAACTATTTTGGCTCACATCTGGGATATATTCTCCCTACGAGGGTACTGTTTTTTGGTTGTTTTTTTTGTTTTTTTTATTATCAAATTTTATTCAGGGTATGAAATACAAAGTAGTTCTCCAACATCACTAATGAGGTATTTACACTTAGAACTGGTGTCGATTATTTATGAACAGATCGTATGTGCCTATTTTTGTAAAGTAGTTCTAAGCATACACAGGACAAATACAGCGAATGACATGAACACATGTCGACTTGCGGGCAATGTATTGGTTTGGTATATGAAGTGATTATACTCAAGTCAAGGTCGGAAAAGTACTGCGCAAGATCACATATCAACGGCAGCAATAATAAAGTATACAGTGGATAATTAGAGCCAATTTTGTTTGGGGATGCAAAGCAATTTTCGATTCCCAGGTATTAAGCCGTAGAACTTATTTTCCAATTACATGGTGGTATAATTGTGACTCACTACAGAAAATGCCGATATGGCAGAATGACATTCCAGGAAATTCCTCCCAGGCCTCAAGCCTTATATTACCTTTTATAACTAACATTAATCTGTGTTTTAATTAAACGGTTTGTTTCATCAGTAGCAAGCATACTACAATATATAACCCCAGGTAGCCTTTGTACCACAGGACGCCACTTCGACAGTGCCCATTTATTGGTCGCAAACACAACGCTCGAGTATGTGCATTTATAAGGGGCAGCAAGGATGGAAAATATTTCAAACGTCGACAAGTGTATATTCATAAAAACAGAGTTGGTGGTCACCTGCCACTTTAACCATTCGCCCCCATTCGGAAAATGGCCACAAGGCTCGCATGCTCTGAGCGTCTATGGAGTGGGAATACT
The DNA here is from genome assembly GCA_950022655.1 of Alentia gelatinosa. Classification (NCBI taxonomy): domain Eukaryota; kingdom Metazoa; phylum Annelida; class Polychaeta; order Phyllodocida; family Polynoidae; genus Alentia; species Alentia gelatinosa. The sequence goes on from OX465589.1 coordinate 26,279,939, forward strand.
GTTTGGGATTTAGATTGAGCTATATTTGATTATGTGATTTTCAAATTCGCAAGGGCCTGGCGACTGCCTCTCTACTGATATAATGTCTATTTCTTTGCTCATGTCGACAGATCAACTGGCAACTGTAGCGAGTTCTCTGATATTGCGGGACATCAGTGTAATTTGTCGTTACAATACAAGCTACAAAATGGCAGCCGTGGACACATGCATAGTTTAAGCTCCAGCCACTGTCTGGCATGTCAACGTAGTGTAGCTCAGTTGTCACATTCTTTATTGCACTGAGATAATACATATCTGGAAGATTTTGAGTGGAATGGGCCTCATTCTGGAGGAGTCGAGGTTACAAGCACATCCACAGAATCTTCTCTGAGGAAAATGGTGAAACTGCACCAAGGTTTAACTTACATGATGGTATGGTTTCTACTCTTAAGTAGACCATGTGCCGCTGCTGCGCAAGTTTCATTATCATGTAAACGTCATATTTGCAGATGATATGCTCAGACAAATTATAGATATGGGTGTACTTTACTTAGCACCAGACCTTCTGTGTACCACGTACGACAGGCATGGTTGAGATAATCCTATGTTCAGCTGTCACAAGCGATGTTCTATTGAATTATTGACTGATATTGAAAGCACAAGTACCGGCTTTATCACCGGAGTTATGTATTGTATTTGTCAATATATCATTCCTTGACTGGACACATTTTCAAAAACTGTTATTCGAATTGGTAACTAATTGATCACAATAAATATTCACAAAACGAGTTTTTCCTTTATTATATGTGATAGCATATACTTGGATATGATGAGAATAAATACGAGAGAAATATACGATAACTAATGCTAATTTATTCTATAGTTAAAGGAAAGTCCCTCCTTCTGACAGTTGAGGTATAAATGATGAAATGTAGAGGGGAGATTTGGACCTAGAACATCAATTTGTTTTCAATTTTCTTTGCCACCGTACTTTCATCACATGCTGTTTCAAAAGAAGAACGACATAGCTTCATTAACATCGATTTCTCTGTGAACATTTTCTTTGTGATAAAATGTACTGCTATAGGATTTTTCTGCACTTCCTGAAGATGGAAAATGGCGATAATCACGGTAATACAGTCACTTAATATAATAAAAGAACAGAAAGAATGCTTTCAGTTTCAGTAGATGTTTAATAACATTAATTGTAATCCATTGGTGAAATACCCTGAGAACATAGCGACCACGGCAATCTATTGGCAATGTGTTATTTATGATATTTCAATCCCTCTTTCCCCCATAACGATTGGCGATATATCAATTAAACACTCCTTAAAGCATCATAGCATCCTTCATTGAATCACCACTTTATCCCTCTATATGACTAAACATTTCAATCAAAAATATAAATCTCTGAAAAGTTTATGTCCACAGGAAGGAACACGGGTCTTGTGATTTAATCATTATTCTAACTCAATTCCTCAGTTAACATACGTATATTCTAGCTATGCATATCACGTGACCCGGTTCCACGCGTCACGTGACCCTGCCACGCCCGTCACGTGACCTATCTAGGCGTCTTTGCTGAGACACTTGACTGTGATGTCGCTGTCGCGTCTCCACTCGTCCCTGGATGGTGACTTGTAGTGCACGTTCCAGGTGGCCGTGATCTCGTCCGGGGTCAGAGCCACGTCGTTGGCCACCATGAAGGGCGTGGGGCTGTCCTTGGCGGCGCCCAGGGCCCAGTAGGCGCAGGAGGCCGTCTGCTGCAGGTAGAGGAACACGCCGTGCTCCGTGTTCTCGTAGTACGGCCGCCCGTTAGACTCGCCCTTCCTCGTGAACTGACCGGGGATGGTGGTACGCGCACGCGGGCTCTGCAGCTCCAGCGTTGTACACTGGACAGCTGTAATGAACAACAGTGTACACTATCGTAAAAGTGGATGAGTTTTAATCTGGGCCACCGTATGCCACGACTGGAGTTTGGCATAGTGATTTCACGAGGCAGAGCCGAGTGAAGTCCGGAGACAAAACTCCAGGAGAGGAATGTGGTGGCCACGATTAAAACGGATCAGGTTTTGATTTTATCCTACCTCGTCTCCTCGATTTGGAATATTACGTGATAAAAATTCTGTAAGCCACTAGTGGCATATAAAACTCCGTATGCCAGTCAGCGTGGCATACGGAAAGTCAATGTTAAGCCTATGGGATTCTATATTAGGGGTAGGATAAATGATTATATAGGGCACAGAGTGATTGCTAGTTCCATCATCATCCGCCAGGTAATTGTAAGACATGGCCACTGTAGTAGGGGGACGACCACTGTTATCAATTGTTATAATACAGAGATAATCGAAATACAAGGCTAAAACGTCTCTACGGTAAGCTGAAAATTATATTCTTGATAAATTCCAGTCATAGCTGGTCTCGCCACCATTTATTTTGTTTGGCGTCGGGGTAAGATGGCCGTACCCATAACACAATGGCTATGTGGCATATATACATATTCATTTCTGTGAGACGATATGGCGCTATCTATAAAGTATACAATGTACACACAATTCCTGAAATCTTTTACCCCTCGCACCCCCCCCCCCCCCCCCCACACACACACACACACAATCTTGTATACAATAGGACAAAGAAGGGGACTACGAAACATTTTCACAATTTTTTGCCACCCGCCCTCAGTGGGTCCGTAAATTATGGATGGTCCCTATCTGAAATTACTGACTGGAATTCTGATCTGGATTGGTGGAGTGGACATAACAATATTCAGAGGTTTGTATCTATTTTGATAACGCTGTAACAGCTCACTACCAAAGGGTTTGGTGGTAGACCGCAATGTATTCTCTCTAAAGCCGAATCGTTCCCGATGAAAAATTAGTCAGGGACATGAATATAGAGCTAAGATGTTTTCTTCTTCTCTCTATTAGGTTGAGTTATATGCTGCTCTGATGGGTTCTGGATCGATCGTGCCGTTGGGGACATAAACCCTCGAAAATAGATGCCGAGTCTATAGGAAATATATATACAAGAGGATGCGTTGAGATTATCCGTCATATGTGCAAATGACCCTCTAGAGCCATTCTCAGAGAGAAATGCATAATTTAAAAAAACAAACTTCACTCACCCGCGCACGCGCACTCCACGCGGATGCTGCTTTCTTCCTGGTACGTTGTGCCTTGAAGTTCGGTCAGTGCCGACCAGGTGGCGTTCACTTCACTGGGCTGGGCGGCCGAATCGTTGACACGGAGATACTCAGGACCCTGTCAACATTACCACAATCAGCCTACTCTGAGATCAATACATAACACATTTCTATAGTACATTATGAGGTTGTTATCCCGTTGCGAAAGGATGGAAAACAGTACGTTAAATCTTCTTTCTTGTGCTCTATCAAAAAGCAACAAATTCAGCAACCCTACCCTACCATGTTGCATAAGGGCAAGTTGGTTAAAGAAAATGGTCAATTCTAACCAAAACCTTGTAATTGTTATTCATTTATAATTGCACGCTCATTAATCAATGATGAACATACCATCTGCTCCTAGTCATATGATACGATTACGCTTGATGATCTACAGCGCAATAAAATAAGCTATATAGTTACATATTTCCTTTAATGACCTTCATTGCTGAAACAATACCACTATTCTTTGAAACAATATCCCCAAATGGCACGATTATGTGACGAGAGTGGGTGTGCTGTTATGACACAGCATTTGTCAGATTCTTCTGTTAATCAGAGCTCAGTAAAGTATGCTGTGTCAGCACCTCTCATTCAGCGTGGGAAGCCTCAGACACTCTGCATATACTTCAAACCCGTGCACCATAGGAGGGTGGTTGTGGCCCCTAAGATTCGAGGTCAACTCTCGACTGCAGAGCCGTCCCAAGGCGCTAGAAAATATTATGTAAGGAGGTCAGGGTGAAGGTCAGGGTTTGCTGCGAATGCAGGCTACTCGGTCTACTGTATTTCTTATATGGAATTAAGGCAATGGGACAACTCCATGGTGGTAGGGCCAACGGTGTAGCAACAAATGAACATGATTAGCCCTTGCTTATTATAGTGTGAAAACCCACTGGCCCGGTGGACGACAGCACCTATCGGCGGCTAGCGGCTGCTAAAAGGCTGGTATTCAGCGAAGCTTATTTCATTAGGTTTTGATGCTTCATGGCTGGTTCATGGCCAGTTCATGGCTGTGTGGTCACCGCTGGCGGGTATGTAACGCCGACATGCTCCACCATGCCCGTCTCTATACTGTGAGCTCACATTGGCGGTCCATGCCGCCTAACGCACAGCACTATTTAGCAGCCGTTTGGCGCACTTTTGATGCCATCCACCAGCCCAGTGAAACACACACTTTAGGGAGAGGTTATAGAGATTTTCCAGTATTCTGTATGCCAATTCTGTGGCATTGGTAAGGTGCAGAGAGTCATTGTCTTAGTGCCTGAGAGGAGTGCCCAGATGAACATGTCAAATTACTACAAACGGAACTATCTCATTGACGTAAAATATGTGGATCTTACAAATATAGTTGCAGAAGTGGATGGTCATCAAGTGGGTTAAGAAAAATGGCCCTCCTAGGATTGTGGCGGAAAAACATACATTTTCACCTTTTACTTGGAACTGGTTTCCCTCTATCATCTTACTGCTTTGTATACCTCTTATTTGATAAAAGAAAAAATATGGAATAACGCGGGGGAAGAGGAAATGACCATATCTGGAGATTATTGTTGGGTATGTCGCCAAAGTCATAGCAGAAGGGGTTATGGTTATTACAGTCGAAATTCCCAGTTTTCTGGATATTGGTCAATGATATGTGGATGATCCAGCACTAACTAGGACCAGTGTTATTTATCCATCATCAACATATGTAAATATCACGTAATCATCATGGGACAGAAGTTGACACCTAATACGAATAGCTTATTTTTAAAGTTTAGAATATACCTCATTGATCTGTAGACTGACTGCCCAGTAGCCGCCGCTGGAGTAGTACAGGTACAGGTCGCGCTGGTCGTGTTTGTAGACCGCTTTACTGGTGTGGTCACAGGTTTGAAGTGTGTAGAATCCCATTGACGCAGCTTGCACCTATTAAAACATACACCGCACACAATTTACAGTAAGTCTCCCCTGCCGTAGCTACACATACCAAGGTACTCTGATATGTGGTATTTTATACAAACAGTTCTAACATCCTCTGCTAATATACCAAAGAAAAACATCATCCTTTTATATCATGTCACAGATTGTTAATTCAAATTGTACCTTCATCTTATTACATACCCGTGGTCGAACATCTATGAAATACTACCCGCTGCTAGGGGTGCAGTATTGATAATGTTTCCGCCCTTGGGCCATAGTGAATGGCCGCTAGCATGTAAGTTATATGATAATAAGGAAACGTGTAATAGCTGAGCTGGTAGAGATGGCTGTTCTCAGTCTTTCATCCTTGAAATACTGCCTATCGCCTACAGCGTCGGGCAGTATTTCAAAGTTGAAAGACTGAGAACGTCTATCGCTACAGGCTCAGTAATCACATTTCCTCCTACAACTGTATGCATATAGATGTATGCGCTTCAGCAAACACTACTTTAGGTATGCTGTTTTCCGTGAGAGTCCATTGGAGATGGTTGGAGAGTGACGGTCACGTGAGGCTAGGTATGTCGTGGTCACGTAAGGCCTGGAGTAGTGGTAGGAGAGGGAGGAGAGGGAGGCGCTCTCCCGCGACGATTCCCGCAAGCAAGTTGGCCACAATGTGCATTTATAGGCATGTCATGGCCTCTGTGTGATTTACTGAAATAGGGATCACTATATCCAACCATGTATACTTACAAACATCCATAGACATACAGATACGAATATATGCATACCCGTATACCAGTACATATATACCTATTAGAAGGCAACTTTGCGATAAAAATCGGCAATATTCGTCATAAAGTGTTTCATTGAGATAGGTTAATTGCTATTGTATATGTATTGGTGACACTATGCCAGCTATGGATGTATAGATCTAAACTTTAGCCATCTTCATTTAATACTCTTCCCATGGTTTTAGTGTATTGTATTGTTTCGTTCTATACCAATGAATCAATGTCCAATATACATATACATATATATAGTCACATGCATACCTTCACACTTAAAAGCATGCATACATACATCTGTGTATGTATACATATTGTAGCATGCCTAGTGATAATGAAGAGTTCTGACTCACTTTTTCCGGACCAGTTATACGAATACGCTGACAACTGCACGCTGAAGACAAACAACAAAAACGATAGATTAATCATTCACATTGGTAATATTCAACGTTTCCTGCAGGTCCTACTGAATATAAAAAACTCAATAAGACAGAATGATTTATATTTAGTATGTTAGTTTGCCACAACATAGAATCAACATAGATTTACTTTCAAGTAATCATATATTCTTCAGATTGAGAACACTGATGTTTTAAGGAAACACGAAACGAAATAAAGGAACAAGTAGCAAGGAAGATATATTGTAGTCACAGATTTCTAACGCCATGAGACATGTAATATCATTATCATTGTTTAAAACGCTTCGTTAGATTGGTTAAACTTGCAAAATATCACTCACAGGTACATTAGTCAATCAAAGAGCAAATATAAAATGAAGTATGCAAAAGGGATCGGAGATAAGCGTTTGTAGCAAAGGTACAAGTTTTTATATAGATTTTCGCACAGAGAAAACACGTATCCTGAAAATTTGCGTTCAAATGAAATATGCGTTAATTTTCTCCTTGAAAATGACCCGCTGCTAAACTGTCCATGACCTTTTAGTATCATGCTCAAAAAGTAGAGGATAAAAGGCTGATCTATTGCATCATATATCAGCGGTAGCCTTAGATTGATAGCAACAAACATTTCTCTTCGGCAATGATGTCGATATTAAATAATTAGACCATAGAAGTTCCATATCATTGCAATACCAAATCTAATATATTAGTTATCGGGAAATGAGTGGGATGTGCAGAATAAAATGACCACGGGGTTTTCGGTAAATGATTTGCTGTACCTATGACATCACAGGGCATTTTCGTTATCATATGTCTGACATGATTCTCGGTACTTTTTACCACTTTTGGCTCTTTTCTACATGACAAGAATAAAAGAAAAAACATCAAAAACCTATTTACACCTGTTGGAGCAAACCAATTGAGCAAGCGAATGTGTTATTTGCATCTGTATTCACTATAGTCAGCTTCCCAAGCCTACTTAAGCCATGTATCTGACCAACTTTATCTTAGAAGCCAAGCTGCCCCTTCATACACAGGATTGCTCGTGCATCTAAAAAACTTGTCGTTATGGTAACATCAGGGCTAACGTGGTTAGCTGTAACGCGAGCGGGAATAAGAACACTCTCCCAGCGGATACCAGGACGTCACGTGGTCACCGCCTTCCCAGCATCCCTTACTCCAACCATCTCTGAAGTAGAAGCCGAAGTAGAAGAAAAAGATTGCCACCCGCCCACCCTTACAAAATCAGAAGAGAGAATGTCTTCTTATCTGCTGTATAGACAACCTACAACCGTAATTACATCACATGCCATTACACCATGTTACTACTGCTCTCCGTGATTCTCGTGTATCTTTTCAATCTCCTTGTATCACATCACGTATGTGATATTTACTATATAAATATCTCCAAGGTATCTCTTGTCTTCGAATTAGTATTTATGCAGAAAGCTCATTGGCAACAGTCACACAGCATTACCAAGCCATCCAGCACTCGCACTTTGTCACTTTGCCCATGCAGTACCTCGAACCATTGACCGTGTATGACCTTGAGGTGGCTTCATCGGAAGCCCTGAGAAGATCCTGATCGACTGATTGATCCTTACCGACTGATTGATGCCATTCCGCACTTGTTGTCCAAAGGAAAAATCGAATAGGTCAAAAGGAAATCTTGCATAGATTTATTTTGGTTGTTTGGTTTCATTTCTCCCAACCATACCTAGGCTTGGAGAGGGTGGACCGGATCGAGGATCCATTTCCATGGTTTGATTTACTGTTTTCTAATCCAGAACAATAGTTCACCTGGAAACTCTATAGGAACTTAGCTTAAACTGACAGGAAGATGCCATTAAGAAGATAGCATCAGCTTTACCAATAGACGTTTTGCCACATCTTACATTTAAAGACCCTATTGAGGTATCCCAGAATTCAGTCTATTCACAACTTCCGGTTTTCGCTGGTTACCGACGTTGTATGGTGATAGACCCTTTACCCGTAACCCAGAAATAATGCAGTTTAACAGTTTTCAGAAATCTTTAAATTGAAATCCTGATGCCAGAAATGGAAATTTCAGCTATTTATACATAGAAATCCGAAATTATATTCAGTTTCTCCAATTATAATTCAGAAAACTGTGGTTCATGTTGTCGTAGTGTGGCCAGTCAATCGGGAGCGGAACTTTGCCTTACCCGGGGCGATAATCAGGAGTTTAGTAACCTCTGGAGGCTCTATGAAGGAAAGAAGTCTGAAGTTATTAATATTATCGGAAGACAGATTGGCGGGGAGTCTGCCATGATTATATCATGGATTATACTTACTGCGGGGCTTGGGAGTTGTGAAGATAGCCTTGGGAGTGGTGAAGGCCTTAGGTGTTGTGTACAGAACTTCGGGCGCTTTAACATAAAAACACAGACGTTTAAGAAATTTCAACAAATACATTCACTACTAGACCCCCCCTTTCCGGTGAAATAGAGACAAAGAGGAGGAGTTTGGGTAAATAATATTCATGTTTAAAGTTAAAGACAGATTACATTTGAATATTTTAAATAATAATAAGTATCAGTAAGAAGGAGAACATTGTAAAGAGGGATAAGGAGGGTATAAGAAGGGAAATAAGTGTTAACATTGAAGTACCTGTGTAGGCTTCGATGGTAAGAGGATGAGGGGGGGGGGGGGTGTTTAGGACCTTTGTGGGGGGTATACGATGATGTCTGGTGGAAAGTATGGCTACTGTAAATTTAGTACGGTAAGGTTTTTTCACCAGAGGGGAGGGTAGTAATGACTTGTCATCTTACCCAGATCTATGCCAACTCTATTGTGAATACATCCTCTTTATTTATTTGTGATATAGCAACTTTCTATGAGATATGTATAATTGAATTTATCAGTGTATTTCATCTTTGAGCAGATGGGCCTAGTCTTGATCAGCTTACTCGCGTATTTGGTAATGGTATCGACTACGGCATTATATGATAAGGGTATTTCAATCATGATGTAATAAGTAAGTGCATTTTCTCATAAGCTTACCAGCTAAGTGAAACAAAGAAATAGCATCAAACTTATAAACCAGTGCATGCTTTAGATATCATATTGCAAGGATCTAGAAATTTGGGCATAGATGTACATATTACACTATTGAATACAATGCATTCGTTTTAATTGGTCTGAGTGTCACTTGACCATGGCAGTTAGACGTAATGAAGTTTCTGCCATGCTTCTTATAAAGATTTACAAGTTAGTCACAGAATTAGTTGCGGAACAGTAACACAGGGGAAAGGAATACATTATATAAACAAAATGAACTGTATCATATCTCTCAGGGTGGCTGCATACCAGTCCCTCAGAACATCATGAGACACCACTGGAATGGAACAGATTAGCTTATGACGCTTGAACGGTAGTTATCCTATCTAAATCAATTCAGAAATGCAAGACAGGTAATTAGAAAACATAGATGTACAAAAGGCATGGGGAGAATTAAGGGCATGCGGGGAAAGGATATCAAGAGATTAATTGAACAATAATTGGATATTATCATGCTTAAAATCACATAAAGGTATGCATGCAAAGAGTTGTATGATGTTGACTACTGGAGAGCCATCCATACAATAGATCACATATATCACATAGATATAGAGAAACATTACTTTAACAGACTGGTCTAGGTTCTAACTATGCTCGTATCAGGCTGTACACCTACTGACCTGTTGTTGTATCTGGAGATGCTGAGGCTACGTGTAGACAGTTAACACAGATTAATGTTGGTAATTTCAATATGAAAATTATATTATATACTATAGCTCTCGTAAATTAAACTGCTTAAAGAGATTGACTGAATATGGCAGGATGATTATATACAATAGAAAAATATCTTGAAGAAAAACTTAAGGGCAATTATTTGATTACATATATATGTATATCTATGGAGATATCAAAAGATATCCATATACATGATGTCTATACCTTATGGAATTATTCTTAAGTATCTGAATTTCCAGATGAAATCAAATCTGATTAACTTCCCCCTACTAAATACCCCTTAGTATATACATGTAGGCTTGTTTTTGGACTAGATACGTACTTGCGTCACTTGTTGTGACTTCTGTTGTAGCTTTACCAGTAGTGGTGTCAACAACTGTTGTCTGACCAGCAGTTGTTTGACTAGCTGTAGTCTGACTAGCCGTAGTCATAATAACTGTTGTTGGGAGTGTTGGCGTTATTATTTTCAACGTGGAAGACGGAGTTACAAATCTCGTAGATGGAGTAACAGGTAATGTGGGAGTCGTGCCACCTGCAGCTATTGTTTGTAATTAGAAAATATCCATTGTACATAAAGAAAAGAGACATGGTACTGAAAAAAAGGATGAGGACAATTCGATACTCAATTTCTATACAATAGAAAAGTAATTCCTCTGCACTGGAAGAGATATAGATTTCGTTATGTTGACAGTGTTAAAATGCACCATAGTATGTCTTTCAGGAGCTTCCTTGGGGTGCTGTAGTTTCTGAAATACATGTATTCAAAGTAATATCACTTTGAAAGAAAATCAGGTGTAGGATCTCTCAAGTTTACTGTAGCCTTGGTGTTGAATAGGGATGGAGATCATATGGCTATGAAATGACAAGGGAACTGTGGTATAATGATTTTCTCCTTTTACACCTGGATCAGAGATATTTCTGTCCAAATAAAGTAGGGGGACTGGGGACCTAATGGCCCTATGCCGGCTCCACTGGCCATATATATTCTATATGACCTGTGGTGTCTACACTTATCTGTTTATTTGTGTGTCTGTTATCTGTAACCTGTATATTAATCAGACTATATTTCAGTGTTTTGAACAGCGGATTATAATCGCACGACCGACCGACTGGAGTAAGAAATACAATATGTCTCTCTTTCTAAATCATGTCTTATATTACACCTGAAGATCTGAATGCAAAAAAGGGAATGAAATTGGTAACTATAAACATTAGAAGTATTTATAAACGATTAGAAGATTTTAAATTAATTTTTAAAGATATTGATTTGGTGGCAATTACCGAGACATGGTTGACTGAACGATACTCCTCAGATATGTTGAATTTACCAAATATGATAATCCATCGTACAGATAGAAATTATGAAGAAAAAAAGTGTGGGGGGGGGGGGGGTTGCGATCTATCTAAATGTGAAATTTTCGAAGTATTATACAGAAATTGTTGACTTGTCCATTTCATCTAAAGAGATTGAAATGCTTGTATGCACCATCGAACCACCTAATCAAAAGAAAATGTTGATAATAGCGGTATACAGGCCGCCTGGAAAGTATGTTCAGGAGTGTTATGATTACTTAGGAAGCATAGTTGCTGATGAACGTTTTTTACATCATGAGGTTTGGATACTTGGCGACATGAATGTAAACAGTACCACTACCGGTTGTCCCAAAAACAAAATAATGAAAGACTTTTTGCTTTATTCGGAACTGAACTTACTGAAAACAAATCCCACCTTTCTGTTTCGTGGAGGTACTAGCACCATAGATCATATATACACCAATAGTAATTTTGTTAAAGAAAGTGGTAATGTAAACTATTATGTATCTGACCATGTGATTATATATGCCCTACGGAAAAAAATCAAAGAAAAGTTCATACATAAATCAGTATCATTCCGAAACACAAAAAATTTAGATGACAAATTCTTATCATATCATTTTCTGATGAAATTATTGCAAAGAATAATGGGGGTGATTCTTGTGAATCCTATATGGCATACATAGAGAATAGTATTAATCAAGTATCCCCAGTTATGATTAAAAAAAGTAGAACAATACAAGGGGAAGAAATCAGTAGAACACTGGAGACTAAAATTGATCTTAGAAGAAGGACCATGCTGGAACTTAACACCATAACAGACCCCACTGAGAGAAGAGAAAAGTTAAAAACAGCAAGAAGATTGGGAAGAGAGATAAGTGCAGGTTTACAAAAAACCAAGGCCAAGAGAGTTCATGAGAACCTCACTATTTACAGAAACAACCCTAGAAAATTTTGGCGTGAACTAAATAAGATCTGGAAATATACTAAGGAGGGGGGAGATGATTTTCCAATAAATGCAAATGAGAATATTAAGGATAAATGTAACGAAATGAATAATTTTTTTATTAATATCGCCATTGAAGACCCTTTAATCATGGAAACAGCAGTAAATCATAACGAAGATAGTGAGGAGGAACATTTTGAAGATCAAGAAGGAATCCTAATACCAACAGACCACAATGAGCTGAAGCGGATCATAAAGGAACTAGATAACAACAAAAGTACAGGTGTAGAAAAGGTAAATGGGCGTCTAATGAAAAAAATTCTTCTGACTAACCTAAATATTATTACTGAACTGATTAATAAGAGTTTTACAGAAGGTACTTTTCCAAATATTTAAAAAAAAGAAACTATCACACCAATTCCCAAGGAGGGAGACTTAAGTTTGTATACAAATTGGAGACCCATAACAGTCCTATCACTTATGTCTAAGGTCTATGAAAAGGTAATTCATAAACGATTGTTAAATTTTATGAACAACAATGATACAATAACTGACCTACAATTCGGATTTCTTCCAAAGCGCTCAACCGCCCAAGCTATTTTTACTCTAATTAACAAAATAAGTATGGCTTTAGACAGTAAGAAAATCATTTCCATAGCATTTCTCGACTTTCGTAAAGCCTTTGATTCAGTAAATCATTATCTTCTAATAGAAAAATTAATAGCCAACAAATTTGATAATATGACAATAAAACTTTTGGAAGATTATTTGAGACTACGAAAAGTTAATCTAAGACTAAATGGAGAACTATCAGAATATATGACTACCATTTGTGGAGTGCCCCAAGGGTCTGTTCTAGGGCCTCTGATGTTTCTGTTATTTATCGACGATATAGTAAAAATATTTAATAGTTCAATGCCAATATTATACGCAGATGACATCGCCTTAGTTACAATCGGGGAAACGCAGGAACAGGTTGATTTATTACAAAAGCATAACCTGGGATTAGTCTATCAATGGATAAGAAAGAATAAAATCAGTTTAAACTATGAAAAAACAAAGATTATGTGGCTGGGGAATGCTAGGAACATAGACAAAAAACGAACTACTATGATTGGGGAAAATGTAATAAAGGCAGTTAATAAATATAAGTACCTGAGCTTATTGCTTGACAATGGTCTAACATTGAACGATCACTATAACAAAATAATAAAGGACTTTAACCACAAATTGTTTAAATTTAGAAAAATTCGATATCTGTTAAATATGGACTCAAGCATAAAACTTGTAAAACATATGTTAATCCCTATCATTGAATATGCAGACCATGTCCAAACCCTGATGTCTAAAGAAAAACAGCAAAAACTGCAGATATTTGTCAATAAAGCGTTACGCATTGCAGTGGGAGTAAAGGTAGCCAAGGACATTAGTAATCATGACTTGTACCAACTGTGTAAAATTCGACCTTTATTTGTAAGAAGAATTAATCACCTTTTGAATTTAATAAAATGGTGGACCGAAGACAAGCAACACATTTATGAACGGGTATCAAAAAGAACAAGGAATGATGAGAAGATAACAATAAAGATCCAAAAACCAAGAACAGAAAAATTCAAAAACTCACCACTTTATCAAGGGAAAAAATACTGGGACCTGCTACCTATGGATGTTCAATTAAAACCATCGGGAGATACCTTCAAAGCCAACGTTAAAGAAGTATTGATGACCATCATCCCAGAGACAAACTTTTGAAATTTAAGTCATGAGACAACTTTAATAAGTACATGTTCATCAGAACAAGTTAGTTCATTATAAACCGAGAAATTGTATAGTCCATGTCACTGTCCTGTGGTGTATCTGATGTATTTGTAATTGTATGTGACTCCAAAATGGAAGAACACCCCTAGTGGTGAATTTTGTACGTCGTTAAATTTCATTGAATAAAAAAAAAAGAAGAAAGGAATAAAGTAAAAGATATCAATGAGGATTTAATTATATTAACACTGATTACAAAGGAGCTGAGGAGTGTGATGGAATCCATCAGAAACAAGCTTAATGATGAACTACAGATATGTGGTACATGAAACTCATTAGAAAAAAATTCATGATATCTTGTGGACTACTCAATCTCAGCAGATTTTTGTCTAAATTGAACACACTTTTGACACTGGAGGCTGTGTAAATATGCACCTTGAATGGGAATAACACACATCAAAACCAAGAGCAAAATTGATATAACAAGGCTGCACTATAGATATATATGGTGCAGGTATCAGACTTCGCATGGCTGGAAACAGGCAACTCCATTTTGATGATTCCGTTGCCTCAAACCGGTCATCTCTCGGGCTTCTAGCGTCGGATGCTATGGGAGATCGTCTTTTGGACATCTTGACCAAAACAAAAGCCATGAAAATAGCTGATTACAACAGCCATGACTAAGTGGCAATGGCTACTTGCGAGTGAACACGCGCTGCGCACCGCTGCTCCCTAGACCGGATTTATTGTGATCTCAGATGGACTCTAAGACCTACAAATGAGTGATAAAGCACTATAAAGCATTAGTGACCGTATTGAGACTACTGGATAAAGCAAGGTCGGTGTGTTTTTCGATATTTCTGTGAATTACTGCTCACTGAATGTACCGCGATGGGACGAGGTAAGGCAAAGCGGTCTAGTACCGGTTCTACCCCGCCAAGCAGCGGCAACACACGTAGCAAGGGTCAGCGCAAGCGAGAGCGAACACTATCTAAGGAAATTTCTTTCATTCAAACTACCGATACATATAAAAGGCGTAAGCCAGAGGAACTGGAAAGCCAGAAGGAAAGATCTGACTCTGATGATATAGATATGGCTTCCCAATCGGGAAACAATGAAAACAATAGCGATCGCAATCTTAGTCATCTAATAATCAATATGCAAAACCAACTCAACACAAAAATGGACACTGTAACAGACACTCTAAGCAATCGTCTGACAACTGAGATTAGCTCAGTGAAAACAGATCTAACAAAACAAATAGAGACATTAGCCACTAACGTCAAAGAAAACGAAACAAAGCACGAAAAAACGCATACCGACATCCGTAATGAAATGCAACTACAAATGCAAAAACTAGAAAAAGACCTAAATGAGACTCGTATAACGGTTGCTAGAATGGTTTCTACCCAGAATGGTACTGACGGCACTCCGTCTACCCCTGGAGGAAATGTATCTAACAACTCACATACGTATGCTGCGGCTACTAAAGTATATATGAAAGGCCCAATCCCGAGACATCCACACACACGATGCTTTTTTATCGAAAAGGATAGAAACGCTATTCTACTGGGAATACCCCATCGTCAGAATGAGGATATGCATTTTATTCTAGACAGTGTATGTAATGAGATGCACCTAAATTTGTCCCAAGACGACGTACTAAACATCAGTCGAATGCTAGGAAACCCAAGAAATAATGCATCTAGTGATAGACCAAAACCAATCGTTGTTTCATTTACGAATCAGGCTGCGTGTGATCGTTTTATGAGAAACGCTCACCGGGTCACTGGTGAAACGCTGAACTGTAAGTTAGTAATCAGACCAGATGAACCTTGGCTAACACGTAAAAGCCGTGGGATTGGAAGAATGGTTGTTGGGTACAACCGCCGCATTGGTAACAATGCAGACTTTGTCCCAGAGGGGATTAAGGTCAATGGTTCAATATACAACTACAGTGACATGAATGCTCTGCCCAAAGATGTTTATCCCCCAGACTGGAGACCAAACTCGGGCCAGCAACACACCCCCGTACCAACGACGAATGAAGTGCGACAACCGAGACCAACAGCTCAAGTGCCGGAAAAACCGACTCCATCCGCTCCTATTGTTGAACAAACAAAGGACTCCGTCCAAGGTGCGACAAACGCACCTGACCCCGTGCCAATAGAGAAGGAAGTACCTATGCAGTTTGCTGACGAACATACCGCTAAAACAGTTTGGTCAAAATCCCAGAATGGAAGTCAGAGGTCAACGAAAACAGGCACGATAGTATTTGCCGGCCACGGATCTTACTTGAGTAATATGTTTCTAACACCTATTCAGATGTCGGTCCCTTGGTTTACCAGGGATAATGATGGCAATATAACATATGAAATCATGAAATCGAATGAGTTCAGCTCGGCTGAGCATGCATATGTCTATGCAAAGGCAGGGCATGTAGGAAACACAGTTCTCGGAACTAAAATTCTAGAAACTGAAAGTCCATATGAAGTGAAAGCCTTAGGCAAAACGATCAACATTCCTGATTGGGACGGAAAGAAACTACTAATACTGGAAAAAATTGTTCTAGCTAAATTCCTACAGCACCCAGATCTAAATTCCAAATTAGTGAACACCCACCCGAACCGCATCATCGAGGGCACCCGTGACTCGTATTGGGGGGGCGGGGCGAGCTACGAAAGTGACTACTATGATAATGACACTTACCTTGGGCTGAATCAAACCGGCCGCATACTCGAGCGAGTACGTTCTACACTGTCAAGCACGAATAACACAGAGACCGTGAAAACCCAGGCTGAGAAGGAACAAACCGTAGTAAAACCTAACCCTGTCAAAGAGAGTCTACCATCGTCTGAAACCGTTGAAACAACCGCCTTCTAATATGAGCAGACTCCTGATAGGAGATTCTCGGATCCGTTACCTACAGCGCGATGTAAGAGTAAGGCAGAATTTCGTAACTGAAAGTATCAGTGGGGCCTCCATGGTGAGAATACGCGTGTACCTACGAACACCTGGCTATCTGACCGGGGTAAGGATAATCTACGTATCTGCTGGTATCTGCGATTTAACATCGAAGGATGACGATAAACTAGTCATGCTGAGACGGGAAAATCACAAAGGGCAAATAACACGGATTCTTAAAGAATGTGAAAATCTGATCGAGGAGGCGAAAATAGACGACCCAAACATCAAAGTAATTTTCACAACCGTTTACTCAATGTGCTTACATACCTGGAATAAAGGTAATAGTAAGTATGATGATGACCAGGCCGAACTCAACAACAGAGCAGTCAACTTATCTACTGAACTTGGGCGACTTAACGACTCACAAGGCTTCTACACCCCTAGAGTGCATCACATCATACACCGCTATAGAGTCAACACTAGACGCACCTATCATCTTCTTAATCTCCTTAATGATGGATGTCACCCGGACTCAACCAATACCATAAAGAAAATGGTCAAAGTGCTAATCAGATCCATGCTGAAAAATATACAGGCAGGCCTTCATCAATGATAGCTATAAATGCAGACAAACCTCGGAACATGTATTAGTATCTGACTTTGCTAAGTCATACTTCCTTTAGCCATTTTACCTAAAATGAACACGTCTGATTAGTATTTACATCATTTCTAATATCCGTACTAACTCGTACTGTATATCGTCTTAAATTGCATTGCTTCTATCATAATGAACCGATAAATTCTATATTACATTATAATCGTTGGTTCAGACTCGCCTGAATACATCATCTTTGATCACTTATGTAAACTGTAGGTAGCTTTGACTTCACTAAGTCAGCTATTTATGTCTATTCTATTCTTTCCAGATTGTGATCACTAACTAATTAAATAATTAATTATTTCACCTATATCATAAGTCTAAATGTCATTGTTATACTTTCGAATGTCGTTTATATTTATTGATGCCTCATGACTACTGATCTCTGTAAGTTTGTTAACATTATAATATCAAGGGGAGCAGTGTCGATATATATGTGATACTTATTTCATTATGTCACCCGCGACTATGTGCAAGCTTCATAGCTGTATGCACCTAGTAACGGTGAATGCGGACATGCCGGCAGTATACGCTCGCATGGCTCTGCACATCACACATCATACTTACTTCGTCTATCGTCATACTAGGTCTTATCTCACCTATAGAAGATATCATGGTTAGGCCTACGCTGAAAATTGGTTATCTTAATGTAAGGAGCTTGTTCAAACATCTTGATGAAGTAGATTATTTATTCAATGATGTAGACTATATTTGTTTTGGTGAAACATGGCTGACCAAGCAACATACTATGGGTATGATTGCGAGAAATGGTTATACAGTATTTCGTACAGATAGGGAATCAAAAATCGGTGGTGGGCTTTGCTGTTATATTAAGAATAAGCACTGTAAGTATTGCACATTAGAATGCGAATGGACAGTCTCAGATGAGACCTGTGAAATAATGGTATTAAAGGTAATCAAACCGAATAACAAAAAAATGCTGATTGTATACTATTACCGACCCCCGAGTGGTGATATCGACGTATTCTTGTCAAAGTTGGAATCCATTAAAAATGATATTAAATACTTAAACTATGAATTTAATTTCCTAGGAGACGATAACATTAATACCAGAACTCGTAATACTGCAGATTGTAAAAAACTATTTGAGTTCCTACGAAATAATAACCTGAAAAATCTCGTGGAAGAAATTACTCGTCCAGAAAGTGGAACTTGCATCGACCATTTATTGAGAACAGTAAATTTTTACCAATCGTAGAAGTTAGGAAACACTTAATAAGTGACCATCTAGCGATTGTGGCTCATCGGCAATTTACCCCCCCCTTGTCTGAGCCCTGCGAATTCCATGGTAGAAGTTATAAAGCATATGATACCCTAAATTTTCAAGACTACCTTTTCCAACAAGACTGGTCCGATTTTTATCACAGCTGTGACCCTGAAAAACAATGGCAAATGATTTTTGATAAAATAGAAATATATTTAGATGAGCACTGTCCTACTAAACTTTATAGGTTCAGTCAGAAAAAGGCAGACTGGTTAACAGAAGATATTATCGACCTTATGATCGAGAGAAAGGAACTATTGATGGAAAGAGACTTCTACAAATCGAATGCGGGATTGATCAGACTGAAAATATTAAAACAACGTATTAACAGAATGATTCGGAAAGCAAAAAGTGAATATTGGAAGACAAAACTATTGAATGCATCACAAAACCCTAGGAAGTTCTGGAACCTCACTAAAAGGTTGTATGATCCAGATGAAAAAATCCATATGACTAAAATTTATTGTAAGGAAAAGGATACTAATATTGAAGGTGCTACAATGGTCAACTATGTGAACTCCTGCTTTGCCTCTGTGGGTGGAAACACACCGAATAATATATCACAAGACCTTCTAGATGATTTTGATTACAAGGATGATGTTCTTAAAAACCTAACTATAACCTTAGACCATGTTTATAAAGTAGTCTCAGATATAGATGTGAATAAACCAAGTGGACTGCGGGGTATGAACTCCCGGATACTGAAAGATGCCTTTTTTGTTTTAATAGATCAACTACGACTACTCTTCCAAAATATTCTAAACTATTCCTCTTTCCCTAAATCTTGGTCTTTCGCTGAAATTATCCCGATACCTAAAACACCAAACCCCATTACTATGAACGATTGGAGACCAATCTCACTTTTACCTGTACCCGGAAAGCTTTTCGAACGACTAATTCATACCTACCTTTCTAACTTTATTGAAGACAAAGATTTATTTAATGTTAATCAATATGGTTTTCGATCTGAAAGGGGGACCACGGATGCGGTAATGCACCTGGTAAATGACTTATACACCCATAGAGATAACAAACGTTTAACCCCTTGTCTTTTTATTGATTTTAGTAAAGCATTCGACCGTGTAAATAGAAAATTAATTATAGAAAAATTCCGTTGCCTCAAACCGGTCATCTCTCGGGCTTCTAGCGTCGGATGCTATGGGAGATCGTCTTTTGGACATCTTGACCAAAACAAAAGCCATGAAAATAGCTGATTACAGTAGCCATGACTAAGTGGCAATGGCTACTCGCGAGTGAACACGCGCTGCGCACCGCTACTCCCTAGACCGGATTTATTGTGATCTCAGATGGACTCTAAGACCTACAAATGAGTGATAAAGCACTATAAAGCATTAGTGACCGTATTGAGACTACTGGATAAAGCAAGGTCGGTGTGTTTTTCGATATTTCTGTGAATTACTGCTCACTGAATGTACCGCGATGGGACGAGGTAAGGCAAAGCGGTCTAGTACCGGTTCTACCCTGCCAAGCAGCGGCAACACACGTAGCAAGGGTCAGCGCAAGCGAGAGCGAACACTATCTAAGGAAATTTCTTTCATTCAAACTACCGATACATATAAAAGGCGTAAGCCAGAGGAACTGGAAAGCCAGAAGGAAAGATCTGACTCTGATGATATAGATATGGCTTCCCAATCGGGAAACAATGAAAACAATAGCGATCGCAATCTTAGTCATCTAATAATCAATATGCAAAACCAACTCAACACAAAAATGGACACTGTAACAGACACTCTAAGCAATCGTCTGACAACTGAGATTAGCTCAGTGAAAACAGATCTAACAAAACAAATAGAGACATTAGCCACTAACGTCAAAGAAAACGAAACAAAGCACGAAAAAACGCATACCGACATCCATAATGAAATGCAACTACAAATGCAAAAACTAGAAAAAGACCTAAATGAGACTCGTATAACGGTTGCTAGAATGGTTTCTACCCAGAATGGTACTGACGGCACTCCGTCTACCCCTGGAGGAAATGTATCTAACAACTCACATACGTATGCTGCGGCTACTAAAGTATATATGAAAGGCCCAATCCCGAGACATCCACACACACGATGCTTTTTTATCGAAAAGGATAGAAACGCTATTCTACTGGGAATACCCCATCGTCAGAATGAGGATATGCATTTTATTCTAGACAGTGTATGTAATGAGATGCACCTAAATTTGTCCCAAGACGACGTACTAAACATCAGTCGAATGCTAGGAAACCCAAGAAATAATGCATCTAGTGATAGACCAAAACCAATCGTTGTTTCATTTACGAATCAGGCTGCGTGTGATCGTTTTATGAGAAACGCTCACCGGGTCACTGGTGAAACGCTGAACTGTAAGTTAGTAATCAGACCGGATGAACCTTGGCTAACACGTAAAAGCCGTGGGATTGGAAGAATGGTTGTTGGGTACAACCGCAGCATTGGTAACAATGCAGACTTTGTCCCAGAGGGGATTAAGGTCAATGGTTCAATATACAACTACAGTGACATGAATGCTCTGCCCAAAGATGTTTATCCCCCAGACTGGAGACCAAACTCGGGCCAGCAACACACCCCCGTACCAACGACGAATGAAGTGCGACAACCGAGACCAACAGCTCAAGTGCCGGAAAAACCGACTCCATCCGCTCCTATTGTTGAACAAACAAAGGACTCCGTCCAAGGTGCGACAAACGCACCTGACCCCGTGCCAATAGAGAAGGAAGTACCTATGCAGTTTGCTGACGAACATACCGCTAAAACAGTTTGGTCAAAATCCCAGAATGGAAGTCAGAGGTCAACGAAAACAAGCACAATAGTATTTGCCGGCCACGGATCTTACTTGAGTAATATGTTTCTAACACCTATTCAGATGTCGGTCCCTTGGTTTACCAGGGATAATGATGGCAATATAACATATGAAATCATGAAATCGAATGAGTTCAGCTCGGCTGAGCATGCATATGTCTATGCAAAGGCAGGGCATGTAGGAAACACAGTTCTCGGAACTAAAATTCTAGAAACTGAAAGTCCATATGAAGTGAAAGCCTTAGGCAAAACGATCAACATTCCTGATTGGGACGGAAAGAAACTACTAATACTGGAAAAAATTGTTCTAGCTAAATTCCTACAGCACCCAGATCTAAATTCCAAATTAGTGAACACCCACCCGAACCGCATCATCGAGGGCACCCGTGACTCGTATTGGGGGGGCGGGGCGAGCTACGAAAGTGACTACTATGATAATGACACTTACCTTGGGCTGAATCAAACCGGCCGCATACTCGAGCGAGTACGTTCTACACTGTCAAGCACGAATAACACAGAGACCGTGAAAACCCAGGCTGAGAAGGAACAAACCGTAGTAAAACCTAACCCTGTCAAAGAGAGTCTACCATCGTCTGAAACCGTTGAAACAACCGCCTTCTAATATGAGCAGACTCCTGATAGGAGATTCTCGGATCCGTTACCTACAGCGCGATGTAAGAGTAAGGCAGAATTTCGTAACTGAAAGTATCAGTGGGGCCTCCATGGCGAGAATACGCGTGTACCTACGAACACCTGGCTATCTGACCGGGGTAAGGATAATCTACGTATCTGCTGGTATCTGCGATTTAACATCGAAGGATGACGATAAACTAGTCATGCTGAGACGGGAAAATCACGAAGGGCAAATAACACGGATTCTTAAAGAATGTGAAAATCTGATCGAGGAGGCGAAAATAGACGACCCAAACATCAAAGTAATTTTCACAACCGTTTACTCAATGTGCTTACATACCTGGAATAAAGGTAATAGTAAGTATGATGATGACCAGGCCGAACTCAACAACAGAGCAGTCAACTTATCTACTGAACTTGGGCGACTTAACGACTCACAAGGCTTCTACACCCCTAGAGTGCATCACATCATACACCGCTATAGAGTCAACACTAGACGCACCTATCATCTTCTTAATCTCCTTAATGATGGATGTCACCCGGACTCAACCAATACCATAAAGAAAATAGTCAAAGTGCTAATCAGATCCATGCTGAAAAATATACAGGCAGGCCTTCATCAATGATAGCTATAAATGCAGACAAACCTCGGAACATGTATTAGTATCTGACTTTGCTAAGTCATACTTCCTTTAGCCATTTTACCTAAAATGAACACGTCTGATTAGTATTTACATCATTTCTAATATCCGTACTAACTCGTACTGTATATCGTCTTAAATTGCATTGCTTCTATCATAATGAACCAATAAATTCTATATTACATTATAATCGTTGGTTCAGACTCGCCTGAATACATCATCTTTGATCACTTATGTAAACTGTAGGTAGCTTTGACTTCACTAAGTCAGCTATTTATGTCTATTCTATTCTTTCCAGATTGTGATCACTAACTAATTAAATAATTAATTATTTCACCTATATCATAAGTCTAAATGTCATTGTTATACTTTCGAATGTCGTTTATATTTATTGATGCCTCATGACTACTGATCTCTGTAAGTTTGTTAACATTATAATATCAAGGGGAGCAGTGTCGATATATATGTGATACTTATTTCATTATGTCACCCGCGACTATGTGCAAGCTTCATAGCTGTATGCACCTAGTAACGGTGAATGCGGACATGCCGGCAGTATACGCTCGCATGGCTCTGCACATCACACATCATACTTACTTCGTCTATCGTCATACTAGGTCTTATCTCACCTATAGAAGATATCATGGTTAGGCCTACGCTGAAAATTGGTTATCTTAATGTAAGGAGCTTGTTCAAACATCTTGATGAAGTAGATTATTTATTCAATGATGTAGACTATATTTGTTTTGGTGAAACATGGCTGACCAAGCAACATACTATGGGTATGATTGCGAGAAATGGTTATACAGTATTTCGTACAGATAGGGAATCAAAAATCGGTGGTGGGCTTTGCTGTTATATTAAGAATAAGCACTGTAAGTATTGCACATTAGAATGCGAATGGACAGTCTCAGATGAGACCTGTGAAATAATGGTATTAAAGGTAATCAAACCGAATAACAAAAAAATGCTGATTGTATACTATTACCGACCCCCGAGTGGTGATATCGACGTATTCTTGTCAAAGTTGGAATCCATTAAAAATGATATTAAATACTTAAACTATGAATTTAATTTCCTAGGAGACGATAACATTAATACCAGAACTCGTAATACTGCAGATTGTAAAAAACTATTTGAGTTCCTACGAAATAATAACCTGAAAAATCTCGTGGAAGAAATTACTCGTCCAGAAAGTGGAACTTGCATCGACCATTTATTGAGTAACAGTAAATTTTTACCAATCGTAGAAGTTAGGAAACACTTAATAAGTGACCATCTAGCGATTGTGGCTCATCGGCAATTTACCCCCCCCTTGTCTGAGCCCTGCGAATTCCATGGTAGAAGTTATAAAGCATATGATACCCTAAATTTTCAAGACTACCTTTTCCAACAAGACTGGTCCGATTTTTATCACAGCTGTGACCCTGAAAAACAATGGCAAATGATTTTTGATAAAATAGAAATATATTTAGATGAGCACTGTCCTACTAAACTTTATAGGTTCAGTCAGAAAAAGGCAGACTGGTTAACAGAAGATATTATCGACCTTATGATCGAGAGAAAGGAACTATTGATGGAAAGAGACTTCTACAAATCGAATGCGGGATTGATCAGACTGAAAATATTAAAACAACGTATTAACAGAATGATTCGGAAAGCAAAAAGTGAATATTGGAAGACAAAACTATTGAATGCATCACAAAACCCTAGGAAGTTCTGGAACCTCACTAAAAGGTTGTATGATCCAGATGAAAAAATCCATATGACTAAAATTTATTGTAAGGAAAAGGATACTAATATTGAAGGTGCTACAATGGTCAACTATGTGAACTCCTGCTTTGCCTCTGTGGGTGGAAACACACCGAATAATATATCACAAGACCTTCTAGATGATTTTGATTACAAGGATGATGTTCTTAAAAACCTAACTATAACCTTAGACCATGTTTATAAAGTAGTCTCAGATATAGATGTGAATAAACCAAGTGGACTGCGGGGTATGAACTCCCGGATACTGAAAGATGCCTTTTTTGTTTTAATAGATCAACTACGACTACTCTTCCAAAATATTCTAAACTATTCCTCTTTCCCTAAATCTTGGTCTTTCGCTGAAATTATCCCGATACCTAAAACACCAAACCCCATTACTATGAACGATTGGAGACCAATCTCACTTTTACCTGTACCCGGAAAGCTTTTCGAACGACTAATTCATACCTACCTTTCTAACTTTATTGAAGACAAAGATTTATTTAATGTTAATCAATATGGTTTTCGATCTGAAAGGGGGACCACGGATGCGGTAATGCACCTGGTAAATGACTTATACACCCATAGAGATAACAAACGTTTAACCCCTTGTCTTTTTATTGATTTTAGTAAAGCATTCGACCGTGTAAATAGAAAATTAATTATAGAAAAATTCCGTTGCCTCAAACCGGTCATCTCTCGGGCTTCTAGCGTCGGATGCTATGGGAGATCGTCTTTTGGACATCTTGACCAAAACAAAAGCCATGAAAATAGCTGATTACAGTAGCCATGACTAAGTGGCAATGGCTACTCGCGAGTGAACACGCGCTGCGCACCGCTACTCCCTAGACCGGATTTATTGTGATCTCAGATGGACTCTAAGACCTACAAATGAGTGATAAAGCACTATAAAGCATTAGTGACCGTATTGAGACTACTGGATAAAGCAAGGTCGGTGTGTTTTTCGATATTTCTGTGAATTACTGCTCACTGAATGTACCGCGATGGGACGAGGTAAGGCAAAGCGGTCTAGTACCGGTTCTACCCTGCCAAGCAGCGGCAACACACGTAGCAAGGGTCAGCGCAAGCGAGAGCGAACACTATCTAAGGAAATTTCTTTCATTCAAACTACCGATACATATAAAAGGCGTAAGCCAGAGGAACTGGAAAGCCAGAAGGAAAGATCTGACTCTGATGATATAGATATGGCTTCCCAATCGGGAAACAATGAAAACAATAGCGATCGCAATCTTAGTCATCTAATAATCAATATGCAAAACCAACTCAACACAAAAATGGACACTGTAACAGACACTCTAAGCAATCGTCTGACAACTGAGATTAGCTCAGTGAAAACAGATCTAACAAAACAAATAGAGACATTAGCCACTAACGTCAAAGAAAACGAAACAAAGCACGAAAAAACGCATACCGACATCCATAATGAAATGCAACTACAAATGCAAAAACTAGAAAAAGACCTAAATGAGACTCGTATAACGGTTGCTAGAATGGTTTCTACCCAGAATGGTACTGACGGCACTCCGTCTACCCCTGGAGGAAATGTATCTAACAACTCACATACGTATGCTGCGGCTACTAAAGTATATATGAAAGGCCCAATCCCGAGACATCCACACACACGATGCTTTTTTATCGAAAAGGATAGAAACGCTATTCTACTGGGAATACCCCATCGTCAGAATGAGGATATGCATTTTATTCTAGACAGTGTATGTAATGAGATGCACCTAAATTTGTCCCAAGACGACGTACTAAACATCAGTCGAATGCTAGGAAACCCAAGAAATAATGCATCTAGTGATAGACCAAAACCAATCGTTGTTTCATTTACGAATCAGGCTGCGTGTGATCGTTTTATGAGAAACGCTCACCGGGTCACTGGTGAAACGCTGAACTGTAAGTTAGTAATCAGACCGGATGAACCTTGGCTAACACGTAAAAGCCGTGGGATTGGAAGAATGGTTGTTGGGTACAACCGCAGCATTGGTAACAATGCAGACTTTGTCCCAGAGGGGATTAAGGTCAATGGTTCAATATACAACTACAGTGACATGAATGCTCTGCCCAAAGATGTTTATCCCCCAGACTGGAGACCAAACTCGGGCCAGCAACACACCCCCGTACCAACGACGAATGAAGTGCGACAACCGAGACCAACAGCTCAAGTGCCGGAAAAACCGACTCCATCCGCTCCTATTGTTGAACAAACAAAGGACTCCGTCCAAGGTGCGACAAACGCACCTGACCCCGTGCCAATAGAGAAGGAAGTACCTATGCAGTTTGCTGACGAACATACCGCTAAAACAGTTTGGTCAAAATCCCAGAATGGAAGTCAGAGGTCAACGAAAACAAGCACAATAGTATTTGCCGGCCACGGATCTTACTTGAGTAATATGTTTCTAACACCTATTCAGATGTCGGTCCCTTGGTTTACCAGGGATAATGATGGCAATATAACATATGAAATCATGAAATCGAATGAGTTCAGCTCGGCTGAGCATGCATATGTCTATGCAAAGGCAGGGCATGTAGGAAACACAGTTCTCGGAACTAAAATTCTAGAAACTGAAAGTCCATATGAAGTGAAAGCCTTAGGCAAAACGATCAACATTCCTGATTGGGACGGAAAGAAACTACTAATACTGGAAAAAATTGTTCTAGCTAAATTCCTACAGCACCCAGATCTAAATTCCAAATTAGTGAACACCCACCCGAACCGCATCATCGAGGGCACCCGTGACTCGTATTGGGGGGGCGGGGCGAGCTACGAAAGTGACTACTATGATAATGACACTTACCTTGGGCTGAATCAAACCGGCCGCATACTCGAGCGAGTACGTTCTACACTGTCAAGCACGAATAACACAGAGACCGTGAAAACCCAGGCTGAGAAGGAACAAACCGTAGTAAAACCTAACCCTGTCAAAGAGAGTCTACCATCGTCTGAAACCGTTGAAACAACCGCCTTCTAATATGAGCAGACTCCTGATAGGAGATTCTCGGATCCGTTACCTACAGCGCGATGTAAGAGTAAGGCAGAATTTCGTAACTGAAAGTATCAGTGGGGCCTCCATGGCGAGAATACGCGTGTACCTACGAACACCTGGCTATCTGACCGGGGTAAGGATAATCTACGTATCTGCTGGTATCTGCGATTTAACATCGAAGGATGACGATAAACTAGTCATGCTGAGACGGGAAAATCACGAAGGGCAAATAACACGGATTCTTAAAGAATGTGAAAATCTGATCGAGGAGGCGAAAATAGACGACCCAAACATCAAAGTAATTTTCACAACCGTTTACTCAATGTGCTTACATACCTGGAATAAAGGTAATAGTAAGTATGATGATGACCAGGCCGAACTCAACAACAGAGCAGTCAACTTATCTACTGAACTTGGGCGACTTAACGACTCACAAGGCTTCTACACCCCTAGAGTGCATCACATCATACACCGCTATAGAGTCAACACTAGACGCACCTATCATCTTCTTAATCTCCTTAATGATGGATGTCACCCGGACTCAACCAATACCATAAAGAAAATAGTCAAAGTGCTAATCAGATCCATGCTGAAAAATATACAGGCAGGCCTTCATCAATGATAGCTATAAATGCAGACAAACCTCGGAACATGTATTAGTATCTGACTTTGCTAAGTCATACTTCCTTTAGCCATTTTACCTAAAATGAACACGTCTGATTAGTATTTACATCATTTCTAATATCCGTACTAACTCGTACTGTATATCGTCTTAAATTGCATTGCTTCTATCATAATGAACCAATAAATTCTATATTACATTATAATCGTTGGTTCAGACTCGCCTGAATACATCATCTTTGATCACTTATGTAAACTGTAGGTAGCTTTGACTTCACTAAGTCAGCTATTTATGTCTATTCTATTCTTTCCAGATTGTGATCACTAACTAATTAAATAATTAATTATTTCACCTATATCATAAGTCTAAATGTCATTGTTATACTTTCGAATGTCGTTTATATTTATTGATGCCTCATGACTACTGATCTCTGTAAGTTTGTTAACATTATAATATCAAGGGGAGCAGTGTCGATATATATGTGATACTTATTTCATTATGTCACCCGCGACTATGTGCAAGCTTCATAGCTGTATGCACCTAGTAACGGTGAATGCGGACATGCCGGCAGTATACGCTCGCATGGCTCTGCACATCACACATCATACTTACTTCGTCTATCGTCATACTAGGTCTTATCTCACCTATAGAAGATATCATGGTTAGGCCTACGCTGAAAATTGGTTATCTTAATGTAAGGAGCTTGTTCAAACATCTTGATGAAGTAGATTATTTATTCAATGATGTAGACTATATTTGTTTTGGTGAAACATGGCTGACCAAGCAACATACTATGGGTATGATTGCGAGAAATGGTTATACAGTATTTCGTACAGATAGGGAATCAAAAATCGGTGGTGGGCTTTGCTGTTATATTAAGAATAAGCACTGTAAGTATTGCACATTAGAATGCGAATGGACAGTCTCAGATGAGACCTGTGAAATAATGGTATTAAAGGTAATCAAACCGAATAACAAAAAAATGCTGATTGTATACTATTACCGACCCCCGAGTGGTGATATCGACGTATTCTTGTCAAAGTTGGAATCCATTAAAAATGATATTAAATACTTAAACTATGAATTTAATTTCCTAGGAGACGATAACATTAATACCAGAACTCGTAATACTGCAGATTGTAAAAAACTATTTGAGTTCCTACGAAATAATAACCTGAAAAATCTCGTGGAAGAAATTACTCGTCCAGAAAGTGGAACTTGCATCGACCATTTATTGAGTAACAGTAAATTTTTACCAATCGTAGAAGTTAGGAAACACTTAATAAGTGACCATCTAGCGATTGTGGCTCATCGGCAATTTACCCCCCCCTTGTCTGAGCCCTGCGAATTCCATGGTAGAAGTTATAAAGCATATGATACCCTAAATTTTCAAGACTACCTTTTCCAACAAGACTGGTCCGATTTTTATCACAGCTGTGACCCTGAAAAACAATGGCAAATGATTTTTGATAAAATAGAAATATATTTAGATGAGCACTGTCCTACTAAACTTTATAGGTTCAGTCAGAAAAAGGCAGACTGGTTAACAGAAGATATTATCGACCTTATGATCGAGAGAAAGGAACTATTGATGGAAAGAGACTTCTACAAATCGAATGCGGGATTGATCAGACTGAAAATATTAAAACAACGTATTAACAGAATGATTCGGAAAGCAAAAAGTGAATATTGGAAGACAAAACTATTGAATGCATCACAAAACCCTAGGAAGTTCTGGAACCTCACTAAAAGGTTGTATGATCCAGATGAAAAAATCCATATGACTAAAATTTATTGTAAGGAAAAGGATACTAATATTGAAGGTGCTACAATGGTCAACTATGTGAACTCCTGCTTTGCCTCTGTGGGTGGAAACACACCGAATAATATATCACAAGACCTTCTAGATGATTTTGATTACAAGGATGATGTTCTTGAAAACCTAACTATAACCTTAGACCATGTTTATAAAGTAGTCTCAGATATAGATGTGAATAAACCAAGTGGACTGCGGGGTATGAACTCCCGGATACTGAAAGATGCCTTTTTTGTTTTAATAGATCAACTACGACTACTCTTCCAAAATATTCTAAACTATTCCTCTTTCCCTAAATCTTGGTCTTTCGCTGAAATTATCCCGATACCTAAAACACCAAACCCCATTACTATGAACGATTGGAGACCAATCTCACTTTTACCTGTACCCGGAAAGCTTTTCGAACGACTAATTCATACCTACCTTTCTAACTTTATTGAAGACAAAGATTTATTTAATGTTAATCAATATGGTTTTCGATCTGAAAGGGGGACCACGGATGCGGTAATGCACCTGGTAAATATATATCCAAATGTATTGCAAGTTACCTGTCTACTCGAACCCAATGTACTAGAGCTGGCAGCACTCTGTCCTCTAGCATCGAAAATTTTTCAGGAGTTCCTCAGGGCAGCATTTTAGGTCCTTTACTTTTTAACTGTTTTATTAATGACATTAAAGATATTCGTTTTCAATGTTTACATATATTTTATGCGGATGATTTGGTCCTGTATACCAATGACTCTGATCTTAATAACAGTTTTCACCGTCTTCAGAATGATGTAGTTTTACTTGAAAAGTGGTGTATTGATAATGATATGATTATTAACGAAAAAAAGACCAAATTATGTATTTTTGGATCATCTGTTCAACTGAAAAAGAATGAAATGACTCTTCTAACTCGAGATATAATGGTTAATAACAGTAAAATACCAAAATGTGATTCATTCAAATACCTTGGTATAACCCTGGATAATATCTTATCATGGAAAAATCAAATAGCTTGTACTACAAAAAAGATCAACCAACGACTATACCAACTGCAGAAAATCAGAAATGATATCACTGAAGACACCTGTATTCGAATATATAAGACAATGATATCTCCTTTGTTTGATTTTAGTGGCTACTTCATAAGTGGAGCAAATAAAACTTTGCTCCAAGGCCTACAGAAATTACAAAACCGGGGACTGAGAATCTGCTTGAGAAAAAAGATAATGCACCAAAGTGTAAAAGAACTACATAATAACTGTAAAATTGACTTTTTAAACCAAAGAAGATTCTATCTGTTACTAGTATATATGAGACGCTATGCTAAAGACAATACATGTAATGACAACCCTAGAACACGGTCACAATTCAAAAGGCAGATACATTTAAAAAGGCCAAGAACTTCTTTTTTTTAAAGAAATCCTATTTATGAAGGAATGCAAGCATGGAACGACCTACCCTGCGAGGTACAAAACCACTCCCCATATTTATACAAGAAGCATGTAAAATTGAAATGTAAAACTTTAACTGTTTAGTGTAGAATATCTTGGTTGTTGTGAGGCCGAATCTCTTTTCCAATGTTGTGGACTAAGAACTCATCTCATTTCATTAACTCATCAATAACACCTTGTACTGTATTGTATTATATTTATCATCCGTTACCAGACTGACTTGTTCCTGTAATCAATCAAATATTGTAAAACGTCAACAGAAGGCATACAAAACCTGCTAGCATGGCAGACTGTCTTGTATATATACTTTACTGAAATAAAAAAAAAAAAAAAAAAAAAAGGTAACTTAAGCCTTATGACCCTAACAGATGGTTATACATATTTCTGGCTTTATCATATCAACTTTCAACACTAAAGGCTGTGTAAATTTACAATTTGAATGTGAATCACACACATTAAAGCCAACAGCAAACTGAAGCCGACAAAGCTGCTATATGAACACTCACAAAAAATAACACCTAGAAAGCAAACTTGTGGACCATACTTAAACAGAAGGCAAGAGTGAAAAATTGCAATTAGACAATGATGTCTTTTCATATGATAAAGAATTGATTATTGTCAAATGTTCGATACCCAAATGCCCAGTATGGTATGCTTAAACCGAAACAGTCTTTCAGGACTAATGACCCAGTCACGCAAGGATAAATGCTCACTTCACAAAAATAAGAATTATTCATTTACTATATCGTTCACAGGGAAACTCTAGGTTGATTTTGCAGAAGGTAAGGAGCAGTAGTAGAGTATGATATTGCATAATTGATAGTGATTAGTAGATGAATATCCCCGGTATCAGGCTTAAACTGACAAGTTGTATGATTGAAGCATATGAATGTCACACAGTAGCAGGCTTAAACTGACAGGATGTATAAGAGGTATATGAATGTCACCTCAGTATGAGGCTTAAACCGACAGGATATATAACTAGTAGTATAAGTATGTCACCCAGTATCAGGCTTAAACTGATAGGATGTATGACCAGTAGTATATGTCTGTTTTAGTAAAACAAATCCACCTTGTTGGAACGTTCTGTTGTACTGCATTTCTTTCAATAGAAATATTGAACAAACTTGAAGAGTGAGCTTAATATTTATAGTCAAAAGAAATATGAGAAGAGAGGATGTCCCAACAAGGTCAAAGAGTTATATGATGTTGATTATAGGAGAGCCACCCTTACAATAGATCATATATATCACATAGATATAGAGGAACATTACTTCATTTAGACAGACTGGTCTAGGTTCTAACTATGCTCTTATCAGGTTGTACACCTACTGACCTGTTGTTGCATCTGGAGATGCTGAGGCTAAATATAGACAATCATCATAATATCATATTAATGTTGGTAATTTCAATATAAGAATTATATTACATGATAGAGCTCTTGTAAATCAAACTGTTTAAAGAGACTGACTCAGGTAAAAATGAAGGCAGGATGAGGATATATAATAAAAAACTATGGGTGAAATAAAGATGAGGACAATTATTTTGTAACATGTGTATATATCAATATTGATATCAAAAGAGATCCATACATATGATGTCTATACCTTATGGGGTTATTCTTAAGTATCTAAAGTTCAGGATGACATCTATTCTGATTAACTTCCCCCTACTAAACACCCCTTAGTATATGTAGGCTTGTTTTTGGACTAGATACATACTTGTGCCACTTGTTGTGACTTCTGTTGTAGCTTTACCAGTGGTGGTGTCAACTATTGTTGTGTCACTAGCTGTTGTTTGACCAGCAGTTGTTTGACTAACTGTAGTCTGACTAGCTGTAGTCATTATGACTGTTGTTGGGAGTGTTGGCGTTATTGGTTTCAATGTGGATGATGGAGTTACAAATCTTGTAGATGGAGTAACAGGTAATGTGGGAGTCGTGCCACCTGCAGCTATTGTTTGTAATGAGAAAATGTCTATTGTACACAAATAAAAGGACATGTAACAGAAAAAAAGGATAAGGGCCATCAAAAACTGAATTTATGTACAATCGAAAAGTAATTCCTTTGTACTTAAAGAAACATACAGATTTTGTTATGTGGAGAGTGTTAAAGTCCACCACAGTACATCCTTCGGGTGTTTCCTTTGTGTGCTGTAATTTCTGATATACAAATGTATTATTGTAATATTACCTAAAAAGAAAATGAGGCATAGAATCTCTCCAGCATACTGTAGCCTTGGCTTTGAATAGGGATGGTGATCATATGGCCAATAAATGACAAGGAAACCATGGTATAATGATTGTCTCCTTTTACACCTGGATCAGAGATATTTCTTACCAAAAATGTAGGGGGACAGCAAAGGAGTGAAGCAAAGGATACAAATGAGGATTTAATTGTATTAATACTGATTACAAAGGAGCTGGGAGAATGTGATGGAATCAATCATTAATAGAAAATATCATGAAGTCTCGTGGGCCACTCAATCTCAGCAGATTTCTGGCTAAATTAAACACACTTTCAATACTGGAGGCTGTGTAAATATGAAACTTAAATGCAGATCACACACATTAATGCGAAAAGCAAAATCAATCTCACAAAGCTGCACTATAGATATATACGGTGCAGGTAACTAAAGCCTTATGACCCTAAGAAACGGTTATACATATTTCTACCTATATCATATTAACTTTCAACACCAGAGGCTGTATAAATTTTCAGCTTGAATGTGAATCACACACATTAAAGCCAACGCCAAACTGAAGCTGACAAAGCTGTTAAATATAACACACACAAAATAACAACAAGAGAGCAAACGTGTGGATTGTACTTGTACAGAAGGCAAGAATGAAAAATTACAATTGGATAATGATGTCTTTTCAAATGATAAAGAATTAATTATTGTCAAATGCTCCATCCTCAAATGTTCCGTACATGGTAAACTTAAACTGAAGCAGTCTTGTGGTACTGACGACCTAGTCACTCCAGGATAAATGTTCCCTTCACAAAAATAAGAAATATTCATTTACTATAACGTTTACAGGGAAACTATGGACTGATTTTGTAGAAGGTAAGGAGCAGTAGTGGAGTTCGATATTGCATAATGGATAGTGAGTAGTAGGTGAACATCCCCAGTATCAGGCTTAAATTAACAGGACGTATAACTAGTAGTATGTAAATGTCATGCAGTAACAGGCCTAAACTGACAGGATGTATAACTAGCAGTATATGAATGTCACGTCAGTATCAGGCTTAAAGTGACAAGTAGTATATGTATGTTTCAGTAAAACATATTCACCTTGTTGGAACATCCTCTTGTACTGCGTTTCTTTCAATAGAAATATTAAACGAACTTGTAGAGTGAGTTCAATATTTCTATTAAAAAAAACATGGTAAAAAAGGATGTCCCAACAAGTTCAATAAGTTTTATTATATGCCTCCAAATTTGAATAAATATTGAAATATCAACCTAAAATATGACTATATCAAATCACTATCCAGAGTGTGTTGGTATGGCACTATCCAATCTTTCCATTTAAGTAATTTTATTGAACTATTGAACTAAGCAGCACAAGGCAAAAAAAAGCTGTAAGAAGCAATTCACTGTGTGATAAAAGCATCTGGAATGTGTGTCAATACATCGCATATTCAAACGCAAGGCTGTCCACGCAATAAAAGCCCATATGCTACAGCAGAACGTATGCAGTGTATGGTACTGACGAGGAGTGGTCCAAAAAGGTGTCGTAAGGTGAGGTGTTGTAGGACGAGGTGTCGTGAAACGGTCTGATGATTTAAAAGTTATCAATTAATCAAAATCTGCCAAAGCTATTCCACAAAAGCTGTAAAATAACAGATTGAAAACGGCGATATGAACTACATAATCGGGAAGATGATAACATTCTATTCCCATGTCTGGGAAATCTCAAATTTTTGCAAATGCCTTTAGAGGTTCCATAATGTAAATGGTTCTTTCAATACAGGAGTTAAATACAGGATTTTTTGTTGTTGATTTTTTTATTTTTTTTTATTCAATGAGTCACATCTACAAAAATCATAGAGACATCATATTCGCCTCTGGGCGTTCTTCCATAACTAAGGATAACAAGATATCATATATAAATATTAAAATCAGGAAAGTGTATATAGAATACAGTGAGCCTGAGTCCAGGATGGCATTAAGTATTATATATTCATCCGGCTTCCAGGTTAAAGTCATACTGAAAACTATTTTAATTGACATCATAAATAAGAACACATTTGCGATGATTAGAAAATATAGTTAAACAGAATGTTTATGGTAATTTATCACCCTTATTATTTAGATGCGTTTCTCTTTCCTCTTTTCCTATTATATTTTCAAGGACAAAGAATAACTGTTATCGCGCTGATATCAAGAATTGAGAATATGATGTAAAAGCCAATTATCAGCCAGTATCATATGACTTACATACACGCACCTATTGTATGTATAGAAATCTGATACTGTGTAATGTACTGTGTATGATGAAAACGCATCATAACAACGAAACCCAGCTAAAGCAAACGGAAGATCTGTTATGTATCTACATCTCAGAGATGAAAGTAGGGACTGAGGAAAAATAAGAAGTCAGAAACTCTACAAAAAAGCATTTGTAAAGATATGTTGCAAAAGAATAGCCATGAATCAGTATCTATTCTAATTTCCCGGTATTGCACTTTCACGCTTAGTGCCTTAAGAGGAATAAATTTACCAGGGATGGTCTTCCGTGTGGGGCTGTCAGTAAACCACCAGCAAAGACACAGATACGCATTACGAGGTATAGGTAGGCGCAGTTACTGTATGAATATTGTCGAAGTTAACCATCTTATTTGATTTAGGAGGGGGGGGGGGACTCATTTTATATTAAATTATACGGAAATCCGTCAATTGGCGGCAGATATCTAATTGTACCATGGATCTGTGCAGGATATAAGGTTTGTACATTTCTTAGAGTATGCACTAATGTATTGTTTGATGTCAGGGTTCAAACAAACATGTAGGAGTCATCGTGAATTGTAGCAACCTTAACTATATGGATGATCGACTATATCCTATTTTGATGATGTGGGGAATCTGACGCCAAATTGATAATTTAAACTATCCTAAGGATTCTCTTAGAAGATGATTTTTATCACCAGGATATCCTACTTAAATAAAACTTGGTGGTAACGTCAGACACTGTGCTGATCGATCTCACAGGGCTAGATATTCTCGCTGGGAATTTTAACCAGGACGCCAAAATACTTAGTAGTTTTAGTAGAAGGGCCATGTCTGAAACTCCTTGACGTTGTTCTACCCACTTGTGTTCGCGATTGTCCCTGTGGATGCCTCAGTTGTTGATTCAGTAGTAGGAATATCTGAGGTTGGGGCTATAGAAATGATGTAATAAAGTAACAGATTATTTAAGAAGTAACTATAGAAGTCTGTTGATAATTTGATAAGAAAGGAGAAAGTAGAGCTGTATGCTTTAAAGCAGTACTCTAAAACACCACAAAAGTATATCAAAGACCAGCAATATCACATGTTAAAATGTTTACTAGGATCAATGATTCCTATTGTTAAATTTCAGGCTTCTAATGATAGGTAAAAAGGGAAGGGATCTAAGAACAACAGGTAAACTCAAGTACTAACTTGTTGTTGTTCCAATGGAAGTCTCAGTTGTCATTTGTGTAGGAGTTATTGGGACCGTTGGTGTGGTAATTGTAGCTATAATTACAGATTAATTGATATTCAAATAGTTTTCTTATGTCACACAAATTTATGAGGGTACCATTATATTAGGATATTGTTCATGCTTGAAATGTCATTCAAGGAAGGTTCTGGCACAGAATGCTGATAAACCGAATTGCACCAAATACATTAGATGAATGGCTCAAGGGCATTTGGTTAATGGTTATGTATCTATATTGAGATATATATATATATATTCATTAAGAAGAGTGGTCATGAAATACATGTATGGGGTCTGTGTCATATACATTGGCTACTGCTGAACAAGATGATAAACATCAGACATCTGACTGCTTAGTGAGCTATAACACATCCCGCTTTTATCTTTAAAGTTATAGCGATAATATAAGTAGTGAAGTACCCACTTGTTGCTGTACCAAAGGTTGGAGTAGTCTCAGAGGCAGACTGTGTTGGTGTGGTGGGGACCGTTGGTGTTTTGAAATTGCCTATTTGTTTTATAATAATGGCATATCATTGATAATTCGTGATAATCTAAATCCTCAAGGGAAAATTAGTGTAAAACTCTAAAAGCTTTGTAGATATTTTATGCTTAGATGTTCATAATGAATGTTATCCAGTTTAAGCTGCAATTATTTAGAAATTAACCAAACAACAGAGTTCTATTTATCTAAATAGATATAAGAAAATGTAGCAGTGGAACTGATGATAATATATGTTATTAAGTGCCATTTTTATCATTTAATATGACATATTAAGATAATTATATAATCAGATCACTATCAGACAAAGTACCCTAGATACGAGCACATGGTAAATTGTGCTAATGGTGAGTAATACCAAGATACTTAATGGTAATAGTAGAAGAAACATGGCTTAACCCCCCCACCCCCCATGATGCTATTCTACCCAATTGTGTTTGTGATTATCCCTGCGGATGTCTCAGGTGTTGATTCGGTATTAGGAATAGCTGAGGTTGGAGCTATAGAACTGATGTAATAAAGTAACAGATTATTTAAGAAATAACTAGAGAAGTTTGTTGATATTTTGATAAGGAAGAAGGGAGTAGAGCTGTTTGCTTTAAAGCAATATCAAGAGATACCACAGGTTTGACTATGAGTTTCTTTCTGTCATGCATTGTGTTGGCTCCGTAATCTTACGAGGTTAAGACAAGTGAGATTACAAAACCGACACAATGCGTGACATAAATAAACACAATCTCAAATGAGTGGTGTCTAGATTTGATCCTACCCTTTTTACAATTTTTTGATATTAGAAAGTAGTGACATAAACAACACTTAAGGTCACACCCATGACATAAACAAATCCAATGTTAAGCCTATGGCATTTTTATTAGGGGTAGGATAATACTTTAAAGCATCACAAAGTGTATCATAGATCAGCAATATCACATGTTAAAATGTTTACTAGGATCAATGATTTCTATTGTTAAATTTCAGGCTTCTAACGATAGGTAAAAATGAAAGGGATCTAAGAACAACAGGTAAACTCAAGTACTAACTTGTTGTTGTTCCAATGGAAGTCTCAGTTGTCATTTGTGTAGGAGTTATTGGGACCGTTGGTGTGGTAATTGTAGCTATAATTACAGATTAATTAATATTCAAATAGTTTTCTTATGTCACACAAATTTATGAGGGTACCATCATATTAGGATATTGTTCATGCTTGAAATGTCATTCCAGGAAGGTTCTGGCACAGAATGCTGATAAACCGAATTGCACCAAATACATTAGATGAATGGCTCAAGAGCATTTGGTTAATGGTTATGTATCTATATTGAGATATATATATATATATATATTCATTAAGAAGAGGGGTCATGAAATACATGTATGGGGTCTGTGTCATATACATTGGCTACTGCTGAACAAGATGATAAACATCAGACATCTGACTGCTTAGTGAGCTATAACACATCCCGCTTTTATCTTTAAAGTTATAGCGATAATATAAGTAGTGAAGTACCCACTTGTTGCTGTACCAAAGGTTGGAGTAGTCTCAGAGGCAGACTGTGTTGGTGTGGTGGGGACCGTTGGTGTTTTGAAATTGCCTATTTGTTTTATAATAATGGCATATCATTGATAATTCGTGATAATCTAAATCCTCAAGGGAAAATTAGTGTAAAACACTAAAGCTTTGTAGATATTTTATGCTTAGATGTTCATAATGAATGTTATCCAGTTTAAGCTGCAATTATTTAGAAATTAACCAAACAACAGAGTTCTATTTATCTAAATAAATATTAGAAAATGTAGACATGGAACTGGTGATAATATCTTATTAGTGTCATTCTCATGCTAAACTATGCTAACAATGAATAAGGCCTTAGGGGCAGACCATCTAAGATACAGTAATACTTTATATCTAGAGGTCTCACAATAAAATATTATCGAGACATCATCCCATCTACTTAGCATAGTGTGGGAAATATAATTTCAGGTATAAATCGACCAGATAAAATTAAGAAACTACTGAGTAATTCTATACAGTAATTGCATCTGGAAATTCCAACGGACTATTGCAGAAGAGCAAATATATGTGCCTAATGCAATGCAGTGCGATGATAGATAGAGGTTTCTGATAAAGCAGATGTTCCATGCGACTATTATAGATTTATAGTGAGTAAACTGAATTGTGACATAAAAAAAAAAAGTTTGTAGGGAGGGCCTAGACAACAACGAATTACATGTATATCACAGATGACCAGACAGAAAACTTTGAGTGTGGAAATATAGTATAGCAAAAATTGTACAAGAACCAAACGACCGTCACTGTTAATCAAAAGACGAGATGGATACCGTGATTCGATCAAGGTTGTCAGGGACATGAGCAGCCCTCCAAGCATGTGCTACAGACCAGAATGACACAGGTCAACCCTCATTAGCTGTTGGTTGTAGTACCTGGTACATCTGTGATTGAGTTCTCACTCCTTCATCATAAGGTCTACACCTAGCTAATTGAGCCTCCAGAGTGTGTACACTGTTACCATGGTGCACTGCTGGTGTGACATCATCCCGTTAAGTAAACTCTCTTCTATCCTGGACCAAAAAAGTTTCATGTTACAAGGTGTTCCACCTAATGGCTTCAACATAGACATAAAACAGAGGGTACTGTTAGAAGGATTCTGTTGTAATATAATATATCTCTCAGAACAGGTAAGCCGAATATGACCGAACATAAAAGAATTCTAAAAGAGGACTACTAAAGTGGGTATTGTACCAATCCATATATTCACCCGCATACCAACTTAACCCTTTCCCTGCAGCACCCAGTTCAACTGCTCAGCATTACACGGCAGGCATTGCCTGCCTAAAAGACCCTGCTATGACAGGCACCTTTTTTTTTTTTAGGAAATAAGAATGTCACATGATATGTCATGTAATTTAAGTAATGTGACTTGGTGACTGATCATATATTGTTATACCAAATCAAAGTTCAATATGGCTCTTATACATTGTAACAGTTTCTTTTGGATCAAACAATTATCTTTATATTTATTGAATTTTGTATATAAGTAACAATGATGCCCATAAGATGCCTGGAGGCATCTTCCTGCCATTGCCAGGGAATGCCTGGAGGCATCTTCCTGCCATAGCCAGGGGGATACCTGGAGGCATCTTCCTGCCGTAGCCAGGGCAATGCCTGGAGGCATCTTCCTGCCGTAGCCAGGGGGATACCTGGAGGCATCTTCCTGCCGTAGCCAGGGCAATGCCTGGAGGCATCTTCCTGCCGTAGCCAGGGGGATACCTGGAGGCATCTTCCGGCCGTAGCCAGAGGGATGCCTGGAGGCATCTTCCTGCTGTTAAAGGGTTAAAGATCCACTTTCCCTCTAGACGTGACTGAACTGTGAAGTCAGATATCAGGCGGAACCTGTGCCGCCACGCACAAACTAAAACTATTTTTAGTACATATTTGTTGCTTTTCTATCAAAAAAATATATACTTATCTATCATTTCTTGGGAAAAAATAGTTTCATATTCATTTATCATTCCATAATCTCTATCATAATTACTGTATATTTGTCGTTTCCCATAAAGCTTCCAAAACAAAGAAACAAAAATAGGTTGGAAAAAGAACAAAAATAGGTTGGAAAATTAGATGAAAAACAAATGTCTAATGACGAATATGTTTGTGTTTGTAACACATTATCCACCAAATTGGACTATGGAGGCGAATGATTGAATAACCTGACTTATTAACAGAATCTAGCCCTACGACTCTTTTGTCTGAAAGTTTACCTGACTCAGTGACGGGAATAATAGCTTGACGTCAGAGAGCCTGAAGAGGAGGCGAGAAAACATTTGAGCTATTTCAAGCCTGTTCTTCGAATGTTGATACAACAATTTCGAAGAACTCTGAAAACATTTAACAAGTATCAAGACAATTTTGGATATGGGAATATTTTAGGGGAAGGCGTCTAAACCCTTTGCAGCTGGGAGTCCGTGGCAGAGCTTGGTGTATAGTACACTGGCCGCCAGAGCTACATTACGTAAGCTCTGGTGTGGTCAAATCCGTGGCCACCACGTCCCTCTTAAATGTAAGTGTTTTTCACTCTCTCTGCAGATCTTTCATCTGACCTGGACCTTTGTTTGGAGAGTGTGCCATTTCATACTGTTGAAGTCATTTTTTCAATGTACGTATTTCCTTTTGTGTGTATTTTGAATAAGATAACCATAAAGGTAGACTTTATTATCAATGTTGTAAGCTATGAATATTTCTTAGTAAGTATTTCGGCTCTCAGAGGCCATGAAGAATAGAAGTGCCTGGTCTGAGAGTGAGAATTCATGGATAAGGCCCAGACTGAACCTCATAATCGGAACAGAGTAGAGACAGAGTTGTCGGCAATAGGCCTTTTTCCGTAGTCCGGTGTCGCACCTTATCTGCTTAGTTACGCCACGGCTGAAGCCAAACATTCACCTGGCAACGTATTCTTTAGCATTGGATCACTGAATGTATGAGTGTAATACGTTCATAATACCATTGTACATTATTTCCAGAGAAATAATAGCTATTGTATCGTATTCTATGGTATTCCAGCTCAATTCTGGTGGGTTATATATGTATATTGCCCCAGTAATACTTGAGATATGGTTAAGACAACATAGGAGCAATGCACATGGATAGTAGAGATACACTGGTACAGGCCTGCCCAATATAGGCTTATCTTCCTCTGGAAAAAGACAAAACCATTATCAACTCAGAAGTTTAGACAGCCAAAACTCATTGTTATAATGCTCTAGTATGTTTCAACAGTCCATCTTGTGTGAAACAATAGCCTTGCGCTCACACGTGCCCTTCACACTCTAGGTGTGAATGCATTCACTTTGCATAGCCCTGAAGCCGAACTGAATGGTGTTTGTCCGAGCCACGGCCCAACTAAACAACGCACCGCACCGCGGCGCTGAACGGAAAACTACAAATTCTCGGTGCAAAGGGACATGTACTAGTACCATTGCATACCGCTAGGGGACGGGTTCTCATGGGCCAGACTCATAACTCCAATATTTCGTAACGTATTTGATGCCTCAAGGTATTACCCGGATTTCATCGGTTGATGCCTCAAGGCATCACCCGCCCTTAAAGGGTTAAGAGGGGGAATGTGGGTCTCTATGGAGACAACACGAACATTACTACTGCTGACTCGTCAGTTACGGGCCTAAAACATATCTGTCGTTTGTTGTTGCATTGTTGTTTCTAAACTGAAGTACTACACGTTTGTCGCACATATCAAGAGAAGAATCTAAAAACAGAGAATAGTGTAAGGAAAAGAAAGCAAACATCTAAAAGAGTGATAAAATACAAAGTTACTTGGTAACTATGATATTTTACACAACCTACTTCATGAAAGACATGGATTATAATTTCCGTCAGACTCCACGAAATGAAAGAATGATGTGCATCAAAGAACATATAAACAATACCAAATACCCTTCGATATTGTGCAATGGACAATGAAACAAGACCATCTGTGATGGTAATTAAAAAAGATTGTATGAGAGTTCTTTGGCTGGAAGGGTAATATGATGAAATATCAAGCTGCTAAATTAGGGTGAATACTCCATGAGTGGAATTCTGAATAATGCTATACAAATACTGACTTGCTGATGGAGTAGTGAATATTGCTGTATAAAGGGAAATTACAGATTACACGTTTGTTGTGAGGAACAGGAATGGGGCATTATTTATGGCAAATCTATTCATAACAAATGAATATTCGCAGGTTATGAAATTAATATTTCATAGACGCGTCTGTGATCAACATTTATATACATAATACCATTCGACAAACAGAAAATGGGTAACCAGAGTATACAGAAATGTTATGCAATTGTATTTAGAAAGGTAGCCTCCTAATGTTTCAGTGCAATATCTGCCTGGAACAATGTTCATACCTGTTGTTATACCCTTGAATCAGCTTCATGCAAACAGAGGAGGAGATATCATTCACAGGTATTAGACAATCTTCTGATATTAGACAGTGAAATTATTAAGTAAGAAAAAGATTTACTTACGTGGTGTTGTGAATTCTGAAATCAAAGAGAAATATTTTGATAAAGAGAACCGAATCTACGTAATGCAGGTCAAATGGAAAATGAAGAATACTAGGGGAAATAGTAATAACTAACGCGGAAAAGAACTACAATGGAGACATTTATCAATATTTGTAGGAAAATTACGAACTGGAAACAACTGTAAGATAGTAATTCAAAATAGAACATGGATTACAAACAGTTTCTAAGCAGTACCCAGCTGAGGGTGAAGACACTTGTATTTTAAACAGTTCTGTTTTATAGGGTGGGCAGGTGGTAAGGTTTTTGATCCTTTGTCCATAAACTATATCATGCTCTTGAACTTGAAAGCTGGAAAGTGTGTATCATTTTAAATGAGTCAGGGACTGAAAGCAGGATTTAGTAGTGAAATAAGCAGTAGTAGCGTGCGGTGTTAAATAGAGCCTAACATAGTCTCAATACTTACGGGACATCTAGGGTTCCTTCTTACTCTTTTATGTACCTGAGTCTTGTGGAATATATGTCTCAAATCACCTTTAATTCCCCGCGTTCATGCATTCTTAGAAGGTCTCTATATAATATGGATATAACAGGCTACCAGGTGCGTTGTAAGTCTATGATACGACTAGATCCATCTCCAGGCCCCCTCC
Source organism: Alentia gelatinosa (assembly GCA_950022655.1). Lineage (NCBI taxonomy): Eukaryota > Metazoa > Annelida > Polychaeta > Phyllodocida > Polynoidae > Alentia > Alentia gelatinosa. The sequence continues at coordinate 26,324,418 of OX465589.1, forward strand.
TGTCGTGAGGCTCATCGAGATGGCTTGGATTATGAATATCTTATCATCACGCTAGATTCATGCATGTCATGTAAGTGTTAGTATTATTTAAATCTCCGAGGAGTCTGTTTTACAATGATTTGATTTGTACTCATACAACATTCCGTGTATATCCTTTATATGTTAACAGAAGCTCATTCTGTGAGATCCTATCATACTCAACCATCAGGTATTTTGTATCTGCATTTATCAGATATGAACCCAAATTGCCAGAATTGCTCTAGAGTATCTTAGGAGCGGCACAGACATTACTTCGTCACCAGTGCATATAGGTTAGAGTCGTTACTGCCACTTCATTAAGCAATAATTAGTCCTTCCACCAATTACGAGCTCATTGGTGGCAACATAGAGCACATGCGGCAATAGTGAGTACATTCCGAAAAGATAATTCACTAGTCATCATGAAGCAGCTCCCGGAGTTCATGCACCCAGACCTGCCCTCAACCAGCCTCGCAGGAAACGTTTCACAGAGGACATTACTGTCACGTGAATCCTCGCTAATGGGCTACAAGTGCCAAATAAATGCGTTTCTTATGTAACCAAATGGTGCGATAATGGTTGTTAATACGAGTGAGTCCGACCTCCCGTGCTGCTGGCCTTACCCTGGCGAACTGCTGGTGTTGTAAACAGAAGGTCTGCTGCAGTTGTTGCTGACTCGGCAGTCCTGTCAGCACCTGACGTTGATCCCTGAACTGTTTGTGATACGTGACATTCCATGAGATCAAAATACTAAGTTCCCTCGTTGTCATAAGTTCATTCATAAGACTCACCGAAGTTATTAAATTTTTTTTTTTTTTTTTTTTTGCATCGGCTTGTCACAGAGGTGTTTATTGCCGTGTCGTAATAATCACCGAAGTTATTAATGACAGATCCTGTCATCTGCATATATTTCCACATAAATGTGCGGTTTATTGTTTTATAATAAAATCTAACGCAATGGTTAAACTGAGTTATTCTTATTGACTGATTTTGATTGGATGTTGCCTCATTGTGACATTCAATTCAGAAAATCACAAGTAAAATATTATAGATTTATTCCTTTAGATACCTACTCTTATGAATGAAGAAATATGTAAAATGATTTTCTGTTTTTTTATCGATTTGTGATGTGAAATACCATATGAATTTAACTAGGGGAATAACTTACCACACCCCTTATCATACACCTTTTAGAAACGATTCGCAGTCAATTTGACATTACTAAAGACCAAATTGTTTGAAATAGGCTAGGAAGGGAGGAAGGGTGGAAAGAATGAGTTTTCATGTGAGAATAGTACAGGAGCTGTAGTTGTACTTTACAGGTTAGGAAAGGGACATTTCATCTGCAGTGTATCAATACTATCTGGAATATTGTTTGATTTACTTAGGTCTCCTGAAGGATTACAAAGTGGAATTCTTTATAGTACTTGGTAGTCTTCTTGAATACCGAGGTAGTGTGATTGATTTTTTTGCCAAATGTCCGTGAAATAAGCTTTAGTATAGGCAAGTTTTGCCCTTCTGAAAGAATCCTCACTAAACTATTTCAAAAACCATGGTATATCGCTTTAGACTAGCAGATAACCCAAACAATTAAAAGTATTTCAACTACAGAGATATTCATCAAAGTACCTGTGGTTGGTTGCTCTGTGGTTGGCATGCCTGTCGTGCCTGCCTCAGTCTGTGTTGTTCCATCTGTCACTGTGACTCCTGCTGTTGCGGCTTCTGTGGTTGGAGCTTCTGTTGTGGGTACCTCTGTCGTAGCTTCTCCGGTTGTAGGTTCTTTGAATATGGTTTTAATTACAAACACCTCCGTTAGGTCATTCTCTTTCTTTGTACCTATTTGGCTACTCTGCAACTTTCTTTCAGTTATTATGCTATGGGTTACAAGCAACCAAAGGCAATCCAATATATAAGTCGATAAATGAAGCAAGCAGCAAATATTTCAAAGCAACACTCTTGAAGTACGCTCACTCTTTATGATAGAGACAGTTATTTATAACCGGCAAATAAAATACCACGGAAACGTCAATAAGCAGGATTTATATTCAGCGAAGCGGTGACCTGATTTACCTGGAGTGGCCTTGGGTGTGGTGTACGCAGGTGGTGTGAAAAACTCTGAAAATATGAAATATTCAAGTGAAAATCATTCCTAAGGTTATAACATGTATATATACATCAAAGGATAGTACATATCCGTCATTCCTATATACCCATTATCGAACTAACTAGAGTTACATACCGCTGCTGGGGGATGCATTAAAAATAAAATATGTGTCAAGTTTGACGTTTTCGTCCCGCTCTCATGTATTCGTCCCCCTCTGACGTTTTCGTCCCGCTATGATCACGTGACATAAAGAGCAGCGGGACGAAAACTTAGCTAATGCAGTTACTCGATAAGGGCGGCCATTTTTCGGGGGCTATCGCAGGAAAAGAAATAATCATTTTTATCGATATTTGGAGGTATATAGGAATAGGGAAACCAAGTACCGGTAATCAAAAGTCAAAGTTACTCAGTAAGGCTCGGAAAAATTACGGCCCGCGGCCAAGGCCTTGGGCAGTAATTTTTCCAAGCCTTATCTCGTAACTTTGAACTTTTGCTCACCGGAACATAGTTTCCCTCTATTCCAACATATCATCTTCACGTTATCCTATAGATTATCTATCATTACTGGTTATTTAGCAATATCATTTCAATGGTATTGTTTTCTAATGAATGTGATTCTCTCATTCGGAATGCCTTTTATACCTCTCAATCGGTCTGTTCTGGAAGATATCAACAATTAATAGAGGGTGAGAATAGTCAGCTAAACTGTTTTACTAACCTCTAGGAGTCTTTGTTGTTGTGCTACCTGCAATTGGAAAAGTAGCAGAAACAAAATCTAAGAATACGGAAATAAGTTAGGAAATGACCTGTCCTAACCAGAATGGTTATCTGACGACGAATAATGCTTTATTCATATCTTAAGGTGAAAAAAATAAGATAAATATCCCTGCCGCGAGCGACTGAAAACAGTCTGCACGTGCAAAAATAAAACGCTACAAATTTATGCCAATTATATTAAATCATTACACTAAATTTCTTGTAGAAAGTTCAGATTAATGAACAGCAGCTTAATATGTTGTATGTTCAAATTTATGATATACCACCAGAAAGGTGAGTTTTTTTTAGACAGCGACATCTTTAATTGGTGATCATGGACTGATTGAGAGACCGCTTTAGTGATTGTCATTGCAATGCATTCCATAGACCCAGTCACTGTTGGGTTGAAATGATTCTTGTTGAATTGATTACTGGTAGTGATCATTTCAAAAAGCTCACTGTAAATGTACGCAAACATGCCAGTTATCGGTATTGAAGCACACACACTGCCATCTTGTGAGAGTTGGCTGAAGTACAGGCTATTTCAACAGTTCATCATTAGCAAGACCCATTCTAAAAACCAAAATGTGCCTCACATGTATATTACTCAAGAGAAAATTATGAAATTTGGGATAAGGGCAGGACGTAGGATCCCGACTGCAAATATCTTTTAATTTTGATAGGTTCTAATATGTATATTAGACCTGTGTGACAAGTCACCGTTCTGGAGATCATTTAGACTAAAAGGTCACCGAATGACCACGACCTCTAGAACGAAAAACAGTGACCAAGACCTTACAGCCCCTCAGAATGATCGCTATAAATGGTCACTAACGTGTCACTATTAACGATTGTCACGACTGAAAATTTCCTCCCTGGGCTGAAAGCCATATCAAAGTTGTTACTGATAACAGCCACAACAAAAAATATCCTTTTTGGTAGATTTTGAGATAAAATGATTTAGCACAACAATATATCTCTCTTACATACCTTGTTGGGGAGTGGTGAACAACGCTCTAGCTGTGAATGAATAACGAAGTCTCAATGAATAAGCAGCCCACGCTGTATTTTTTTACATCTTAGATCTTTAGATATATATTCCAGGGAATTATCCCAATAAATCCGAACATACGCTAGGCATACACACTGCCGTCAGAGGAGTTCTTCACTAGCTCTTCTTGGATATGAACTATCTTTTTTAGAATTGTCACATCTTTCAGGATGGGACAGAAAACTAGTTGCTTGTTAATGTTGCTTTTAATGCACTCTCCATGTAATGTAAAAATGGAGAGTGACAAGGAAGTACAGACTAATGGAGAACATTTGATAAAGATATCTATAGCTTCCGTTATAGAATATTGTCCCTTGGAGATTACAAAGTATAGCACAAGCTATATCAGAACTGGCTAAATTGTACTTAATTAACTTTCTATAGAAATGCAATCAGATATCAACTTACGTTGAGTTGGACTGGTGAAAGCTCCAATGGCTATAAAAGATAAAGCAGACGAATATTAATTAAGCATGCACACAATGACACTTCAATGGTTTCAGATAACATCTGTCAATCTTGCTATTTGATAGAACATCAACCATCGGGAGGCAGTATATTCATTTCTAGTTGTCCCTTTCTCAGTCATAGATGTGCAGTTACATGTTGATTACCGGAGACTAATCTACATTAGAAATCCTCGTGTGCGGATTTTAGACAAGTTTGCAGAGCAATCCCTGACCCTAGTACCATGATAAATGGAAATGAAGTAAAATACAAAATTACCCGTTTCGTTGCAGTTTATTAAATGCTTTGGACGGAGCCATTGTTATGGATTAGCCTGAGATGAGTATGTTTCCGTCATAGCTTTCTATTTCGTTTCAGATTAGACATTGACAATTCTTAAAGACTAGTTAGCACACTTAGAACACACAGAAGACAAAGGAAGACGTCAAAGAGTTTGATTTGAATCGTCTATTCAACTACATTTTGTCTTGGCAAGGCCCAGAAATCTAAAGATTCTGGGGCCCGTTTAATAATCTAGGATCGTACATTAAGACCCTTTTCTGTACCTCGCACAAGGGCTACCGATTAAAAACATTTAAGTCTGTTCACTAAGACAGTATTATCCGTCCATAAGGTCTTCTATAAGTGTTGAATAAAGTTGACTTACATTGTTCCTGCCCATGTCTCTATGGCATACAGAAAAGGGTCTACATGACAGATGGAACCAGAGATAAAATGAAATGTTATTGATCATAGCATGACTGATAATACACTGATAAAACCTATATATATATATACATATATATATATATATACATATATATATATATATATATATACATATATATATATATACATATATATATACATATATATATATATACATATATATATATATATATATATATATATATATATATATATATATATATATATATTATCTGCAAAATAAAATATTGGTGTCTAGAATCGATGATAACTTTCCGTTATAATCAGAACACCATAACCTAAATGAAAATTCGCCCTATCAATGTATCTCTAGAGAAGACTGAAAGTTACATGCCGGTGCTCATGGTTACAGAATTTCGTTGGCATAAATTGGTGTTGCTGTTGCAAGAGACTGCGGAGCTGTTTATTCCAAGCACTGTGATACTCACTGAAAGAGAGACTTATTAGGTTCTAAATCTGTGGGAAAATACCAGAGCAAGAATTCTACCACACACACGCAGACAGAATGATAGGCATAACAACAATGGAAATATTAATTCAGGTCTAAACACAAAACGTATTTATTACAGTAGAAAACCTAAAACTAGCTTTACATTCATCTGAGAATAAAGTATGGGGCTCTATATTATGGATGTGAAGGTATTCCATGTCATATTGATGCTGATATCGTGCACAGTCTGTGCAGACTTTGGTGCATCAAAAGAAAAGTTAATATCACATCTCTATGTGTACTACTTACAGCATAAAGGTTATAGACAGATGCTTATTGTCATTTACAAACCTCGCAATTGAGTTGTCCTACGGGAAATGCCTTTAATAGGAAAGCAATTAACCATTTCATATTAAAAAAACCCACAGAATAATGATAACAAGCAGTACTATATTTGTAAACGAATATTGTGTAACTTCCAAAAATGCGGAATAGGCGTTTCATTTTTAAAATATGGATTAATATGTCAACAACTACTATATTCAATCCTTTCAGTACTAAAACATAATGTCACATAATACTTTAAACTCAATGGAACGAAACCAAATTAAAGCGTGCAAAGCTGGCATGCTAACTTAATGGCAAACCTGTTCATCCAAACTGCATATTGAGAAATTAAAGTCAGTTGATAATGCTAAAAACGTTAGGCAAACACACAAATCAATATAAGAGAAACCATGCTTAATTTTATCTTATCTATCACCAGTACGTCTATTTATAGGTCTTGTCACGTTTGATGTGATAACTTTGGGATATGAATTCATAGAATGGTACAAAGGTTACTCCATTGTAAGGTATTTTGTATTTGATTTGGCACGTTGGCGTTTATAAGTTTATATTTTATTATCATCATTTGCCCTAGACTTTCCTCAGAAGGCAATGGTAAAACAGATTCTTATTGCACAATATCTATGCTAAACGTGGCGGCCTCGTGACTATCGAGTAAGTGACCGATCCTCTCTCCCTCAGTGGGGTGGGCGGCTTGATTATGTTAATTCCAAGTATCAGAGGTAGACCGTCATGGGTTGTTATTGCACAATAGATACACATGGTCAAAATACTGTAGAAGTGACTAAAAACTGGACTATTACATACTTTTCTTGTTAAAAGATACTTGGGGAAGACAACGAAATGGCACGCTGGCACTTCACGTATACAATACTTAGTATGAACACAGTTAAAGGACCTTAACGCAAAATAACACCGTAAATTCACTCAATTCTCTTAGGGGCTATCCATAAAGTACTACGCACTGAGGTGGGGGGTGGCGGTGGTGGTCAAACATTTAGGAAATTCTGCCATGCTCCTTCTTTGTTTTACTGCGTACAAGATTGCGAGGGGGTGGGGTGTTCAAAATTTCAGGAATTATGCGTTCATACTTTATGGATGGTATGGTAAACTAATGGCTGACTAACTATGCATGCTATATCATATCTTGCTTTTTCTTTATTTTTGTTTAAAGGGCGATTTTCTTTTCGTTTTTGTTTCATAAGTTGTACATCTAGATTCTTCTTCTCACTCCATTCTATCGACTTGGAGATGCATTTCTATATTTCATAAAGTTTCCATTGCTGGCTGAGTTTTTCATACTCCCTTTTTTTTTATTTGTTTGCTTGCTTCATCAAATAAAGCCATCTAATCATTTGAGTTCATATCATTTCATTGCACAACCTATGACAAGAAAATCCGGTTTGATCCCACTGTATCTATAATTGCTGACAAAGGTAATTCAATCTCGTTGAAATGCCGAATTATTTGAGTTAGGCACACACGGCTTCGTTTACCTAGGACGTACTAGTAACCTAACATAGGTTTAATGTTGAGATATGGACTCATGATCAGCATATAGATCTATCTGATCTAGAAGCCATTACTACCTGCATCTATCCCTACACATTATCATCCCAACAGTATGCAATATTGCACCTAAATTGATATGTTTAGGTACATGTATTGTAAACAAGTAATTATATAGAACGTCCTGACCATGCTGTACAAGTCACAGAACGAGATGCTAATTTATGGTTTGTACGGACCGAGGCGTTTACGCTGAGTTCCGTACAAACGGTAAATTGCGTGTCGGTAGGCAGTCCGTATTTTGGTGTACGGACCACTGGTCCGTACAGTATTTTTACGTCATATACCGAAACGGTGCGTATTTACAGTATATACGGCATGGGTATATAGTAAAAACGTATACCCGATATCAATAATGTATCCTTGGTTTATTTTCTATGACAATGGAGAAAAATATCCATTTTGACTTATCTGTGTTTCTAGTTTTGTTAAGTCACATCTTGTTGTCTTCTAGTGCAAACAGATCACAGAGTTAATGAACACACTTGATTCTTTCTACATGTACTTACCACGTGCAGTCGTTCTCCCAGCTAAAAGTAAACTAAGCTTAGAAAAACCTTAAACTAGTATCAGCGGGCACCCCTCAAGCCTATAGTATTCTGGTGATATTTTGCGTGATGATGACGATGGGTTGATACACTCTTATACACCTGTGCCATATACCCCGCTGTGAAATACTACCCGCTAGTGGGTATGACGAATAAATAATGTTCGGGCCCACTGTATTGTGCTTCTAGCCCTCTCACCAGTCTACAAGTCCCTGTGGATCTGCTAAATGAAGAGGTTTTTTGCTCTGATATATTAGCAGGTTATGCACTTAACACCATCTCTATTCAGGGGTAATATACGGAAACTGGCTTACTGTCTTCGTACGTCAAAAATACGCGGTGAAATTATTGATCACATATATCCAGATGCCGTAGGCAGAGGGATGTATGTGATCAATAATTCTACCAAGTATTTTGACATACGAAGACAGTCAGCCTGTTTTTGTATTATTATACACCAAAAAAATAGCGGGATTTTATCTAGTCACGTGATCACATACCCCGTATGTCACAGTGTGACGTACGGTTATAAATACGCCATGGGTAGGAGCGGGTAGTATACTTAGCTCAAACAGCCATAGATATATAATAATATCTATGTTCTTATCATTTTTCACACATGTGATATTCATACAGGTCACCATATTATACACTATAACTATACTGTTAACATATAAACCGTTGAATACTCATTTAGTAGTATGGAAACATAATTGTCATGTGATATATTAGAATTCCATAACAACCCTATATCTGATAGGCCACACAACCAACGGCGATACACGAATATTGATGCTCGATGTCTCAGTTCCTATCGGGATATATATAAACCTATAACTTTATGGTAATTAAAAAAAATCAACATCAAGTGGAATACTATTATATCCATTATATGACCACAAATAACCTCTCCTCAGTGTGGGGTACTATTGTGTATATAGTTCATTTATCTATAATACACCATTTCCCAGAAGCAGGCCGACAACATGGTACCAGTGGGGCTGTCCTGCAAGGGGGGTTTATATCACCAGGGGGTGCTGAGGTGCCGTCTTTATGCTTCTCTTTCTCTGTACTCGTTTCACTTACCGATAGCATTTCGCGTCGTCCGTACAGGTGCCAACCTAGTCGTCCCAGCGAAAACTTGGTTCACTGTAATCATGAAAAATAGTAATGTATGATGGTTAAGTTCTTGACTCATAGTAGTACCTAGTACATCTGTATTTGAGTTCTGACTTCCTTACTCCTAAGGCCTACACCTAGTTAGTCTAGGCCTCTAGACTTTACATAATGTTATACTTGGACACTTTTCAGATACTGTTTCAATTGAAATTGAGAACATCACTTCTTTGGTAACCTCATAAACAAAATGCTATGACATTGGGTCGAAGTTTTCTACAAAAAAAAGTAAAACGCTTGCATACAGATTTACATGAACAACTTCATACCATTCCCTATCAGAATACAGAATTGCAAATTGCTGGCGCTAATGGCTCTCTAATTTGAAGTTTTAAATAGCAGTTACCCCAAATTGTGGTACACAGATGCCCATATATATCAAGTAGTTGGCGATGGTACGATTTGCTAGTTCTTTTCCCTGTGGCCAGGTATTCACATGAAAAGATCTGCTAGATTTGAATAAATTACCTTTGATCTAAGCAGTTGAGGCAGAATACATAGCTCTCTGTTGGAAAATGTCACATACACATTAACTATGATAAGAGAGTCATGTAATTATATAGAACGTCCTGACCATGCTGCACAAGTCACAGAACGAGATGCTAATTTACGCGGCGTCGGGCCGTATTTTTTCATAAAATGACCTCGTACGGCCACTCGCACGGGCTCAGTAACCACGTGTTCTCATATTATCATCGAGTTCTGTGACTTGTACAAGCATGGTTGGACGTTCTATATTTACTATATACCCCAAATTGAAAAAAGAAATCAATTTAATTTTTCATAACAACCAAAATTTTGATAATTGTGTATGGCTAGGTGGTCCGTATTTTAGTGTACGGACCAGTGGTCCGTACAGTATTTTAACGTCATATGCCAAAACGGTGCATATTTACAGTATATACGGAATGGGTATATAGTAAAGATGGAAACGGTGCTACCTTCAAAGTATCAGAAGATTCAGAATGAAGCACTCACCTATTCGGCAGATTGCCCATTTGGCTGTTTGGCAGTTGTCGTTGACCCAGAGCCACTGGGGAGTAGCGTTAGGGATGAATTGTTTCAGTGCCATACACTCTCCTCCAGAACTAGAGGGGTGACTCGCCTCCCAGTAAGAATTAGTCACATCGGTTCCTGAAAGCAGAAACAATTTTACTTATAAATATATTTTGATCCTGTGCTAGTATACAAAGTAATCTTGTACTGTCCATCACACTGAAACAATGAACTACAAGTAGAATTAATTCCATGACGATACTATCATGAAACATCACGAAATTTTCAGTTGTCTTCGCGGAATGATATCACGAAGCAGAGCTGAGTGATATCTGTAGCGGAAGACAATGAATGTCATGTAAACAATCATATGAAATTGAGTGATGTTTAGATTTTATCCTACCCTGTCATGTGTTTTTTACTTCATATGTCACCAGTGGCATATAAATATTTTATGGCATAACCGTAGCGTATAGTCACACCATGTTGAGTCTATGGAGATTTATATGAGGGGTGGGATAATATAGAGGAAACGCATGAAAGTTTATGGTCTGAGCCCATATCCCATCGAGTTTGAATCACATAGTAATTCACAAGGCGAATCCGCGTGAATTACTATGTGATTCAAATGAGATGGGATCGAGCTTTGACCCTAAACTTGAATGGTTTTCTGAATTTATCTCACCCACAATATTGACTAATGGGCTAACATGTGTGACATTATCCCCCATTGGATATTTTTCCTAAATATCTAATGGGCGTTAGATACGAGTTCCCAATGTTAAGTCTATGGAGAAAAAATATCTTGGGTGAGATAAAAGGAGATCTGGCACTCACCATCAACCCACTTCCAGACGATACGAGAGAGACCGAACCAGAAGCCGTTGATGCCGTTGGTGTCGACGAGCTTCAGTTGGTTGGTGATCTCCGTCATCAGCGCAGAGTCTGAGATGGAGGCGAGATCCATGAGGAATCCTGACTGCCGCTTACAAACCGCCTCAGCCTATGTGCGAGAACCAACACACGGACTCAACACATTACACATCCGAGAATATATCTTCATTATCTACGAGGAAGCTTGACCAAGACAGAGCGGCTTCAGGTGTAGGGATGATAGAACGAAATTCTATCTATGGTATACACGAAAACAGGGTTTCATTTTAGGGAGCGTAAATAAACTGATTATGGAAGTATATCGGTGCAAAAATATCCACCAAAGCTGTGCTACATCTAATGCCACACCACAGCCTAGCATCTGTAACTCATCAAATGGGATGCAAATGCTGAGCTGATGGACTTGGATATGTAAGCCTGCACTGCTCTGAATAAAACGCTATAGGATGGCTCCACAGTGGGTTTGCCAATTTTATAAGAGATATACCTCCAAAGTTTGTTAACACTCCCTTTTCAAGTGCCAAACCACTTTGCATATGACCATATATGGCAAACTCTGTTTCCGTGTATACGGTACCCGTAGTCATTAGCCCGAGGGATGTAGTTTCGTAAATTGAGTTCTGGGATCACTATGATATACCTAAAGCAATCCTTTCTGTAACACTGAGATTCTGTGATGGTTATGACATGGGAAGGCGCAATCATACGTCATTTGCCGCTGTAGATAATTCACCTAAGTTATAATGATTTTAGGAATAGATTATGTTAAATGATGAGACTTCATTGGAGGAAAAGTTTTATTACACTTAAAGCGCGCTGCGCAAGTTGTTACATATATGAACAACTCATAATTGTTAAACAATGAGGTTATATAACCTGGTAAGCGTTTAGGGTAATTAACATGATCAGTTAATGAGGGTGCGGGGTTGACCGCGGAGGGTCGTCCGCTGTGCCCTCTCCCGTCTTTCATTTAAACCTCTATATATACTATATACCTCCAAAAATCATTGACTTACCTGTAACCAGTTGAGTTTTTCAAAGTGTATACTGTAACATTTGCCGTTGTAAATGAAATCTCTCTTGGAAGCGTCATTGAGGGTGCAGAAGGAGGTGACTGAAACAATGCAGATCTCATATAAATACACGTTCTAAAACTAGGCCCATGAGAAAAAAAAGTGTTCCTAATCACTATCTTGATTAAGAAATATATATCTTATAATTCCATTAAATTGAATAATGTATTTAGCGATTAATTCAATTATTCTTTGATTAACCTTCAATACAACATACTGGTTATAATTTTTCAAGGCAGATATCGCTCATTAACAATTCTCGGGAAATATTACCCCTAGTCTAGGGCTAAGATCCACACTTTAAAACCTCAGTTTCCTAATAACATTAGTGCGAAGGATACAGGGACCTGTTTCAGTAGTTTCGTGACATTAGGGCTAAACAGACATCAACAGCGGCACCAACATTGCAAGCAACAGCGGAAAAAAGTCTAGCAAATATCAGCGGATCGGAGCGGCCAATCTTCTTTATATTTGCAACGATTATAGTTATATACATGTATCCCCGACTCGTGTTGAAGTGTCATTGCTTAATTCCCAAGGGAAGTGAGTGAAATTCCGCGTGTCCTCTATTGCAGTCTTGTGATCTGTCCGTATGGTGTCACAGATGCCATCTAGACATGTCACAAAATTACTGGAACAGGTCCCAGCTGAATATTGGCAGGGTTAAGAAAGCTTACTCCGGTGATCAATGACACTACGTTTGCTCACCTCGCTCACAGATGAAGTTGAGTGTGAAGTAACACCTCAGCACTCTCCACTTCCATTGAGTTGGCACCAAAGAGGCGCAGTTGCCGACAGCGGACGGCTCGTTCGTGTCCCAGTTGTTGTAGGTTCCTGGAGAAAATTAGTTTGAAATCACTTGTTACAAAGTTAGGCTTTATCGCAACAGTGTCTTTCCATGCTAAATCTGGAGAAATACATGGGGTTGTACTATTATTAATTACTTTTTGAGTGAATCATACTATTTTTTATCATGAGGAATAAATAGATATTCAAAAATAAACTCACAGAAAATCCCATACATGAAATGAAAAGAAAGAAAAAAACACTAGAATAAACACTATTCCCTACATATCGTTTCATGTATTTCAGTAATAATTATGTTCTATCTTTTTACCATACTTGTAAATTCGGGGATTTTCTGGTAAAAGCTAAAGCTCACACATACCCAACGCCCGTCCGTTGACAAACGTCCACGGCCTGCTGGTCTGCTGGGCGCCGATCCAGGCCTCGGTGACTTTGTTTGCGCTCATCGCCCGCTGGAGCACGTTGTGGACCAAGTCGGACCTGTCCGTGGTGAGAGTCCCCTGTTTAGACAGACACACCTGCTTGGCGGCGTCATAGGTCTGCAGCCCCTCCAGGGTGTAACAGTACTGCACGCGGCCCGTGGAGGTGCTCGCTTCCGTCGTGTACTGGCAGTTGGGAACCACTGCAACAGAAATGAGGAAAGGTCAATATTTAGTGTTGTTTCAATTACACGTGTTTTTATTAAATAGAATAGTATTCATTGAACTATTCATTTTAGCATCATGCATTCATAAAACCGTTGTTCGATAATCATCTGATCATTTTCATCCCAGTTAGAAGGTTAAACCTAATACACATTCACAAACTGTGTTATTTTAAGTGCTACTGAAACCTCTTATAATTTAAGCCCCAGGTCCACGGGTGCGACTGAATCATCGCACACCTTTTATAGAACCCATTGACACCCTATCGGTGGCATTTTATTGCCCCATCTGTGATGAATCCGGCGCAGGATAAGCCAGGGTATGCCACACTGATGCGACGGAATCGTCGCAATGAGCAGTTGGAAATATTTGTACATTATATCATGGACATATAACTCAATAAAATTATCCATGACTATATGTATACATATTTGCATGTATCATTTTGACATATCTTTTATGTCCATATATATGTATATACTCAACTAAGTCCAAATCAATTTGGGTTCCGCGCTGGTCGGAGTACCGGAGATGCACTGTTTAAGCTAGTACAAAGTATTTATGAAAAGAAGGATCAATCGATGTTAACTGCAGCGTGTTTTTTCGACGCCAAGAAGGCCTTCGATAGTCTGCCAAGAAAAATCCTCATGTGTAAATTACGTCATATATTTGGTATTAATGATAACTTTTATAAGTGGCTTAAGGATTATCTCTCTGATAGGTACCAACGTGTTAAGGTAAACAGTGAAGTAAGTTCAAAGAGACTGGTTGCTTATGGGGTCCCACAAGGGTCCATTCTGGGGCCCAGTTTATTCAACATCTATGTTAACGACATGTGTGAAAATCTTGGCTACTGCGCTCATTTGCAATACGCTGATGATTTAGTTATGTATACTAGTGGTCGTACTGAGCTTGAAATTGTAGGTAAACTGTCTCATGACGTTAAAGTTATAGAAGAATGGTGTGGGAAAAACGCGATAACAATGAATGTGTCAAAAAGTGAATCTATTTGGTTTGGGAGTAGAACTAAGGTTAGTCGAGCACAACCAATGAACTTGCGGTATGGAACGAAAGTTATACCCCACGAAAACTTGTATAGATACCTTGGTATTTTATTAGATTCTAAACTAACATTTAGTGAGCATATAAGAGGTCTTATAAAAGTAGTGAACTCGAAAGTCTACAAACTTGGTAAGATCAGACATATGTTAACGCAGGAGGTTTCCAAGTTGATCTATACCAGTACAATTAGACCTGTGTTAGAGTATTGCTCCTTCTTATTCGGTGGGGCAAACGTCTCGGAAATTGCCAAACTCCAGAGAATCGAACACAGGGCCTTGCGTATAATCTTGAAAACTATGGACTGGAAAACGCCTATTCGTACACTTCTGAACAGGTGCGGTATCGTAAGTTTGAACAAAAGGAGAGATGAACATCTTCTAACTAGGATGTACAACCTGTCTAAACAAGAGGAATTGTTAGATACGAGAACCAGAGGTATTATAGGTGACAGCAAAGTGCGTTTTCGAGAGTTTGTATTTAAAGGAGAAACCTACAAGCGATCTCCCATGTACAGAGGAATTTCGTTATGGAAGGCACTCAGCCCGGAAGTGCAAAAATCTGAAAACAAACAAGCTTTCAAGAATCGTATCAAAGAATCAGTGCAAGCTGTATAGCTTTTGGTAACAGTGACAGCTGTACTTATGCAATATGTGATTACTTGGTATTGTTTTGGGTAATTGGAATTATTGCTTCATTTCATTTTTTCATAAATTCACACATTACATTATAGTCATGAACTTATACCACTCATATGTGATGTAAATCGGGAGCTAGCACTGGCGCTCCACATGGAAGAACTGTACTCTGCAGAATGTGGAATAAAGCATTATTAAAAAATTTTTTTAAAAATGTTGATATCAGTAAAGAGAGACAATTGGTCAGTCAATACAGTGAGTAGGAGGGTGTGTCAGCCTGTCACCACCTCCAACCAGAGCCGGCGATTCCCACAGCTTCCCATTGTATCACACCTTCTGAGAGCTGGGCCCTGTTTTTCAGTCGCGATAATCATTTATGAGGCCCATTTCCATTGACCGACGAAAACGGTGTAGATGTTTTGAGTTCTCCTAAAAGCCCATTTCTATTGTACGTCAGCAGTGCTAATGGTTCACTCGTCTGAGCCTTGTATGAAGTATCTAGATCGGTGACTGCCAATGGAAATGGGCGTTTTCGAGAACGTCAAAAATCTACAACGCTTTCGTCGGCCGATGGAAACGGGCCTAGAGTTATAGTTTGGAGGCATCAGTGTCCTATTGACAAACAATCGTACATTATCGTCCAGCGGTCGATAGGGACGATGTCATACAGGTATAATGGGCGATGGTAACTCTTTTCTCAGATACTAAAACTCTTAGAAAGTAAGAAGTATTTTGAGGGGTGGATTTTATATGTATGTCGTACCTATATACCAAATTCATAATTATCCTGTGGGTATTTCGATCATAAAAAAATATGTTTCTAAACCATTATGTTTATTAGTTGACAACTTCAGCATTGCACCACTCGGCTGCTTTTGTAAAACCTACTGTTGTACAACCCCTAATCTATAAAGGCCATTACACACTGTACGAGTTTGAAATACGAATGTTCCTTTCTAGGCTACAAGAGAACAATCGTAAGGTCAGGCGAGGCATCGTAACAGAGTTGGTCAGTGTGGCACAACCCTCCAGAAATTTGCCTAAGATTAGAAAATGCCCCCCCCCCTCGTTGGACATGTACTTTTGTCACCAATGAATTGCAGACGGATATTTTAAAATCGGGACGATAAACTCAGAGTTTAAGACATGCCCCCATGGTGCTTACCGATATTGACCAATGTTTTGTAACACAGTCAGTGGGGTGGAAAATGGAACAGTGTGGACAAATTCCTGAGAACTAATTCCTACCACCCCTTTTCTGGTATCACGCTCTGATGGTTGAAACCCTGTGTAAATTCGCCTGACATATAGACTAGCTTGCCATAAGGGAGCTTAATCGTCTGAAACAAAATCGTACAGTATCTTTTCCACTTAAGCATCGCTTATAACGATTCTCATTAATATAAAATGCCATGCCTACTTCTATGCTTTTTCTAGGATAATGGTTCAGAACGACCGTTTGGGCGCCGATCTCCCACAGCGCGCTATGACCGGGTCTATAGTACAACTGCAATCTTTCGACGTCGTACATTAATTGGGTGATCTGAGACAGTCGTTACCTTTGACTCTCGTGACTGAAAAACAGGGCCCTGATGCTGGCGTGGAGGCTATCTATGTATTGATCATTGACTGCAGTACATCCCATGTACTTGCTTTAAAATAAGAGGGTCTTTACACAATCAATAAGAAGTGCACCATACCTGCGTGACATCATGAACATTTCATGAAGTGCACCATACCTGCGTGACATCATGAACATTTCATGAAGTGCACCATACCTGCGTGACATCATGAACATTTCATGAAGTGCACCATACCTGCGTGACATCATGAACATTTCATGAAGTGCACCATACCTGCGCGACATCATGAACATTTCATGAAGTGCACCATACCTGCGTGACATCATGATCATTTCATGAAGTGCACCATACCTGCGCGACATCATGAACATTTCATGAAGTGCACCATACCTGCGCGACATCATGAACATTTCATGATGTGCGATGTGACGGATCCGTCACATGGCACCCACTATTATGTGCGGCGCGAATAGCGTCTCCGTTTTTATTGTTCTCGCCCGGCTTCTACTACCTTTGGACTTGCAACGATTCTGTCGCACCAGTGGAGGCGGGGTTTACACATATGTTATAAGGGGTGATTCCACCAGGACGTGTGGTATATCCCGATCATGGTCAATTTATTGACTCGCTAGGTTGGAATGAATCATGTGCGAATATCTGGTTGAATCGCGGCAGTGGAAAAGCCTCCTTTGAACGATGATATTGACTACACACATAGGGATAAGTGCAGAACCAGATCTTACAAGATTTATTCAAGGACATCAAAAATGCATCAAGGTGCTCCAAGACACAGGCCGACCTTGCGAGACAAAAACATCGTGCTGGTAGAATCAACCCTATAAACATCAGCTTTTATATTGACAAGGCAAATTGCGTTATTTACTCAGTTTTTTTATATGAGCATTTAGCACCACCACTACATGAAAAAGGAATTTATCAATGAGTGAAAGAGAGAGCGTCTGTAATATCCTTTCGGCAAAGAGCACAACATGGGACTAAGGCGTATCTTTAAAACCTTCTATAGCAATAGATCTTCAGATCCCAAGAAGCCCCTGATTTGCCCTCTGAAGTTTCGCAAGGGTATGATTGTGTGCAGGAGTTGTTTTACTCCGAGCTACATGCACACAAATACTACACTTTAGTACACGAATATGTTATCTATAAACCATGCCTGCTGCGAGTTACCTTAACTAGATCGCTCTTAGTTTCATGGGCAATATTGCCCTTAAGTATGAACCCTCTTCATTTATATATATCATTGACGGACCCGGGGTCCCATCCTGTTTGGCGTATACATATACACTGTGATATCTATTTGTATGTGTCTGTTCATTATACATTTTCAAGGTTTATCAAATAAATGACGCATATATTGACGAATATATTCATCTTAATTGCTTGTGCATTCTATAGGCAAACTAATACATTGCTACATTGGAGCTAACTCAAATTTCTATATAAAGTTGACCACAGGTATTCGGTCATCATATTTGACACCCGCATTGTACTAAACTCTAATCTTATGAAATGAGAGGCAGGCCGAGTGTGGCCACTAGTTAGTTCGTTGGTTTGATCAAATGTCCAGTTAACCATTACAGATTCTCACCAGACTTTCTCAACGCACGTTTACACCACAAGGGTGGTGATCGTATCTATGTAATGAATTTAGAAATCTCACCCTTATACATTTAACGAGGTGAGAGGTCTTTTACTTCCCACACCACATAGACATTGTATGAGAAGGAATGGCCTTTGATATAGCAGTGAATCTCCGATTGCTGGAGATGATGGAGAAAAGTGACTGCAGTGGGACTAGACCCCACAGTCTTGGGATTACAAATCCAGTGCCTTAACCACTGAGCTAACTTCCAAACCCACACTAGCTAGTGCTGGTAATTTTACTATCAGTGTAGATCCTTCCTGCTAATACATAAATTATTGCCACTTTTTAGGTCTAGAAGTAGAGGGTACGAGTGCAGTCATCTGTGGATATTCCAGGTATGCGATGTGGCCGTCTGGGGCTCTGGTGGCTATGGGCGTATTAGGGTGAAACTAGACTGGCTTAAGTCCCTGTCTCCCATGCTTACCCCTCCACCTACTCCACCCCTCCTCGCCGAGATTCAGGATTCCAGGACCAGTCACATTGTAAAATACTTTATCTTAATTTTGTTTAATCATGAATGTCCATAATCAGAGACTTCAGCAAGTCTAGGGTGAACCCACAGAGGAGGTCCTGTGGAGTTGACTCTATTATGTAACTTCACCTGTATATCAGGTGAGGACTCTAGTGGGTCACACTGTGGAGTAGGATCTGCCCAGGGCACAGTATAGGAATATATAGGTGTGCTGCTATAGAGTAGACAAAGTAGAGTAGTATTTTATTGTGGAGGCGGCCATCAGAAGCCAAACAGAATACCATGTGGAAGGTGACGTTATCAATAGATTTGTGTTTTCTGTTCTCTTTTGGCTTGCCATATTGGAATTTTGGCATTGTCTAACGATTTTATCAATGGATTGTCAAAGTGACATGAACGAGGCGACAGTAGTGCAATCTTACAACTTCGTACGGGATGATGGTGGAACTAGCAACTGCACTGTTGCCTTTACTGCCATAATGTTCAGAATGAGTTGAATCAAGGGAGTCTTCACCCAGACTGGAGATATGGTATGACTCTTTTCTTTGTTTGTTCGGGTAGTTTAACGTCCAACATATTCCATTAGATTTATATATGGCATGAAAGTAGCGCCGTGTCGCTGCCAAACGGCGACTAATCCGGCCGCTAGACGGCGCCAGTTATACCTACCTCAAGTATACGGCCCGAGGCGGTAGAAGTGGTCACAGAGATGAACCGGCGATTAAACTCGCCAAAACTAATCAATTGTGTTTCGCCTGTTACCCGCCTGTTACCCGCCTGTTACCCGCC
Source organism: Alentia gelatinosa (assembly GCA_950022655.1). Lineage (NCBI taxonomy): Eukaryota > Metazoa > Annelida > Polychaeta > Phyllodocida > Polynoidae > Alentia > Alentia gelatinosa. The sequence continues at coordinate 26,344,212 of OX465589.1, forward strand.
TTTTACCCGCCAGTTACCCGCCTGTTACCCGCCTTTTACCCGCCTTTTACCCGCCAGTTACCCGCCTGTTACCCGCCTTTTACCCGCCTTTTACCCGCCAGTTACCCGCCAGTTACCCGCCTATTACCCGCCTGTTACCCGCCTGTTACCCGCCTGTTACCCGCCTGTTACCCGCCTGTTACCCGCCAGTTACCCGCCAGTTACCCGCCAGTTACCCGCCTATTACCTGCCTGTTACCCGCCTGTTACCCGCCTGTTACCCGCCTGTTACCCGCCTTTTACCTGCCAGTTACCCGCCAGTTACCCGCCAGTTACCCGCCAGTTACCCGCCTATTACCCGCCTGTTACCCGCCTGTTATCCGCCTGTTACCCGCCTGTTACCCGCCTGTTACCCGCCTGTTACCCGCCTGTTACCCGCCTGTTACCCGCCAGTTACCCGCCTGTTACCCGCCAGTTACCCGCCAGTTACCCGCCTGTTACCCGCTGGCGGTGACCGGGACGTTGTTTCGCACACTATAAGCATGTTTAGCACACTCTCGGCGGTCTTAAATATCGCCGGCCCGGGGGAACACGCCCCATAGCCATCAGAAGATCATTCTTGGGCTTTGATTTTGCATGTACGATCAAAACCGCCGGTCAATCAGTGTGCTGTGCAGAAATCAATAGAGTGATGAGAGTCTACCGTAATAAAGGTATTATGGTGTGGGCTCTGATCTGTTTCTTCTGAGTAGTCGATAGTCATAAAGAACTAATCTCCCAGGGAAACGAATTTAAACCCGCTGGGCAGTTATAGGATAAGCCTTAACCATTGCCTAAAAGGTGCATAATTTAATTTTGGACGCTTAAATTTTTCCATTCAACAGTCTTCTTTGAAAGACCAATTATCACATGAAGTACCATGATGATGAAATCAAGTCCACGGTTTATAAACGGGGAGGATGGCATCCCCGTGGGCCCTGTACCGTTATATCACCCCTGGTGTTTTTCTCCCATAGGCTTAACATTGGGAACTCGTTTTCCACGTCCTTACGAGAATTGCAGTCCGTTCTCCATGATATATATCCAGTGTGTTGTCCATTCTTTTAGTGCGTACAGGGGTGAGATAAATACAGAAAGAATCTCGTTTTGGTCAAAGTCGTTGTTCTCCAACTCGTTTGAATGCTACAGGATATTCACTCGGCTGTCGCCTCGTTCATATCACTTTGCATCAAACTCGTGGAAAACTATGACCTTGACAAAAACTTGTTGGTTTCTTCTTTAGTCTTTACATCAAACACTTATGAAGGAAGACCTAGTAGCCTATATACGGTACCTAAAGGTTAGCATGGTCACATATACTTCTATCTTGCTGCAAAAAACGTATCCCTTCATATCTGTGTACTATTCACTGTGATATCGGGGAAGGAGCAGAGTGCCAGTGTCTCAGTATCATAGAGGCGTGCCCAGCTGACCATGATCAATCACTAGAGACCGAAATACCTCAAACCCCACTGGTGCTTCATATGTTTGGATCCCAGACAGGCAGTTGCAGAAATGGAAAGTTGACTGAGTGCAAGTTGGTTACAGAAAACGATCTATAAACTTATTATATCCAAAACCTTTTAATTGTCATTTATCTATAATTTTACGCTCATTCATCATTGATGAACATACCATTTACTCCTAGTATACTAATGCTTCGTATTCTGGTCAATTCCTGGACCAGAGACAATATTGTCTAGGAACAGGTTGAGTACGCATTACACATGCGCCCATTTACGACCTGAATCGACCTGCAATGTTGACATCCAATACGCAGCTAGAGCTGTGTGTAGCCAAAGGATCGACACGTATATGTGCTTTACGTTAACGAACACTCAATGTATGTGTAGGTCAGGTCACCTCCTATGTCAAATAATTGGGTGGAGTCTACAAAAACAAAAGTAATGTGGTTCTGGGTCAAATTTGAGTTTTTTCCATTTGGTCTAGTTTAACTATTTTCATTGCACAACATAGCAACAGCCACGACGCGAAAAGATATCGTATAGCAGCGGAACTTAATATACATATGTGGTTTATATTTTATCCTACCCCTAATATAAAATCCCATAGGCTTAACATTGAGTTTCCGTATGCCACGCTGACTGGCATACAGAATTTTATATGCCACTAGTGGCATACAGGATTGTTATCACGTAATATTCCAAAATCGAGAAGACAGGATAGGATAAAATCAAAACCTAATTCGTTTTAAATAATCTTGGCCACCGCATTCCACTCCTGGAGTTTTGGCTCCGGACTTCACTCGGCTTCGCCTCGTGAAAGCCAAACTCCAGTCATGGCATTCGGTGGCCAAGATTAAAACTCATCCAGTTTTACGATAGTATTCTATCTTATATCCCACTGACACCACTGATGCACACTAGAATAACTACAGGCCAAAGACTATAAATAAAACAAAAATACGAGGTTATGAGTTCTTGTTGGTTTGTTCTTGGTAGACATGGAATTTATGGCTACTAGTTGAAAGTACTCTATGCATATAAAGATTCAGCAGAAATAAGTGAGCTTTTGATGAGGAAGGAATTCAGATGAGAAACATGCTTGACTCATTCTTCACGGTAGATAAACCAAGTTCTTTAGATTATCAACATGCTGCTGAGTTGTGAAACGACGAATAGAAAATGGATAATTCATAAACCACCCTGTCTCTCACTGTCATACCGTCTCAGTACCCTCATCGATGACTTTTTCGGCCCTCCTATAAGTTGATATAGGATAACGGGCTTTGTGTAAACCTATTGCCCCGTCGTGACTAGTGATACTATAAATAATACCCCATTCTAAGCCCGGAGGGTGGTATGTGACGAGACACCCGCAGAAGAAGGACAGACAAGCTGTAGGCCCAGGGGTCATCTCCCCGATTACTGTACACATTTACTCAATCAAATCGGTTTCCCGCCATTTATTATTTTTCATCTTATTCCTATTGAGCACCTCCTATTGGAACCTTAGTACTCGTCTGGGGGACACTGTAAGTGACATTCTACAAGTACGCTTGGGATGAGTATTTATATAGAACGTCCTGACCATGCTGTACAAGCTACAAAACGAGATGATAATTCATGGTTCGTACGGAACGAGGTGTTTAGGCCGAGTTCCGTACAAACCATGAATTATTATCGAGTTTTGTGGCTTGTGTAGCATGGTAGGTCGTTCTATATTTACTATATACCCGAAATTTTAAAAAACCATTAATTTCATTTGGTTTAACAACCAATATTTTGATAAACGTGTATAGGAAGGTGGTCCGTATTTTCCTATACGGACCAGTGGTTCGTACAGTATTTTTTACGGTGTATGGCGAAATAGTGCGTATTTACAGTATATACGGCATGGGTATATAGTAAATCTAATGAGGTCATATCCTGTAGAACCACTTTCACACAAAAAGATTCTCAAGGTAGCATCGACTTGACTGAGGTGTGTTTTGGCACTTCGTACATTTTTTAGAGGCATTTATACAAAATGTAGTCCATCACTTTACCTCTTAAAGCACTTCCCACCACTTTTAGTTCTGCTGCTTAAACAACATTTCCGTTATAGCGCATACACATACTCTTAAATTATAGTTTAGGGCAAGAAGCACTGAAAACCTTTAGTATGTTATACCCTAGAGGTTAGGCGGAGAAAGGCCAAATATAACTCTATTGGACAATATCTTAATCCTGAGTGGACGTGTGCTTATAATTGACTACAGTATATCCCATTTACCAGTGGTAGGTATTACCTTGGTTCAGTCAGAGAGAGGGGGACTATATCTGAATACCTGTGGGACGGATTCGTCGCATATCATGAACATTTTAAGATGTGCGATGCGATGAATTCATCGCATCGCACACGATCGCACACGTGCGCATCCCCGGCCCTACAGGAGCGATTATGTGCGATGCGAGGGGGGGGGGGGGGGCGCTGGTTTTTATGACCCTCGCCCGCCGTTCATGACTTTTTATGGACTTGCGATGAATCCGTCGCACCAGTGGGGCCGGCCTTAAGTCTCAATCTGTAGACCCCATAGGTTCAGATCGAGTAGAATAGAGAAACTCGTACTCTCCCAGGAGAATACGAGGGAAAAGTCCATAGCATGCAAAATAGTGCGTAAGAAGATCGGCGGCTATTTTGTCTCCCGTGGAAAACGTACATCTAGAATGCTGAATAATAAATACATTACCATGATTTTTATCTGCATGGTCATATCCTCCACAAAGTTGGCACTACGCAATATCCTAGTATGCGCTCGGATGTTACTTTGCATGAACTATGCGGAGGATACGACCATGCAGATCAAAATCATGGTGATATTGTGTATGAATTCTGTTGTAACTCATAGATATCACTCATTGTAGTCTATGATATGTAGTAACTGGTAATAGCAGTATTGATAGAAATAGAAAACGAGTGATATTTTCTTCGAATTATAAAGGTACATTGTTACAACCATGTGAGATTTTACTTCGAGGAAATCAAAGTCACCACCATAGACCTCTATTCCTCGCATGTTGCACCTGAACGTAGAATAACATTGATAAACAAATCTGTGATATAGCGCTGCTAAATTTTATGAAATGCAAAATATAAACATGTATATGAAGAACGCGTTCGCAATCGTACACAGAACAGATGATATCTTGAAATGAAAAAAGGCTTTCTCAACTCTTGCCGTAATCATTGATATAGACTTGCTCAAGTCTTTGATTATGAACAGTCATTAAATGATTGAAGACAATCAGAATAAGGTTCATTATAGTACGTACCCTTGCCTGACTGGCCCATGAATCGTATCCCAGGAGGAGGGGTAAGGTAGGTGGAGGGATAGCCATAGGACACAGGCACTGGAGCCAGTCTACTATGGGCATAATATATGTCATTGCCTGTGTTACTCACCGACAGTAACAGGAATATTCAACATCAATAATATCTTCCACACAAACAAGGAACAAAATCAACAAGGTTTCGTCACAACCTTTCAATGACCGCTCAAGCATATTTTATAGTTCCACAATATGATCAGGTATGCATAACAATATAAATGTATATGCATCACTATGTGGGTTTCCACATCGTGTGACTATCAAGGTGACTGATCGAGGGATCACTGTACTCTCAATGGTTATTTTAATCAACTAATTATATACACAAAAGTGAAATCTAAAAGCTGACGGCCGCACGTTGTAGCGAGTCCGATATCCAGCTTTTGTGGTTCCCTTTTCTGACCAAAAGGGACACGAACACAAAGGCTACATCAGGATCAAGTCTCCAGACAAGCCGACTATAAATACACCTCCATACCTACATCTATATACAGATTTAGGAGTAGTGAGATCCACTGAAGCCGCTCCCCATTGAGCAACGCTGTATTCTTAAAGTCCAATGTAGTATTGAGCCTATAATCACCATATTGATAGTGTATGAGACAAGCTTCTTGTAAGCATGTTAAACAATTATCACTCATAATATAAGTGACGTGGTTTGGGGTTTCATCCCATTAAGATGGGGAAATCAGACGAAAAAATTCATTCAAAAGTAAGAACATGCAATGAATCTCAAAACTTTATTCGTTATCAAAGGGACTTCTTACGCAATTATATTTCGTGATGAGGCACAGCATCATTTCCGTTCTTGTCTAATGATATACCGCTTTTACTGGTGATCGGCAATATGTTTCATTGGTAATGGTATTTCTTCCTCCCACCACTTGTTTCCAGACATACATATGGTTGAACCTTCATTAGTGACCCTCCACACCCACCCTACCCCACCCTTCCAATACGATCGAATGCTCACATGTCTAAGCTCCGTTCAAAAGGATCCAAACGCGTACACACATCGTGACAGGTGCCTCTGGCACAGTCACGCCTGATTGCACGTTGTATGGATTTGACTCGGCTGACTGGATCTACATACCACACCTCCCCGGGCACCCGGCCGCTCACCCCGGCGTCCGTCCGTCCGTCCGGCCAGCCCGCCGGCCCGCCGGCCCTCCCCGCCCGCCGGCCCTCCACACCCACCGTCCACCCCACGGTAACGACCAAACCCGTTATAGACATCTCACACACCCACCTTGACCGTTCAGGCTTCCCACTAAGAGCACCAGCAGGGCGAAAACTCCGATGTGTGCGTCCATCCTGGGGGATATCGTTGGCGTATATATCCTGACGTGGGCGTGTCTACTCCAGGGGGCCTGTACTGTGGCCAGGTGAGTCCAGAGGCGGACAGGTGGGGACTGAGAGGGATACAGGTGGTCTTACCACACCTCCGTCCGTCTCTCATGCACAGGGGTCACGTGGCATAGAATGACCCGCTGATTCTCTGCGTGTCCCAACAGGAGCCTATCTATAGCCGGGGTGTGCAACGTAACCAGCAGTGAAGTGAACAACGCTGAGGATTCCTAATTGAAGCTTTGATACTGGACAGAATATAGATCAATGGCTTTAGGAGCTGACCTCTAGACATCTTTTACTTGTTGAATGGAATGTGAAAGATGTGTAATATTTTACGGCATTTATTCCTTGATTATAAGATAATAGATTCATTGTGGAAATCACGGACTGTATATAGGTCCATGTTGAGATATAGATAGAACCACCTAATTGCAATTACCACAATAAAAGGGTCTTGAAAGCTCATTTCAATTATTTGCGAGAGTTTCTCATGCCTCAACTCAGACCGTGGCAGCTACTACTGCGATAGAAAAAAACAAACAAAAATCAAATTGTCATAATCAAGGATGCAATGTTGTATGCTGAAAAGTTTGATAGCCAATCTGAGTGAGTAGAATAAATCAATAAACCAATGTACCCTCGAATATCCAGAATTTATATATTCTGGAATATTGGTAATGTTCCTGTTGCTCTTTTAACCAAGCCATTGAGTGGATGTACATATATCTTTTAAAAATGTACATGTATGTACATTACTCTTCCTTATCAACCTCTAGATCAATTACATTATGATTTTGCTTTGTAAGAATTTCCAGTATAATCAGAGTTTTAATTCAATCATTTTCCTTTTAATGTCATTAATATGTAATTCTCAATTCTTCCAAATACCTTATATGAGCTAGGCACTGAATACCATTGGAGTTGTTACGGTTGACTAATTTCTGAGTTAATGTAATCCAGACACAGACTGCAGATTGAACTGGCATGCAAGGCTGGTTAAGGGGCAAAAAGCTCTCCAAGCAGAGTGTTGCTCCTATTATGGCGTATCAGCTCAATGCGGATGGAGAGTGTTGCCTATGCAAACGTCAGTTAAGTACTGGAGCCAATGTTAACTAACGGCACGGTCCGCCGCAAACAGGGATCCGACTGTAGTGGTTCATGGGGCATGTTTTAAGGCCATAGTAAACGGAGATCTTATTCACCAGTTGTCCACTGTCGGCTGATGTTTCCATGAGACGCGGTAATTTACGTAGCATCAATCAACACTAATTCCAATGGTAAAGGATCTTATACAAACATGTTTTGGACCGGACCTGATTTCATCAGGCAAAGTGTGATGTACGAGCAAACTCAGAGACTGCCCAGAACGCGACTGGTCCGGTCTCGCAGGGTCTGTGCGTGTTAAATGTTCAAGTTTATCGTCAGCATAATTTATAAAGACAACTAAAATTGAGGCAGATTCAAAATTTTCATGCTTTGAGAACTCCACTGGGTAAATCCATTTGTCCGAGAAAAGGGGGTTGGGGGCGTGCTATTAAATTTGTACGACATGTATATAAAACTAGGAACATGGTTTGTTCATCAATTATGAATTAGCTTGGAATTATGAAGAAAAAAACAATTTTAATCTACTTCTACTACTGCCTATGGAAGGTCTAAATATGTTAAGCATCAATTGTGAGTTTCGGTCTGAACTGATTGGTCATGGTGATCTAGGATTCTCCTCTGAGACACTAAGATACAGGGGCCCGTTTAATAACTTAGGATCGTACATGTAGGCCCTTTTCTGTATGCCATAGAGACCCAGGGACGATACGGGTCAACTTTATTCAATACTAATAGACTACATTTGAATTCTAACAGAGACTGTTAGGGGGTGCCATTTTGGGAGCCTTTCTCTGTTAGACCCTGACATACTGTAAGCCTTAGGCGGCGCTGTCTGTAAACGGACTATCTGACAGTGTGGTGTAGTGAAGGAGGTTGAGATCTGCCAGGGACCATGGGACCTGTTTCACTAGTTTTGTGACATGTCTGTGACACCATACAGACGGATTGGGTTGTCTGGTTTTGTGACAACACAAGTAGCTGCCCTTAGGAAAAGACAGACCCCAAACATAGGATTTAGACAAATCTACACGTCATGGACCTCTGTTTCACTAGTTTCGTGACAAAAGTGTTAGACAGACATGAAAAGCGGCACCAACAGTGCAAGCAAGAACGCACAAAATGAAGTCTAATGTCTAGTCCTTATGAAACCGGACACACCATCTAGACGCCATCTAGTCATGTCACACCATCTAGACTTGTCACGAAACTAGTGAAACAGGGACCTGTTTCACTAGTTCTATGACATTAGGCCTAGACACACATCAACAGTGGCACCAACAGTGCAAGCAACAGCGGAAAACGTCTAGCAAATATCAGAGGTTCGGAGCAGCCAATCTTCTTCATATTTGGGACGATTATAGGTTATATGTATCCCCTACTCGTGTTAAAGTTTCATGGCTAAATTCCTACGGGAAGGGAGTGAAATTCCGCGTGTCATCGATTGCAGTCTTGTAATCTGTCTGTATGGTGTCACAGACGCCATCTAGACATGTCACGAAACTAGTGTAACAGGTCCCAGTGTTCATGACGGTCCCGCCGTGACCACAGGTCTACTCCCCGCTCTGTGCAGACAGACGTGTGTCTAAATGCAGCCGGACCGGTGGTAGTCAGGGTTCTGTTGCGTCAAACAAGTCTGACCGCTTCTATATTTACCCACTCCGGCCGCCCACTCGTGTCCACTCGTCCATGCACGGACCATTACTATAAGGTATTTTCAACGTGGCGCCACCGTTTGTATAACCACAAAACCACTAGCTGTCTATTTTTATACATGTATAGATGACGATCAGAAGAGAATGGAGAGTGTAGGGACGGATGCTGGGATTTCCATGATGATTGATGATACTAATGAAGTATGAAGTGTGCACTGATTGATCGGTGTTTCGTGTCCCCGTATGACTGCAAAACTGAAAAAAATTGAATTCTAAATTGATCAGAGTAACACTCTGGCTACTGTTTGACTCCAAGGCAATTTTGGAGATCATAAGAATTAATGCTTCCATGTACGGTTACAAGTTATATGATCGCCTTAAATCCAGGAACCATAGACACTCAGAGGGGAACCTATTAGGGCGATAACATATATCACTGTAATATCAAAATATGCGGGAACAGGAGGCTTTCTCCTTCTCACAAAAACCATAGCGGTAACTTATATACATTTGGGTAGTATGATATACTGTACCTTGGGATATATACCCAATAAAGGGTATAGTCTTTAAGAACAAGCTAAAAATGTATAGCTTATGATCGAGAAGCCTCCCAAGTAGACGATGTAAGCGGTCTTCGCGAAGTTATTACCTGTACATGTAAACCGATCCCATACTTCTGTGAAATAGATGCTAATATAGACGCAAGTAAATAGAGTCAAGCCGTATAACCGGGATTTCTACTCGGTTCGGGCTAAATTACTAATCAGATGTGACCGACTCTCCCCGACCTTTAAGTTTGTCTATCGCCCAGACTGAGTCTCACCCGAACAGGTCCCGGTGGCTCTTTTTGATCTCAATTGGGTCACCTTCCGAGGTTATAAAAGGTCAAGATGTATGATCGGGAAGAATCGGCATATCGATGGCTTTAATAGTGAGATATGTCTTAAAGGTATACGACATCATGTTCATGTTTGTATAGGCTTTTAAGTCCCGCATGTCACCGTTTCGCCATTTCCCCACGAGATTGATAATTAGTAAGTAAAAGAGTCCTACAAAGAAAATAAGTGTGCTTTACATGTTTATTATATTCGTATAATAAATTGCAAGGTATACTTGAAATGAACGTTTGTTTGGAAATGATGAAACCCTTGAGACAATGCAATGAAATATTAGTTGCTGATAACAAAGACGAAACCATAATGATATGTGTATCACGTTTTGTATCACGAAAAGTCTGCCATAATTGACGGTTACATGCAATTATCCTCATGAAGGGATCAGCTGTATTGTCTGTTTGAGAACAATTGATACTTAATATCGAGTTTTGACAATTGTGTTCCCATATACATGTACATTGATGCATGGACAGTGTATTGAGCATACAATTCCTGATCGGTGTAGTACCAGTGACAGCATCAAATACCACGCATTATCTCACCCCTGGAATAAATGTCCATAGGCTTAACATTGGGAACTCGTTCTCCATGCCCCTACAAGTATTGTAGTCCGTTCTCCATGGTCTATATCCAGTGCATCGTCCACTCATAAAATGTGCACAGGGGTGAGATAAATATAGAAAGCAACTCGTATTGGTCAAAGAAGTCATTCTCCAACTTGAATGCTACCTGATATAGACCCTACTGAGGTATCCCATAATTCAGTCTGTTCACAAGTTCCGGTTTTCGCTGGTTACCGACGTTGTATGGTGATAGACCCTTTACCCGTAACCCAGAATTAATGCAGTTTTCAGGAATGTTCAAATTAAAATTCTGAGGCCAGAAATGGAAATTTCAGCTATTTCCACATGGAGATCCGAAATTACATTCAGTTTCTCCAATCATAAATCAGAAAACTGTGGTTCATTTTGTCGTAGTGTGGCCAGTCAATCGGGAGCGGAACTTTGCCTTACCCGGGGCGATAATCGGGAGTTTAGTAACCTCTGGAGGCTCTATTCATTCGGCTGTCGCCTCTTTCATATCACTCCGCATCAAACTCGTGAAGAACAACGACTTTGACCAAAACTTGTTGGTTTCTTCTTTAATATTGACTGTGAAACAGACCGAGTTATTATATGTGTGTGTATGTATTTATGTACATTGCTGTTTGGATGATCGTCTAAACTTTGCAGGTATGTGGGATTTTTCTTGGTTAAATAAGTAAAACGGTTGCATCTTTATTTGCTATTGTTCTTCAATGTGAAGACCCAATTAATTATATGCAGAGGATGCTAAGAAAACATCGAGAATTGTCACAGAGTCGGGAATACATATGTGAATGTAACAAAGTAGGATTTAACCACACTATATATCATGAGAAGAGCAGAATGATACACAATACGTATATGAAGGACACATAATATGCACCAAGAGCAACACCGCATCTTCTTAGGACAACACTCACTTTACATTTACATTTCTCTTTTTTGATAAATGATTTTCGCCTCCTTTAGTCACCTGGATTTTTGGAAGCAGATGTGATACAGACAGTTGATGCGGACTTCCAATTGGCAGCATACACTGGCTATTTTCTCACCCTTTCGGGTTCAGCAAGGAAACCGATATATGATATCATATTAGACATTACATATACGCGATACTCACACTGTACCTTCTGTGCTGCAATAATTATGTACATATCACTGGCGTTTGCCTTTTAAAACTTTCTCGGCAAGGTTTTCCATGTACTAATTCTAGAGTATATTTTACATGTTATCTTAACATATCTACTGGCAGTTGGTATAAAACGGGCAGAGTCAAGACCTTTCCTAATCCACCCAAACTGATAAAACCGAGAAATGTATTGATCTCAGCCATTTTAGTGGTATGAGACACACATGGCGCCCTCTTCTGTGGGAACTGCTAACCTTTGAAGTAACCAAACCGGAATATTATCGTAAAACTGGATGAGTTTTAATCTTGGCCACCGTATGCCACGACTGGAGTTTGGCATAGTGATTTCACGAGGTGAAGCCAAGTGAAGTCCGGAGCCTAAACTTCAGGAGTGGAATGCGGTAGCCACGATTAAAGCAAATCAGGTTTTGATTTTATCCTACCCCGGTCTCCTCGATTTTGGAATATTACGTGATAACACTTATGTATGCCACTAGTGGCATATAAAACTCTGAATGCCAGTCAGGGTGGCATACGGAAACTCTATGTTAACCCTATGGGATTTTATATAAGGGGTAGGATAAAAGACTCTATCTTTACCATGCTGCAGTAATATCTTAAAAGAGGGTGAGTGCTGTCTGATTACAAAAACTACAAAGAAACAGGGTCATTACTTATGTCGAGGTGACTTTGTTAGAACGATGATATCTGATATTTTCACACCTAGAACACAGAAGTGTGTATTCTCAGACCTCCAATAGAAACCTCCATAAGCCTTGTTTGAAATCCATACAGTACAAAAAACGGACATGGACAAGAAAACTAAAACTAAATTTTAATGAAACAAGAAAAATAAATCACTAGATGAAATCGGAGAGTAACATAAAACGGATATATGTATGCATTCCTATTCGTAGATGAAATAACCGACTTAGAGAGATGGGCACATGTTAAAATAACATTTTGAATCGCACATGTAACGACATGGGACAAGCAGATGCAAGAGTAGGAGAACTTAATACGAATTCAAGAGAGCTGGGCTCAAGATATGAAAAAAGAGTATGGAGTCTGCGCAGCTATTGCTCTCTATCTCAGAGTCAACTTGCGCAACGCTATCTTAAAAGCTACAAGCAGCTGATTATGTTCATTTGTCACAGATATCATCAAATTGATGCCTTGTGTTATTTATGCTATAGGGTATCTAAATGATAGGATATAGAAGGTTCATGACATACATGAAAAGGAACACAATTCTTTATGTTTTTGAGATTGAGATTGTCCTATACAGGGTCACCAACAATAGGAAATGTATCTCTTCACATAGCCAACATAATATAATATGAACTGTCTATTTTCTATGATGGATAACTTTATGTATTGGCCCGAAATAATATGTTCGCACGTTATGTTTCTGACCAGTTTTACTGCTAAATGATGACAGTGGCTTCATGCTTTCTTCACTTTCTTTAGATGATTATCAGAAGATTGATAGTCTATCATTACCTTTCAAACGGTAATCTCACCACATCATAATATGTCAATAGAATAAGGTAAGCACACACAGGAAATAATGAAATACCCACAATTGGTCGTGAGTTTAGAGTAAATTTGGAAACTAGGTTGAGCTGGGCTCAATGTATGTGATATGTTATCGAGAATAAAGGAAATGTTTCTGAACCTTTAATTTTCCGAAACCCCATCCGCACAACTTGCTTCAGCACAGATGCCACCCCCTCATGCCCATAAGCTCATTTCACTCGAGCATTCCATATAAAGCGGAGGGAATGCCGTTGGTTTATATCATTATAATAAAAACGGCTTTAATTCCTAAAACTTACACAGAATTTACAGCATGGATTTATTTACATTTATCAGGCAAATCTTAAAAATAAGGTCTAGGAAAGGGCCACAAAACTGTACAGAACCCTTTACCACCGTTACATAGAGGACTTCAGTGTGGGGGCGGTTGTGCGCGTTTGAGCGCAAATCCCACGCAAGGCCGGTGCTTCTCTCTTGGAAACAATCGCAAGTATATACGTAGACTTGCCCCAGTCCCTATACCCATCCACATACCCCACCCCTCCTCTCCTCGATAGAGGTTCCTGGACCGGTCAGGGGAAGGTTGAATTCTATTGAATTTTGTTGAATGATTTAATGAATGTTCAAAATCAAAGACTTGAGCAAGTCTAGTATGTACCCGAGAATGACAAGCGGCCGGTCGTATTTACCTGGCCACTGCAATATGGTAGCATACACATAACCTATACACATATCTGTCCCTCCAGGACATGCTACACAAGAGTAGCATCTCAGAATATGCCCTGGATCCACGCGGGTGTGATGAAACAACACAGTTGTAGATATATAGCGTGAAACCACCTCAGATGATTCTGTACACTGCCTCAACCTATCGTTCACATTCGTGTGGTACAGGTGGTGTAATTTGAAAATGACACTGCAACGCTTGACACGGACCTTTACGAGTTAACCACATGTCACCATTGGGAGCTGAGCGGGTGGGGAGCATTAGGCATCGCACCAGTCCAGAAAACAAGTCTTCAGTGATGGTCATACTCTCAGATCATCTTCGTCTTCCGTCAAGTCACCGTTCTCCATTGGCGTCGCCGACAGTGACGTCACTTCCGTGTCACACGTCATAGCTGACTCCAACGTCACCGACGGATCTTCAGGCGATGGGTCACGTGAACGATGTAACCCTTTCTCACCAGGGGGTGCGCCCATTACTTTGTGCTTGGTGCACCATTTACCGCTAGGGGGCAGTTTGGGGTCGTCAAGGAAATCGTCCTCCTCTGGAATAGAGAATCGAGCAGCATTTGACCATGTGGGTGTGTCAACAAAGTATTCAGGGTGACATTACATGTTGTTTCTAAATACCTTATTTCTGGACACAACTCCAGATGATGATAAACATTCATTACTCATACATGATTATCCATCGTATACAAAGTCCCCATTGAAAATGTATGGGGACGCAGTAAACCACTACCCATTGTTCAAAAACGGTCATATACCATAACCATTGTATACAGATTTCAAATCCATTGTATACGGCCACAAAGCAATTTAATACGGAAAAAATAGTCCCTCTGTGCTATAGAGCATTTGCTATACCCTTTGGTATGGCAATTCATGGGTTTGATTTATTCGAGAAGATGGATAATGAATACAGTAAACGATGGTCTTATGGACAGGTGACTCTGTAAACCACTCCTGGTTGACGTCGTACTAAACTCACGGACACTCGTGTATTACTACGCGTCAGCCGCTCATTGTTTACGACCGCCTGTTTATAAAACTACCGATCATTGTCTATTTACACAACCTCTCTACGGCTTCATTTGAACAACACATTTGATGGCTATTCCAAAATGTTGTTGAACAAATCATGGGAGGTCGGAGTTTGATCTGAGAGTCAATTATTTTCTTCCATTTGAGTCTGTGTATGTCCATATGGGTGTGTAATATTCCCGAGGACACAAGGAAGAATCCTTTCAATAGGGTGATTATTATGGTGAATCTTATGGTGAATCTTATGGTGAAACAGAAAACAACATGTCAACAGTAACCGTCACCAAGAGAGTACAAATAAAGTAAACTGGTAATTATGAAACGGATGTTTGAACCGCTTCAAATACAGTGTACATGTGATATACATTCATAATTTTTCTATTCATGCAAACATTGATATGGCATCTCAGTGATTCATACGTCTGTTTATCTTTCAGTATTTTTCTGTAGGAAATCCACATTCGCACGTGTTATGTGTATATCGATAATAGGGAGTAAAAACCTTTATCTCACCCCAGATATTTTTTTCCATAGACTTAACATTGGCAACTCGTATCTAACGCCTATTAGATATTTAGGAAAAATATCCAATGGGGGATAATGTCACAAATGTTAGCCCATTAGTCAATATTAAGGGTGAGATAAATTCAGAAACCCATTCAAGTTAAGGGTCAGAGCTCGATCCCATCTCATTTGAATCACATAGTAATTCACGCAGCTTTGCCTTGTGAATTACTACGTGATTCAAACTCGATGGGATACGGGCTCAGACCCTAAACTTTCATGGGTTTCCTCTATAGTATCCTGTCTTGCTACTAGCGCAGTCTCATGTAACACTAACGTGTTCTGTATATATGTACATGTACACGTGTAAAGTGGGCGATAACAGAGGCGCTGACGTACCGTCGCTGATGAGGGGCGACTCCAGGTCGTGGTTCTCATGACACGTGACGCGGTGCATGTCAATGGCGCACAGGACGATGAGACCGACGCCAATGACGGTGATGACGACACCGCCGATCACTGACGTCAGCAGGATGGCTCTGGGGGATGTAGGTCAAGTCAGGAATAAGTACATGTAAATAGGTCACTGGTTAATGAGGAGCTCGTTATGCATTGAGCTGGGGACAGTGCTATTGATTGGGAAACGAAGGAGTACCATTGTAGATGGCTAAAAGGTGGATTGCTATTGGATAAAACGGAGAGTGTCATTAAAGGGATAGAAATGGGAATGCTATTGGATATAAACAAATGGGGGAGAATTATTGGAGGGATATTTAAATATGGGAGACGGCAATTGGAAATCAAATTGGAAATGCTATTGGAGAGGGTAGAATTCTTTTCGTTCTCTGTTTATTGCTCACGATTCATCTCAAGGATGGTCTTCTAGATAAGATAGTGATATCTGGTACGTAGCACTACCATCATGGCTATTATTATCAATATAAGAATTTGGGGAGGGGGATGCGGGTGGGGCGTGCTCTTGGTGGTATAGTGCCTCTAATCTCCAGCATGACTGTGCCCCTACACAGACCTACAGGGGCACGATTTTGTCGGTAATCTATAGAAAGAAGCACGAACTTCGCAGTTGGTAATATGGATGGCTTGGTCCCAGTGCATTGTCAGGTGATAAATGAGGTATTCATTGTCAACAGGTGGGAAACATAATACAAATTATGTTTTGAATGGAACAGGGATTTTTCTGTGTTCAAGGGTTACGAAATCTATGGATAGGAATACGTTAGGAAATGGCCCAGTATTTGTATGGGACTCCATTGCGATCCTGTCTGATCAGGAAGTTGGTTTTAGCAAATGTAATACGAACCTAGTTGCAGAAATATAATGTCTCTTTATCGTTTCCGTTAATGATAAATAATTTGATTCGTGACTATTCGTGACTATCGATCACTCCTGTGGGTTCTTTATAAAAACACCAAAAAGCTTTATCAAGCTGCACCAAATAGCAGGAACTTCGCAGTTGGTATTATGGATGAGCAAGTGTAGTTCAGCCATTGGCCGCCTGGGTTTAAACGATAAAATATGCAGTATAATAATCGAAATGGAACCTCCCCACCCCTCCCCTTTACCCTGGTCTATGGTACGCCATGCCCACTGCCTTATTTATACAAACATCAATAGCCGCCGTGTACTATGCTGCACCAAGTGTCACACTTATCTATGGGGCTGTCCATAAAGTACGTATCCAAACTTTTATCCACCTACCCCAGTCTCCATGTTGTACGCAATAGATCAAAGAAGGGATGTGCACACAATTACCAAAATCATTTACCCCTCCCCCAGTTCACTTTACTACGTATGTATTTATGAATGGCTGCTGTATATGGCTTATTCTTAAATTGGGACCCAGTTTTCAACACACATAAACAAAAGGTAGAGAGCTTCTGTTATTTTGATAGCGGAAATGTGAGAAGCATTTGGCGCCCTATTTGGTGGTCTGCAGCGAGATATTAGAAAGTGAGGTACCATACATGTGTAATGCGGGGTGCTAAACTCGTCCTCACAGATCGCATTGTGTGAGATCATTTGGTCGGATCTACTTCATTCTGGTCGACTGACGCACTCTACACACTCGATTCTGTGAAAAGTTCTATGCGACAAAGAAATATCCTCGGGTTTTCCGCTGAACAATGCGTCGCGATCCAGTCGGCGTAAAATTGCCAATGTCTGTCGATCTAAAGAGCCCGGATCCATAATATCTATCTAAAGGCAATGCATTACCTGTTGCACTTCCCGTTCCCTCTCACAATATAACGGCTCATATTCTTGGTACTGTCGTTATTTTATATGGTAACTGGACCGAAGGCACCACGGACCGATGGTACCTGGACTGATGGCACCTGTTTTCAGTTTTACCTGGACTGACGGCACCCGTGTCTAGACTGATAGCACCACTTGCTTAGACCATTGGCACCACCTTTTTTTTTTTTAACTAAGACCTGCCATCATATACAGGCTGATGCTATCCAGATTTAAAAAATCATTTAAAAAAATCCATTATTCATCTGTTGTTCATCCTGTAACTTTTTGGTAATTCATTTAAATTTAAAGTTAAAGTGTGGGTATGGCCGGCCATGGGGTCGGCCGGGACCGCGGGTGGCCGGCCGGGACCCGGCCCATATCTCTGCCGGGAGCGCAGCCCGTACCTCT
Source organism: Alentia gelatinosa (assembly GCA_950022655.1). Taxonomy (NCBI): domain Eukaryota; kingdom Metazoa; phylum Annelida; class Polychaeta; order Phyllodocida; family Polynoidae; genus Alentia; species Alentia gelatinosa. The sequence continues at coordinate 26,362,256 of OX465589.1, forward strand.
GCCGGCGCTGATTAATTTTATAAAAAAATAAAACAAGCACCTCATGCCCTCCCCCACCCCCCCTCCCCCGTTACCAAAATGCCATAAGGTTGAAGCAAGAATATTGTAAAGAGTAGTGACTTTGTGAGTGGTGCCATCAGCCTAGGTAGTGGTGCCATCGGTCTAGGGAAAATATTGCCATCAGTCCGAAGAGGTGCCATCAGTCCAGGTGCCATCGGTCTATTGTGCCATTGGTCTAGTTATCTCATATAGATCTAGATACGACTATTTATGATCAGGACATGACCATATTTTTATCTCTCTTCGGAGAGATCTAACCATGCGCCTGTTTCAATAAAATAATCATTTGTTATCCAAGATTTATCATAGTTTAGATCTCCCAAAATGCAAAATTGCTACTTAAAGAATGTTCAATACTAAGGTATGGAGAAACTGAGAGACAAAAAGGAAAGATAGGTTGAGGGTGACTCCACCTTGGCTTTATCTAACTATTAGAGACACGTGTTAAAGAATGTGTCTGTCTAACGTCCCCCTACAACATCCTGTATTCTGGATTATTCACAGATACCATTACACACAGATACCATTACAGGTGTATATCCCTCACTCCCAGTCAACCTCAACTGACAATGCCCCACAAGCCACCATCTTCTAGAAATACAGCATAGAAACATTAGGCAATCCTCTAACCCTAAGTCTACCATTTCTCTCAAAATAAAGTAAATTTATACAGAGGAATGAATTAATGAATTCATGGCAATAAACTAGCGGAGAGAATCCTATTTATGACCAAAATAAAGCTGACTTGTTTTTAACATACATGGTGCCCCATAGTTGGCGCTTGTCCTCCGATGTCACGCGTGTGCAGAAGTACTTAGGTGGAGGGGCGGCGGGGGGTGGGGGGGGGGGTGGGTGTAGGTTTATTTCTGGTAGAAGTTGAGTGGGGTATAATGCTATAGAGATCAAAGCGTTGCTGGTGCCTGACCCCTCCCGGGTTTCCTATAGTAGTTTTAACAATTCACTACGGTACCAGCGTAACAGTCAACTATTTGGCAAAGTTGGTATTTATTGACCGTCGCCTTGAGGCAGCATGGGAGATGGATAGCTTGGTACTACAGTCACTATTCTTTTTACGACATGGCATGAGACACTAATTTTAGATAAGTGGCACAACTACAAGCAGGTTCTATTTTGAGGGCAAATCGGAAGTTTATCTAGTTTTAACCAAACGCCAACAATAAAACAGGGATGTAAAGCAAATTCAAAAGTGCTCGGAAAGGATGCCGGGGCCACAGGATTGAAGAATTCAGGAATAAAAGGATGCAATTATCATAATAGTCTTTTTTCTTGTGGGCCTGAAGAAATTCACAGTCTGGGGAGTCAAAATTATTCCAATATAAGCACTATCCAGAAACAGGACTCAATGATCAGATATATTTATAACTGGGGAAAACTGCAACAGTATCCGAGCTGCAGATCCTAGCATGATCTAGCAATACCAATGAGGGCTTGACATGCAATTACCGTCTATATTTGTATGGGTATAGTTCTGGTATCATGGCCTATGTACAACACGTACAATTGAATGGAAATAGGTTGAATATCCCTTACACTGACAGGAGAGAGGAGAGTAGACGGGGAAGGATGGAAAGACTAAATTATGGGGAGGGGACGGAATGGAGGGAGAGAAGAATGGAAGTGGGGGAGAGTTGGACGGAGGGGGTAGGAGAAGAAGGAGGGAAACTAGAATGAAGTACGCATGGCGAGATGGAAACAGGAAGGGAATAAGTGAGAAGGAGGGAGAAGGAACGGGAGAAAAAAAGGGGAGAGGGAATGCGATGAACGGAGAGAGGAGGGAGAACAGGAGGGGAGAGAGGGTGAGATAGAGGGACAGAGCGAAAGGGAAGGAGGGAGAAAGACGAAGGGAGAGAGGGAGGGAGAGAGAGGTGGGAGAGAGAGGAGGGGGTAGAAGGAAGGAGGGACAGAGGAAAGTAGAGAGGAGAGAGCAAATGAAGGAGTGAGGAGGGATGGAGGAGGACTGGCGGAGCAGAGAAAGGGAGAGGGAGGGAGAAAGCGAGACAGGAGGGAGGGAGGGAAGGTGGCTCAGAAGCGTACTGCTTTGACTCGTACGTTCAATATCACTCCCTGAAGTAACTCGTATATAAAGTACCACTTACTATAAGTGTGTACCATCTGGTCTCCTACATCATATCGATCAGGACGTATTATGACCTCGAGTCAAAGACACACGCTGATACTGGTGACAGTACCCGTACTCCACTGCTGAATAAATGGAGCCTGCGCAGTTACTCCCCAAATTACCACCGTAGGCAAGACTGAAAAAGGGGACGGAAAATAAGAAAAAAGAAAAGAAAAACAGGATAGGGAAGGGGAGGCAGGGACCGGAGAAGTTAAGTGCTGACCAGAGGCTAGCAACATCAATCAAGTCAAATCAAAGATCTTACTTATCGATTTCCACTCGCCGCCCCCTCCTTGACGACCCTACCGCTTCACACACTCCCCTTTTTTTGTGGGTTTCTTTTTAAAAACCAAAGCCATCACTCTCCACCCACAGCCATGCTCGTTACTCTCCCTGGAAAAGTAACAGCAAAGAACACACACTCTCCACCTAGAGGCATGCTCATTCCTCTTCCTGGATACAAACACCCACCACACTCTCCACCCATAACCATGATCATTTCTCTCAGTGGACGCGCGAGAGTGATGTTGGGGAGAGGGGGGGGGGGGGGAGAGGAGAGACCACACTCTCCAAACGGAGTTTGAGTCCACCAACCAACAATTCTCCCCAATTAGCAAATCGCTTACTCTCGAAGTAGCCTACAACTCCAGACGGGTTGGTGAACTTTGGTAAAAGACTGACACATGAGACTAATCTTGCAGAGTGTGCTGTTGGGGAGGAGGGATAATGCCGTTGCTATGGCTACGTACAGGTGGGGCTCCTCGCAGCAGGTATCCACACAGCAGTAGACGTAGGACGGGGGGTTGTCCAGTGGACAGGTGCGCAGACGGTGTCCGCTACCGTTGACGATCTGCTCATACTCCACACACGATGAGCCACCTGTAAATGAACGTAACATGTTAATTAGACATGCACTGTAAACAGGAGTAACTTGTAAATCAAAGATAGCCCACATATTTATGATGCACAGATCCACTTAAAGTGTTACACATATATATACGTGTCAATTAAAGATAATATACTTATGACCAAACGTTTATTAGATACTACCCGCTGCTAGGGGTGCAGTATTAACAATGAAATATAGAAACCTTTAATGGATGATCTCATCTTTGAACTATGCGGGATGGCACATGTAAACTACGAGGGATAGTCACATGTAAACTACAAGGGAAAGTCACATTTATAACACAATCTTTGGAAAAAATACTGAAAATAAAGATAGCTAAGCTCAATTTAAAAAGAACAAACAATGTTCGAGCTCACTGAGACGTTGTTAATTAGCTACGATTCGAGGACTTACGTGCTTTTAGATACATGATGATAAAAAAAACCCAGAAAGTAAGCCTGTAGCGATTCAGCTGTATGGCTTTTATCCTATAACTATGGCCCTCCACCTTATGGCGCAGTACCGCAGTTATAGGACAAAGGACCTCGAACAGTAATCGCTACGGACTCACTAACTGCGTTTTCTCTTATGTCCATTAGAGATATCCCACCTATAAATGCATAGATATACTGCAAATATCACACCTCCATTTATACATAACATGCCAAGCAAAGATATCCCACTTGTAAATACTCTACACATTATATGTCAATTAGGGATAACATTATGTCACTTGAGGATATCCAATTTATAAATGCATGTACCTGTATATTTATCAATCGAGAATATCGCACATGTAAATAGTCATTATGCATCAATTACAAATAACTATGTCCTGAATACAAACACCAACAAAAGATAAACATCTGCGATTAGAGTAGAGCAACAGATGCGGGTCACTTCATTAAGGAAGGCACTTCGCAACTTCTACGCCATATGTATGAGTTATCACGTAATATGATCAAGGTATTGCATTATCAATTTAAATCTTCAATCACAAATATCTAACAGTCATCATATACATACCAGAATATGACAAAAGTCATGATCTTATACCACAGAACATGTCGTGATGTGTATTGGACGTACATAATCATACGGTAATGTATTTTTGTACGATGCATGTTATCATGCGATACTGCTAGTAGACGGGGGTGGAAACGCTATCTTTAGTGACTCTTGCAAATATGGCGACTTTCTATATACTACTTACAATGGTATGCAGCATGGCCAGCCAGGTTCTCGGCCGTACTTTCCCCATCTCATGTAATAACCCTGAGATATTTGATCCTAGATAACCATGCTTCATTATAAAATGCATTTTGGTTCAAAACAGTGGGTAATTAGGATTGTTCACCCTTGTATTGTGACCCTCGGGGACCCTCAAGCTGGTACTTACCTATGGCGGGTAGGATGGCCAATACTGCCCATATAATCCACGTGCGTCCCACGCCTACTGCACTGCGCCAGGACGCCCCCATGTCTACCGGTCGATGAGACTGTGAAGCCCGTTATTGTAGGTCTGTAGGAGGGATCTCAATGAGAAATCTAATGACCAATTCAATGAAGGAACTTGAGTACTATTGAGTGTGGCGCCCAATTTTATGAAGATAGATGTCAATTACTGTGTAGCGTGTCTTTTATGTGATGACGGACACCAGTGGCTGTATCGTCCAACGGTATTTCCTGTGACAATGAAAGTCAATTATGTCTTTATAATGGAAAATATCAGTTCTTTTCAGGCTTTGCGTGCACTTTGATGAAAGGGGAATATTTGGCTGTGTAGTACAATTGTCCTTAGTGAAGTCTGCCACATATTACTATGAAGAAATCGACTATTGCAGAATTCCTCTTAGCATCTTTCCAACGGAAGGCAAGTCCAAGTATCTATAGACACCGATGTCCGCCACTATTAATACTGATGTTCTTTCCTGCGTTAAACAGCGTCCCTTACGACAAGGATGACTCCCGTTGCTATGGTGACCGACGCTCATTACCATAGAGAGTAGGTCCGTAGCCATGGAAGCCGGTGGTCGTTGATAAGGACACCGGGCACCGTTGCCATGGAGACACGCCCGGAGTGGTGTTTTTACGTAAGGACAAGAAATTAACGTTGTTATCGTCTGAAAAAGAAGAGTATCGGGTTTTACCGAGGGATTCAACAACCATTAGTGAACGATAGTGGGGGTGGCATGTTGTTTTACACCACATGAATCCCGCATCCCAATCATGGAACGTGAGATACTGTCAGGATTAATCTATTTTTGTCATCCCTTCTCATGTATCTCAAACACGCATACCCTGCCAATCCACGTTACAGGGGATGTTCATATATAGACAATAATAGATGGTTATGTGGACAGGAGACCGTAGACCATAATAGGTGGACACATAGTAATACACGAGTGTTAGTGATTGTATTACAAAGCCAACTTCTTATTTGTTACAGAGCCGCCTCTCCACAAAACCATCGTTTAGTGTATTTATAATACACCTTCCTGAATAGATCAAACCATGAAATCGGTAGATTAGAGGATGTATTATTTTTTTCCTCCCCAATTATGGGCATAGCATTGCATATAAAAACGAATAGAGTAGCTATCTGCTTTAAGAGCTATTTTCTGGCCATGGTATCTGACAGTTTTTGAATGATGTGCTTTGGTTTACTGATTCTCCATACGATGGATCATAAAACGTAATGTGGTAGTTTGTACTAAAAAGGCTCAGTCATCTATGCATTAACTAAGCCCAGGTGATCTTAACTAAGGGGCTAAACTTGCAACAGGCGATAAACATCAGATGATCGATCCACAAGTGTTTCCTATCTCATGAGTCAGAAGATGAGAATAGGAGGATTCTTAGGTCTTTATTACCCACCGATTACGGAGTCCATAGGAAATGTATAGGGCACCTGGAAACAGCTACCCGGAGATTCTGACATGCCAGAATCTCCTGCAGGAGATTCCGGAAAAATAGTCCTCTCCATAATGAGGTCGAATCACCATGTACTTCAAAATAAGTTTTTATCATGTTCATTCAATATTAGTTATCTAGAATCAATCATGATAATATCAAGAGACGTCACGAGTTTGAGTCTGAGTTTATTTATGCCACACATTTTGATGGGTCCATAATTTCACGAGTCGAAGACGAGTGACATTAAGAGCCAACAAAAGAGCCAACAAAATTTTATCCTGCCCCGTTTCCATATTTTTTCAGTATCAGAAAGTAGTGACATAAAAAACACTTTATGTCACACCCGTGAAATAAACAAACCCCATGTTAAGCCTATGGCGTTTTTTATTAGGGGTAGGATAATATCATTTACCATCAGAAATCACTGTCATAACATACTTTGCATGTTGAAAGTACAGGTTAATGGTGAACTATATCATTGGTGTAAGTCTACACCGAATTACTGCCACACTTGACAGTGCTCTGATGTCAGGAACTAAATGGCTTACAGAAACTTTTTAATTGCAATAGATTTGTTATTAATATTGTAGGTGGGTGATCAATACAATAAAGACTGGTATTGTATACGAGCGACCGTTATCTCCTCGTAGTTGACGACGTAATATCCTCGCTAATCGCTCGGATATTACTACGCGTCAACTACTCGGAGATTACGGCCACTCGTACACAAAACCAGTCATTATTGTGTATGTGTACACCTGCTTGTCATTTATTTGTGAATAATACCCACAACCACACTTTCTTCGTGATAGTGTTGATGGCAGAGCATTTTATTATCATGACTATGTCTGCTAACGTTTATTTATAATAAATATAACAACATATAGCTTCTAATATGGTTATGGGTAGTATTACGTCAGTTGCTAATATCATACCGCTCTTAATTTGATTTTTCATTCTTCTTCCTTTCATTTATGTATAAATTGTTCTTTTTCTTTATCCTTCGATAAACTCATATTGGGGCATCTTACTACAGAATATTCATTGAGAAATGAATAAACACTTCATAAAGGAAATTGCTTGGCCAACCTACAAATTCCACTGTATATAAGGATACCAAATGAACATTTGGCTGCGCAATAAAAGAGTACCCTCTGATGTTTCTCGGTATCGGCCCAGGCCAACAATGCTATTTGATGTGAGGGGTTGGCTCTGGCAGACGGGTGTCCCTTGGGTACAGCAGCTTGATTCAGCGTGTCAGCTTGTTGTTTCACATTCTCCTCCCGGCCCATGGCTGGGGCTGCTCTCAGGAGATAACCAAGTGGCGCATGATCACGCACGAAATGTACCCGGTGCTGTTGGTGGGGGGAATATAGGTATCATTGCAGAAAGAAATGCAGGGGCTAAAAACGATAGTGCTAATTGTGTGGGCCCTATAGCGTGATTCCCAAATAGGAGATACGTTTTTAACCAAAATGTTGGATGTTTATGGGGTATTTTATTTTTAGCCCAGAGAGAAATTCCAGGATTTCGAATCCGGACTCTCTACGAGTTACAGCCTGCAGCAAAAAAGGTGGTAGGAATAAAAAAACCGGAAGCGATTTACTTCTCAATGATACAGAAAAGCGGTGCGGGGCTTCATTCCAGCAATTATTGGAATCCCAATAATTGTCGTAGGGAAATAATGACAGGAGCACACATACATGTATTTTGCATGTCATCAACACACAAGTGAGAGCGTTATCCCCCTGTTTTTGTAGTTTGGGTGAAACCAGCGTGTCTTTCATCCATGGTAATGAGAATTGGTGTTAATTTTTGCTGATGATTCACCTCTGTTATCATCGTACACGTAAATTAGTTATTTTGACTGGAAATAAGGGCTCCAAAGTATACTTTGATATAAAAGATGTATCTGTAATCATATAAAACCACTGCGGGATCAACCCAATATGGGTGAATTGTCTTGTCTTTTTGAAAAGGCTTAGCATTACTTCAGGTATACTAGCTTATGGCAAACATAAGTGTTTTCCATCACACTTGAATGTTCCCTCGGTAGTCAAATTGTGCATGTAATTCCTGTGGGTATGAACATTGAATCAGGCACATTTGAGTCTACTGTTTACTTCCATAATGAATATCAATCACACAAAAAGACCAAAAATGTAATTCAAAAATTGTATCCAGGAATCTGGTAACTGTTTTATATGGATATTATAAGTCAGTATGTATGACGCGGCTGGTAGGCTGGCATTGTTTTCCGAGGTTTATCGCTGTAGTGTCAGAGTCGGATCAGGGCAAGGAGAATTCATGAAACAACAAACTGACAGGAATTCCGCGCAGTTAGAAAGACTTGAATATAATCCGCCAATATCAGTCACTCGTATTATCTCCTGAACTAATCCTTCCCCCCACGTGTATTGATAACAACTCGTGATTGAGGAGTTTTATGATATGCAGATGGACTAGAGGGGCACATTGGCAGCGAGATGAACGATCAAAATTAGAAGGAAACCCATGAGATGAAAATAGTGGGGTCCGTACTCCACTGAGTTTGACTGCAGAGTAATTCACGAAGCGAAGCTGAGTGAATTACTCTGTGGTCAAACGAGGTGGAGTGCGGACCAAGTTATTTTCATCGAGTGGGTTTCTGATTTTATCTCACCCCGTTTTATAACATTATCTAATGATAAAATGAATCACCCAATTAGCCATTGAGCATTGGGTACACGAACTTCACGGCCGTGGAGTATGAGTTCCTAATGTTAAGCCTATGGAGAAAAATACCGGGTCGAGACAATAAAATGGATCATCATCATAATGATAACAATAATGTGGATAATCGCAATAATTATCATGAGAATAATACCATTTGAAGAGTGTTCAGAAACTAAATGGAAACAAAAGAGAAAGTCATAGAGATATGGAACTTACCGGCACCACTTCACGAGTACAACTGCTCGTTACGACACTTCCTGTGGCGCATGCTCAGAGGGGAGCAGGTACTGCCACCTGGCGACAGAAATGACCTTCTGTACCAGAAATGTCAACAGTTATCTGCAATAAAAACCATGGCAGTTATTATTAGGTTCGCCCTTTTACGAAATTGTGGCAAGTATTATCTGATCTCCCTGATCCCAGGTATTAACAGCTTTTCAAAGATCGTGACAATTAAATATAATGGAAAAAACTAATTAAAATGAGCAATTTGAGCTAATCATCTCCAGTGAAGGTTTCGCTGCTGCCGTGTGGTTTGCGCATTTCACCCAATAGTAAGTTTTGTGGCCTTTCTGCCTTCTCTCCGCCTCCCAGTACTTTTTTTACTATGTTTTGAAACCTTTGATGGCGATTGACCGAGAAACTTTTAGTAAATGTCCACATGAATCATTTCAGATTTTCCGCAAACTTTCTTGTTGGAATTCAATTAAAACAAGGCTGGTTTAAGAAAAATGTGAATTAAAAGGTGTGTGAGGGGGAGAGAAAGTGAGAGAGTTCAACATCATTTAAAACCATTTTTAGTAACCTGCTCCTCTTTGTAATAATCACTGACACAACTGGCCCAGTTTTCGGAAGGTCTATGATACAGGCACCGAATACTCTCATATACATCATCTTCTTCCTTCCTGAAAATACCGGACAATATCCTCTAAATATTCTATTCATACATTGGGAAATCTGTCAATATCTGCTTGATATCCATTTTATATTATGATACTGCCTCAGTTATATTCAAGGTCTACGAATATGTTAATACAGAATAGAAGTACATCATATGAGAGAGGACGATATTTGTTCGGTATATACATAGAAACGAGACGGCATGTGATTTGGAAATGAACAGAGGTATCCGCACTCATAACTGTTATCAATTGCTATTTACTTGAATACGGATCATATTGAACATGCCGGATCCACTTAATCACCACAAAAACCTATCGAACAATATTCACAAATTTTTTTTTTATCAAAAGGACGTTTGGGACAAGAGAGTCCGTTGATGCATTCACGGTTCGTCATCATGTCTCCTTTTGTCGCGCGTTGGACCTGTACCATCTCATCTGTCAAATGGTTTTTATATTCGAATTCCTGTCATGAATGAAGGTCGACCCGCGGAATTGGTCTCAGGTTTTCATTGTGGTTTCTCTCTTGATTTATGTTTTACTATATTATTCCCCATTGCCCCATTCTCGAGTTAATTTTTAAAAAAACTGTAAAAATGTCAGACATGTGTGAGATATGTGTTAGATATATGTTAGATATATCTGAAATATGTGTCAGCTACGTGTGAGATACGTGTGAGATATATCACGCTGTTTAACAATGGTGTGTTTAGGGTTGGGACACGTGCACACCTCGTTTGATCAAAGCGGGCACTACGCCAGGGAAGCGGCAGCTCCTACAAAACCCCTTAGGACAGACAACCCCTCTCAAATCTTAAAACACGCCCAACATGAGAACTTAATAATACTCAAACCTGCACCAGCAAATCTTCACCCGAAGCAAAAATCAATAACTAATTAGAAACGAACAGAAGTGGCTCTTTGAACTATTGATGGCATTCCCTGAACCGTTCATGGAGATGGGAAACACCGCGCAAAGTACAAGCCCTTTAACCCTGCCGTCACGAAGGTAGGAGGAAGTGCATCATGTCATAATCGTTATGGATTTTAGTTCATCTTAGTGATGAAAACCAAATTGTCAAAAAACGTCCATTATTTTGGAAGGTAGAACAACAGGTAACAATAAGATAAAGACCTATTCCATGTGATTTCATCAAGATAACTTCTTGGACTTATAGAATCTATAACTCAGTTCTCTTTGATAACTACACATATATATGCATACTTTTACTACTGCTGCTTGTACTACTACTCCTACTAATGGTTCTTCGAAATTTAGATTTTGGTACCGGTGTAGGGAGGATAAACAAAAAGGAATGATGGAGTTGTTATGATGGATTTCCTTTAGTGAACCTGGAAATACAGGTGTTTTACAAACAACGGATCAATGGCTGCTATATTTCCTCTCAGTTACGTGTTATTCTTACATTTCTATATGATGTTCCCAGCGCAGTTCTAATTGAATCCGAATCATAGCTTCTTATCTGAAGTCGTCGTTTTTCGTTTAAACCTTTAAAGAAGTTGCAGTGTTCTAAAGTATTCTTTTGAACTGTGAGAGAGGTAAAAGTCCGACACTCTACCATCCAAAAGACGACATAATTCCTTGATGCATCCTTTCTGTATGCTCTCCTTGAATTTGACAATAATCTATGATACCGAGAGAACTCCGATGGCGTCTGCCTGACAGAGTTAATACTGTGTGCAGCTTTCATGAATTTCCCTGCGTGAAACCGTGGAACCTTCCTGATCATGATGTCTTTGGTTACTGAAGAAGTGCACCATTGCGTTTTGAAAACAATTGAAGGCATTTCTTTATGCCGTTAATTTGTAAAAATCATTTCAGGGAATTATGTTTGCCATCAATAATTACCACCTTGCAATGTCATGGAAATTGCGCCCCGGACGCTGGCCGTACGCTAGGGGATGCTTCAAAACACACCTTGTCCTTATTGGCTTAATTTAATATGACTCAAAGCTCCCTGCCCCTAGAGATATCTTGAGACACTTTAAAGGGCTTGTATTGATTCTAGACGTTTTAATTCTGGACGCCGGCTGTGATGAGGAAGGCGGATGCTTTGTACGAACCTTCTTCAGTCTCAGATTGAGTTAAGATAATCCTGCTTTGGAGGAAGGCATTGGGAAGCGGTTTTATATGGAACGATATTGGATGCAATGAATTTATAATCGATAGGATATGTTCACAAGAATCCATGCTGTTAATATACTATATACTCTAATACCTATAGGTGAACTAATTATCTTTAGGACACCATTACGTGCGTATTTTGTATTCTAAACGACTGACGCTGTAAGTGGTATCTATTAGTGAGAACCGTTGAGTATTATAAGCATATGCACATGTACGGGGATTTGAAAATGTTACATAATTCAATGGTAGCCCTCCCACCAGCTCTAAAGTTGAGCTCTGAAATGTGAGGAGCCACAATACTAACCATCCTTGATATCAAATATCTCCGATACAGATAAAAGAATACAAAAAAACATGAGTATTCTAGCTATACTATGAAACATAACATCATGGTCCAAAAGCGTGAGAGAAATTGGAAACATAAATACTATGTCAATGACTTACGTAGGAAATAATACAATTTGAAATAATATAATGAGATTTTACACCATAGCATAATCAGGGCCATATATGATATAACAGACTGACGCTATGGTTACGAAATGATAAATCCTAAAGTGGAATTCTCACGGTGTGATTCATGTACCTTACAGGGTTGAAAATCTCATGAGATTCTGTTTCTTTTAGGGGTAAATATCCCCAACAATTATACAGGGAAAACATGTGTAATGGAAATGAAACAATATAATTTAGACGAGAAAACTGTGATTGAGAACAGAATCTCAGCAGGATTTGTTTCAGATAAACACCCTGTGAGGTACATGAATCCCGCTTAAAAGCTGAATGATACACCACAGAGTAACAATGTATCGCAGAGCAACTAAATATAGGAGAGAATAGAACCCGGTACCCCAAAGTCTGCATCCCAGATATCTTCCCCCTGCGCCACGCACACGTCCAGAGGAAAAGTGGCGGGATGGGAAGATGAAGCTACACTGGCCTCCTGTGTCATATGTCTCTTACCTGTAGTGTTCAGTGTAAACCACTGCCGCGCCCACACAGGTGAGTATATATGATCCGATCGGTCTTCAGTGACTATCCATCAGAGATAAGACTCCAGTACAAAGATCATCCCTCCCTTACAATCCACACCTTCATCTCCTCCACGTGACACGCTATATGACAAACGTAGTGTTATCAAGGTCACAGAACGGGCCGTGTTCCCATGGCGCACTGCTGTGGGGGTGAGTAGTGTTGGGTAAATGTCCCGCGGGTGACAGGTTGGTGGAGCACAGACCCCTTCACAGATTGAGCCAACAGGAACTGGCCAGCCCCGACCTCCCCATGCCAGAAAGGTGTGCTGGGGGGAGCGTTCGGAAGCTGTATGCACCTGACGTACGTTACTTTGGCAAAACAGGTGGAGGCGCGTATCAAAGCTTAAGGGGGATCAAAGGGTTCCTACTCCCCTCTTCCTTTATCGATCCTCAAATATGGGGTAAAGAGGAGGGGTGGGGGTCGGTGCAGAAAGTGATCTTGATACATTGAAGTACATGCAGCTGGCGTAGAGCAGGAAATGTTAAAAGGCCATGAGATGGTATTTGCAATATTGGTTATGTGGTTGGATCGTTATCGCAACCTCGAATCCTTTCTATATATCAAACCTGGCCCTGGTTAACGAAACTCAATGTTGCAATCCTCGTGGATTTGAAGTGCCCACTAAGAAGCCCACTAAGGTAGTCATCATATTAAAATGGGAATAATCAATATCAGTAATTCCATCCATAATTCATCGAAAGTTTTTATGAACCGTTTCCCTGACATAAAGAGGTTTTTTTTGTTTAGCTAAACATGGCTATTTGCTTCTACCTATGAGATCTATATAAATATAAATTCTACCTTAATTTTCCCAAACCGTTCGTAAATATGCTTTGGAATAGTGCTCTGCTGATAACAATTAAAGGTATATTTATGGAATAACATAACTCATCTGCTTTTATTTCGATCCCGGTTCGCAGGGACATTCTCATCTATACTAAAATACAGGATGTTCCAGACAGGTAATTTATAGACAATCCAACCAGAAAACCTTACATCATGGTATGCAGTACCTGTCAATTTCTTTTGGCCCTATTCTCGCAATACTTTGAATCATAGACGATTGTTCTTTCTCTTTCTGTCCCCCTAATATGTCGGTTCCATTGATGCATCCTTCTCAAAAGGCATTTGAAATTTGAAAGCGCCATTGCCTCCAGCTAATTTAGGATTTTTTTATAATTCCTCGTCATGCCATTAAAAAGACGAAAAAGTTGCTTACCCACCTAATCTGTGTTCTTCTTGGTACGTAGGGCACATAAAAGCACGATGTCTATTGCGTGTGTAGATGCAACAACAAACTATTATAAAGTAACCCTCTGTATTCATACATCATGGACTGTTCAGATGTTGATTAATCAGGCTGATGGTGAGTGAACCTGAGATCCTCTCTGAGGTATTCAATAGCAGGTAATGATCAATAGTGAAAAAATTACCTTTCTCACGAGAAATATGATGCCTGTTTGTATATTGTAAGTACAGGGAGGCTTACTCCTGCCTTTTATGTCTGGTTGTATGCACAACACAGCAGTGGTACACATCTTAGAGACTTAGGCTGGCATACCTGAGTAATGGGATAAGGTAACGGTACTGCACCCAGTGACCTCGAGCAGCTCACCTATGAACTCTTTAATAATCAATTAGAGTACAAGGATGTGTTAGTGCAGCATGCAGGCCTGCAATGTTTTCATCCTGTACAGATAAAAGTGTTGATCATAAAAGAAAGATCAATGCTCTTAGGTTACTGTTATTCCCTCAGATGTGTAGATACTATTTTTGTGCATTTATAAGATACATATACTTATTTGTAAGGTTGGCCAAGTGCTATAAGGAATGATTATCAAAATGGGAAAGTTGTAGACCCGGACGCATGTACAGCTAACTGACCCAATAAATAAAGAAAATTGATAAAAAAAAATCCATTGACCTTCCTGCACCGTAGCAAAATACCGTATCCATTCGATTGACCTTCATCTTCACAATCAATAAGCAGACACGTCGTCAATAACCAGGTTCTATTCAGGGCCGAGCATGCAGAACACTGGAAGGAAGGGGTTCGCTTTGTCTCAGTTGGGGTCGTTAAAAATACCCTTTTAGAAACGTCATCAAACATCGAGTAAAAATCTGTCTTCTTTTTTTACGTAACCAGAGAAACCAGTTTCTTCTTTTGGTACGACAATGACTTACCAAACAAACGAAGCAGTTGTTCAAAAGAGAAGTCAAGAGGATGTATTATTCTTATGAATACTGACGAGAGTCTTGGATAACCATGTATGCCTGCAATTCCATTCCATTATTATTTTCTTATCATTATTTTTTAATTTTTAAGTCGCGTAATTACTCGAAGCCAATCTACTTCTATGAGTGTACTACTTTACCTAATTATGATGTCTGTAAAAGTATCTAGATGTACACGTATCGCTGTGACATTGTGCTAGCAGTGGAAGATCTTTCGTAAGAAAGAACTGTCTATGCTTATAAAAAAAATACCACAAGTAACAATATCTCTATTCAAATGTCATAAACTCTTTCTATATCTTTGTATTGAGTCTTGAATATGGATTTCGACTATTACTACTTTGGATGAAGTTGAATGACACTGCTGGTAAAACTGTTTGTGATGACCCAAAGTGAGAACATCGACATACATCTTAATGGTTAAAACAGTTCAGTTACTATTATCTTGTGCAGAGCTAAAACAAAAATATAGAAATCATTTTATTCTACAGAGAAGTATCACAACAGCAGGACTTCTTTAATCACGTGCTGTTTTTACAATTGGTTAATATGAAGGGAAGGTGGGGAAACCAATTATTTTTTACTACAGGACTATTGTTGCTGATGAAGAAAAACTGAAGTTCGATATATCTCAAAGTATTATTTCATCGTTTTATTATACAGAAGACCAAGAGAATTTTGAAGTAAGTGTCAGCAACATCTATAGATTTCAATAAATCATCCAATGAATGATGTAACAATGGGGACTAAGTTTAAAATTTGTCTCAAAGGACAGGAAGTAAAACACATCCTTGTTGAACCCTCACGAACGGCCTTAACTCAACTCCCCTTTGCCGCATAAATCGATGACGTGGATGGATGAGACATTAAATACACGTGGTTGACCTGCCTTACTTATACATGCAGCACACCCCCACATGGCTACCGTGTTATACAAAGGAGCCTCTCCAAACAGCCGTCAATTGTGTTCACATTGATTTACGGGTTTGCGAACGTGCCCGTGTCAGTGACGGTGTTGGCGTAGGGCTGTGAGTAGTGGTGGGGTGGCGGGCGGGTGGTAGGCGCCCGGGGGGCAGGGTTCGGCTTATTGATGGCTGGGCAATAACGGCGTTGGTGTAGGTAAGTGCGTCCACCGATCAATAGGCGCCAGACATTGATTGGGTCATGGCGTGTCTCCCGCTACTGCATACCTCCCCCTGCTCCCATTCCCACCCCTATATACCACCAGGTCCTACCCTCCACGGACCCTATACCCCCTGATATCATCCCTAACTCACCCAATACACACCATCTCACCCCTCGACCATCTTGTTACTCCACCCTGGAATCTATACCCCTTGGTATCACCCCCACTCACCATATGCACCCCATCTTACCCCTCCGCCATCGTGTTACCCCACCCTGCAATCTATAACCCCCATATCACCCCTAACTCACAGCATGTCACCCCTCGACCATCGTGTTACCCCACCCTGCAATCTATAACCCTGATATCACCCCTAACTCACCCCATACACAGCATGTCACCCCTCTACCATCTTGTTACCCATCCCTGAAATCTATACTCCTGATAGCATCCCTAACTCACTCCATACACACCCCTCTACCATTGCCTTAACCCTCCCCGGACTCTATGACCTCTGACATAATACTTACACCACCTCAAGAGGCCTTTACACCCCTATACTATCATGTTTTACCCCGTCCTGTACTTTTTACCCTTGATTTCACCATTACTTCCAGATATATACACCGTCACACTCCTATATATCATCAAATCTGCCCTGGACATATACTTCCTGATATTTGCCCACTTCTTTGTATTTACTTTATTGTAAATTCTTGCAATTACCCTTAACTGTTCCTGTACACATTATCACACTCCCGTTTCATTAGTTACCGTACCCTGAAACTATACTCCGTCACAAAACACTTACCCCACACCCCGTTCCTATCACGTCTTACCATACGCTGACTATATCCCTCATAATGTCACCCCTACCTCAGCCCATGCACACCATAGAACCCCTTAATCATCTTCACTTACCAGTCTTGGCCCTATGGCCGCTGATATCCCGCCATCCGTTACTCGCCCTGAACCTATATCCCCGACACTGATTCATAAGGTAAACATACCATTAGACACAGACCCCATACGTAACAACCCGCTACTTTGTATATCTCTCACTACCCGCACACCTTGATACTATTGATTTTCCAGAGCAATGACCTGATGGCTACTTCATCCCTACCTTATACCCTCTTACTCAATACTATAACATCAACTCGAATGCCACTCGGACAAAATACGATATTTCTCAAACTCTAGCTCATCAGCTTTTACCAAATTACGACCCCGCAACACACGTCATATATTTGAAGATACTCTTAAAATACAATTTTGATAGAATAATTGAATAAAATCTTTGATTATATATCAGGGTATTCTACGTTTTCTAACACAATTCCAGGAACTTCCAGATTGAAATAAATTCAGTGAATATATACCACATTTTCAGTCAACTAATGTCATAAACATTTCAAATCCCATTCATATGATAGAAACATCGCTGATCAAGTCTGCCTGGTAGGATACGTTCGAAACTATGACAATACAGACCAAACATGATGCTAACCAAAAAGCTACCGTTCCTGCACACGTCTAGTCATAGACCGACATAGATCGTAGTATACTTGCAACCTCCAGTACAATACTTTGGAGGGAAAATAATCACGCCAGGAGAGTCAATGGCTATGGCTACTTCTAAAGGTACATACCCAAAGCTAGGCTCCTCTCAATAAGACCGATAGGTCCAAACATATAAAAGGTACATACCCAAAGCTAGGCTCCTCTCAATAAGACCGATAGGTCCAAACATATAAAAGGTACATACCCAAAGCTAGGGTCCTCTCAATAAGACCTATAGGTCCAAACATTTGAAGCAACCAGCAAAAACGACCAGGGCCCAGATGAATGAATAGCTAATTCTGGCCAAACAACCTCTCCAATGACTCGACTCCCGACAGGATGGGTTATAGTGCAGACACTATGAAAGTGCAGAAAAACAGCTTCATAGCAATAATAAGCGGCGGCCAACGCTCTAAAAATCAGTAATTACTCTGCACAGTGAGAGGTTTAGCAGGAAACAGAGACTAAAGAGGGTTGAGAATACGGGAGCGGGGTGATGCCTCCTGCGCTCTCCATCAATGAGACCACACGGTGTGTGGTGACATCACACGGAGACTGCGGCACATGACAACACCCGGAAATGTCAAAGCCACCATTTATAGTCTGAACGTTCCTATTTCAAGAATGTAATTAACACTGGGAATCCATCTATGGTGGATACAGGATTCTGACTGGAGGCGACCTCATTTTATGTGGGGCATAATTTGTCGCGAAAAGGATGGGGTGAAAAGTGCATGTGAAATCATAAACAATAAGAAATCAATGGAACAAAAATCGATGATATGTATATATATCTTGCATTGATTGTCACGGACTATCAACGCAACAAAACCATCTATGAACAAATTTCTAAGAAAACAGTACCCTTTGGATACTGTTAGAACTCTGAATTAACCGGGGTAAGTGTAATGTTGTAGAGCCCGTTCCAGCTCGTGCTCTCTTTGACCAGTGAGCAACAAGTTGTTACGTGAAGCTTTCCCGGGATCTCTGCTGGTAGCGCCTCCTGGCGTCTGACATCAGAAACCATGCGTCTCGTGTGGCGCCGTCAGTGAACGTCTAACAGGAATGGGATTTAAAAATATAAAATCCGGAAAAATGTGCCGGGATCTGTCCGTCGCATGGGCTTCTCATGCGTCTTCAGTAATTCTATGTGATTTATATTGACCTCTAGGATGTAGTTCCAGACCAACGCCATGATGCCACAGCACTAACGAGCATGGTGGTTATTCGGTGTAGCATCGCGCCATATATGTAGACAATAATCGATGGTTTGTGGACAGGCGGTCGTAAACCACAAGGGGTTGACGCGTTGTTATACACGAGCGTTAGCGAGTGCAATTAGGACGTCAAACTCGAGTGGTATGCAAAGCCGCCTGTCCACAAAACCATCGTTATTTGTATGAATTAAACCCGGAAATTGCCATATTAAAGGGCATAATGATAGGGACTATTTCTTTGCTCTATAGCACAAAGGGACTATTCTTGCTTTGAGGCCGTATACCACAGTTATGGTATCTGACAGGTTTTATATAATGGGTCGTGGTTTACTGAGTCCCCATACATTTTCAATCGGGACTTTGTACTCGAAGTATGATAAATATTTCGCTATCATTCCGTGTTTCGAACATGTGAAACTATCTATGATGATAGATAAGATTACTTTAACTGACTATGAATAATCAATATGAAATGGTTCTTCAAGAAACGTATTTCGAAGTACATGTATATGTCGATTTGACTTCATTTTGGATTGGACTATTTTTCCGGAATCTCCTGCAGGAGATTCCGGGGAGGTCAGAATCTCCTATTGGTAGATTACATGCGCCCTATCCATTATCTATGGCGACTCCGTAATAGGTAGGTGATCTGATAAGGTTACACTGGTCATATATAAAATAGGGTTCCTAATAATAGATTTCTGTTAATCTTTGGTAATTGGTGTCATTTCTATGTAGTATACTGTACACAAACTGGATGTTTGGTAATATGCTCATACTGCATGGACTCTCTAAAGAAGTATAGACTCATATGTAGGGAATATTTTTCAAGTAGGATTTGCTACCTCAGACAGACCAAGAAAATGTGGAAAACACATCGGTGTTAGCCACGCTGTGGAGCTTATGGTCCTTGAGTGAGCCTAAATTCTGTTTTATAGAAGGAAAAATAATGTTATATGATGAACACTAATAGGTGGATTTTCGTAGAAAAATTAAAAGCCTCGCTCTATATTAAAGATGATCACCTTGGAACCGTATCATTAGCCCATAATAACAACTAACATGCAAGGTTTGCATGGTTCTAGCCTCTACTGGGATAGGTTGAGCTTTTAGGTGGAGCATAATCGGGTCCAGAAAAACAAAAACATTTCCAAACAACATTCATTTGTTACCTTCAAGAGTATCATTTATTTCTTATCCAACAATTTCCTACAGGCAACTGCATATCTGAAGACATTTCATAGCATCATGTTCATCGACAATCAATCCACAGATCAGTTTTCTATATTACCTTATACGACCTAAGGAAGATCTTCGATGGCATCTTAAAACCATATTAGGGAAAAGGAATCACACCAGTGTCCTCCAAAAGACAAATTGCATGTTATGATTACTGGCCATTGTTACATGTAATATTGAATGGTTTTAACATATTTCAGAAGGGTTTTATCAAACAAATAGGTTTCAGTACCAGTACTACCACCAGAGATGCCAGTGATGTCCCAGAAAGAAATCAATATCATAAGAGCCGCGCGACAGCGCTAACTTAATGTTTGGGAAACATCGTCTTTAATTAATTCTTATAACTATGTTTTAAAGGAGTCTGCACTTGTTGTCATCAAGAACATTCTGCTTTCAACCTACATCGATATTGGTCAAAATAGATTATTTTGAAAAGAACATTTTGTTCAAAATGGGGTTATTTGGGAAAATATCATGATCAAAGGCATAGATTGATGCATTTTCAGCCTGGGTAATATTAGCTTCAGATGTCACTCTGTAATACAAGGAATCTGAATGAATAGGTCTGTCACTTTGAGACTGTAGTGGGGCCTCAGGTAGTTTCACCATCTGATCAGGCCTATTTGAGCAAATTCTGCAGCAGAGCCCTCAACACACACAGGAACGTGTGTGGGGAGGACTGGGTGCAGATAGGTTTCGAAAAGCAAGGCCGGTTACAAGGGACTTAATAAAATATTTGCAAAGGAATTAACTAGTAAATATGAAAGATATATGTGTGGTCAGACGAAGATGTGTACCTCACGGTAAAAAAAAAAAAAAAAATGTTCTCCCCCCATAACCCCACACTTGTGGATTTGGTTGGAGAAAACTTTTTTGAAATTAAATATGAAAGATATGTCACGGTTTTCATAAGAATAAATAAATGCATTTAGAAGTGAAAATAAAAGCCTGAAAATCTAAAATAACCTGAGAACTGGCATCCCTAAACTACTGGTGAACAACTTACGATAATTGCATCTACAAACACATGACAATAGAAATAAAATGGAGTAGGTCGGAATATTTCCCCTGAAACAGATATGGGTTACCAACGTTGAACAAACTTTAATAAATCATGTTGTCTGTTTATAGTTGGAAGCATTGGAATACTGATCACAATATAGACGGGATCAAATGTATCAATAATGGAGATAAAGACTGCTTAAACAAATAGAAAAATACCGAGAAAAAAAAAGTTGCATTTGAAATAGCTAAAATACCATAACCAACATGGAAGGTATTCAGAGATCACTGAATCCCTTTGAACAAAAGTGCAACCGAGGAGATGATTATTTCTGGCTGGGCTATGTCAGTGCCTCCAGTTGTTTTTGTTTGATAAAACAAGTTTAAAATATACAATAATATCTTTGAGGGCTATGCCCTATCTTACACACTCTGATTGTCGCTGAAATAGCTCAAGCGATTGCCTTTTGGAACAAGGATAATGTATTGACTCCAGCATATACATTGCAGCAATCGTGCCTTGTCTCATCCATAAATGATAACATCACTTATTTAAAACTCATGAGCGACTTACAATCGGTTCTCCAAAGGTCAATCCCTGAGGTTCACCTTTTTTCATGCTCAAAGTTTTGAATCAAATTCGTGAGGGCTGAGCTAAGCTTAAAATACAGTAAGTGTTGTCGGACTCATGTAAGGGCATCCCCGGTATAAAAACAGACAGACTCGATAGTATGATTGAGAGACATATATCAGATATAGGAGAATATTCACAGGAACGCATTAGATAGACACGTTCAATAAGACATGTTTAAGGACATCGTACGCAGCCTTCTGCCGGCATGGCGTTTGGAAATAACAAAAATCTGAAAAATGGGTTCCGGGGAAATGAATTTTTTTTAAACTAATCTTAGCGAATTCTGGCCCCAGCCGAGAGCTATGATGTCCCTTTTGATAATTCAATTTTTTACTCGGATTTACGATTGATCTCAAGAATGACCCTTGGGTTGTCGAATAATCCGGAAAAGGCTGGGGAAATGCCTGCTTTTGAACAATAAGTTACATTTAAGATTTTCTGGTGAATAAAAGTAAGACCGATTGGTAGGAAATGTTATCATAGTTCAAATAACCACAAGTCTTCCATTACACAAGAACACCATTCGGTAGCTGAACATCGTATATGTCTCCATTATGATCATCTATTGTGTTTTTCTTTTAATAGATTTAGTAAATGGCGATTACCTAAATTGATTTTGTAACGACAGACCAAAAGTAAATTAGGTGGGGATTCTTTTAGAAATGATAAAATCAATATGGAATGTCTCTAGACATAGGTATGTGAGGATCAAATAGAATCAACTGTTCGCCCTGCAAACACATTCTAGGCGTTGGCGATACATGAATTCCATATTTCTCTCCAAATGACTTGTCTGTTGTTTACATTGGACAAAAAACTGCACCATGAAATATTCACTTCACTGTGTCACATAAATGACTGAGTCACCTGATCGGAAAGACATGTGTTGCTATATGTATGGTATCCTAAAAGGTATAGCCACCGCCAAATACATCCCAAGAGGCCTAAAACAATGGGTTCACCCCCGGCCTTTACACTGTGAGTGGCAAAGAATCTTGCTCCAAATTTCAAGGAAGATAAGAATGCCATTGTCTTATAGTTTAAAAGGATCTTACAATCTATCAGGACTATTTACACACATTAACTATATATAAGAAACTCCAATTTGAGAGTCCCATATATAATAATATGATTTATATATCATTAAAAGATTCAAAGGGATTTGAAGCACAATTTTTTCTCTTGATGCGAGGAGATATTTAACAACTCTCTGGGTACATATATACACTTGTAGAAATCAACACAAGAGCCACGACCTTTGCATGTACATGTACAATGAAATTAGACACGAGTAACACTTCCAAAATCTCCGGATATGTCATTCTTTTAAGCTTTGTTTTCAAGAAGAAGATATGCTCATCATACAATTTGTACAATATGAACCTCAGAATAGATCCTACACACGGGCATACGGATAGTATAGTATACCGACCAAATGCTAACCCAGCAATCTACGTTGCATCCACTATACTGGACAGTATCTACAATATTAACAACCTTCAACAAATATGTCATCACATAATACAGAAGCTATATTCACCATATGGAAGAGCAATCTATATCATACTAAAGAATAAACTAATGGAGAATTTCGGGATTTTTGAATCGAGGACCTGCATCTGAGTGTGGATTAAAAGGTTATATTTCCATTGCAGTAAGTTTTCCCTGTGTACCAAAGGCATCTGAGAGTCACTCTAGAATACTCACACGATTCTAGTTAGATCCATGTTACAAACATCTTTTCTATATAAACTTCGATGAAACGGCCAGAAAAATAACATTAAAATTTCATGATACCATTTTAAAGCCTTCACTCGATATCAACGATATGGTTTGTATCAGACGAAAATGCCATTAATTGAAAATAGAAAAGCGCCCTGAAAGCAAGAGATAAGGTGGAGTAAAATAAAGTAATCGTTAACATAGTAGCCGTAATTGTGCTTTTTTATTATTATGGGAAGGATGGACTACGGATTGTACCAGTCACTTCATGATATGATGTATTCTGAGCTTACGAACATACAGCTTACCCCAACTATCCCAACAACACAACTGTGTAGGTCCAGAAACACGACGTAACGATTTGCAGCATTTGTCATATATACACATCACATTTCAAACTTCACTGACTCGGACCTGATTGTTGGTTAATGAAATCATCCTAACACTGGTCTAAATGAGTCTGCATATTCTAACACCGTAAGGCTTTAGTAGCCCAGTGCAGAACATCGGCAGTTAAGACGAGTTTACGACTTTACAATACAATCCTCGACCATGTACACAGACCAATCTTCAAAAACATCACAACATATTTACAAAGCTAGTATTTATATCTATACAGAAAGCATCTTATATGTAACAGACAAAACATCCTACATATCCGTATCTGAAATAGTGACTAGAATAATATGGTGCTCTTAAATCGCCTGCTATATTCATTCCTCTGATTGTTCAAGAACCATAGATTTTCAAATCATCACAAACGTAGCTTCCTTGTTACAGCTCAACAAACACACTGTATGCCTAATATCAAACATTCTTACCAGATGCTCTTACCACGGAAGCCCACGCCATTACCCCAACACAATACAGTACGGATGACCTATAAACTCATACCAATACCATATAGACTGAATAACTCATGTTATTATACAAGTATGCACAGACTCTTCACTCAGATTGTCAATCGTTGGAACACATAAATGTTGGCTATCACAAAAACGGATAAACTAAGATGGACAAATATCAAAACCACCATCATGTACTCATTAATGATTAGTATTTGCAACAACACTGATCGACAGACTTCAAGTTGTGTCATTTCATAAGTGGTCTGCTACAGAAAACATCTCTGAACGTAGAGATTCACAGTCAAGAATGCTCATCAGTTATGACTGCGTACACGTGACTCAACTGAACTGAACTAGATCACTGCTGCATACCATGCTACCTTCGACCGCCCATAGTGACTTCATCATGCTTTAATAGCAAAATGTTAAAAAAGCTTTCTACTACAGAAATCACCATCTATGTACAAAAGCGATTGCAATGTTATATGATAAGTCTCTTAGTGATGATAGTTTCGGGAAAACAAGTCAGGTTTTACTTGTGTTAGGAGGATTATACCATGGCATTCACTGCCGAAGCTACACTGGAGAGACTATAAACAACAGCTGACTTGTGTGGTAAGCATCATAGACGATTAACTATCAGAGGAACAGTAGCCTTTAAGCCACCACGTTATATAACTACAACTACAGAATACCTCCTGAAATACTCCACTTATAAAATACCAGCCAGGCACCTGTTGTTTATTGAGCTTAGAAGTCACCTCCCCAATAGATCAAAGGTTGTGTGTGTATCGTGTGGATAAATACAGTGGAAATATTCGATGCATTGAAAACATCACTACTCTTTCACTCATCAGTCTCAACTACTTCTAAGAGTGAAGGAACTAAACTTGAGGTTTACATCCACCCCTAAAAAAAGATCAAAAGAAACATCCTTTGAAAGATTTCTTTGAATACCAATTAACATGTATGACAGAGTAATATATCTATATTCCTAAAACGATTCATACTGAATATACTGCTTGCATCTTTATACTCACCTCTACAGTTAATTATACATATATTCCTTCAGCAGCAATGTAACGAATTGTTACCTTAACATTATTGCTCACTTGTAAGATATCACCATACAGTTCGGGAAGAACTTGACTACCACTTTCAACATTAAGTTCCTACGGCTCCAGGGCCAATCAAAGAGAGAACTATTTTTTACCTTGGAACAAAACAATCAAAAGCCAAGGTTACGTTCTGGACTGATATGACCCTGAGAGAGATTATACCCACAAATTGCGTCCAGTACCCGAAAATTTCATCAAGAGCAAGTAGTTTGCATGGTTGCGAAAACATAACCGTCAGGAAGATGATAGCTGTTATTTTGATCAATTTTGTAAAAAAATTAAACAAAACAAACCCAAAACAAACCGACAGCATATAAGTAATATCTATTGAGGAAAGCATTTAGATTCAACGATTAGAAATAGGAAGAGTCTTGAATTGGGAAGTAGCCTAAATTGATTGTTTAAACAACAGTGTTGCATTGGCTCGTCAAGTCTTGCATTTTGTTCTTTAAGTAAATTTGTAGGCTTGGATAGGTTTTGGCTACTTTGGGCATCATTGTGAGGTGAGTGACATAGTCTCTACGTTAAACCTTAAATATCACAATTAAGGTTTCCTTAATTTACACACAAGGCATTGTTCAACCTTAAATCTTGTAGCAGGTATATAGCTCCAACACTCCATTTCAACTGCAGTGTATATCAAATACTGATATATACATTCATAGGTATGATTTAACAATGAAACAGATTTTCGGACATTTCACTATAAACGACGATTCCTCTCGGTATCTAATTACAAGGCTGTTGAACAGGATCCATCACAATTGAATTCTGTTTCCCAAGAGCCACACGCAATAGAGAACCTTGCAGCATTCCAATCTCCTCTCCAAATCCTCCGAAAACTTTCAGTGTACCTTCAATGATGTCCTCCAAATAATTCCTCAAGGAATCAAACTGCATGATAATCTTCATCTAAGTTCCAAGACAAATGTCACTATATATCCTCTAGATCTTCTCTATCTGAATCTGGTGGTAGCATGCCTGAAAGAAGAATTAGCATGATTCAGGGCTGCTGTGCTGTCTTTTATGTCGAATAAAAATATAGGTGATCAGAGAATTTTAATATCTTTCGATCAAAAGAACCGTGTAATGTTATAAAATAATTCCTTGGAGGTGATAAGGAATTACACTATAGATTGAGGTAATCCTTGCATTCCTATAGAAGTGAAAGTGAAGAAAGGTAGTCAACTATAAAAGGCTTTGCAATGATTGAAAGTAATAGCTATCATTTTTATCAACTTTGTAAGAAAACTAAAAAAACAAAACATATAAGCAAATCTATAGAGGAAGGCATTTAGGTTCAACAATCAGACAGAGGAAGAGTTGTGCTCATCGGATTCAATTATACATTTTTCAAAAGTCTGAAACTTTGATAACGTACCCAGCGCTTGTATTACAGCATGTAGTTGCTTATAAAGATGAATATGATTGGATTTTATCTCATTGACAGGGTATCATAGATAGAGAATAAGAAAATGTTGACCTACCTTTAGCGTTGTAAACATTATGCCCAGTTCACCATGCTCCAGATGGGGCTCCATGAGGTCATCAATGAAGTGTATCTCTGCACCAAGATGTCGGATCCCAGCCCGGACAACCACGAAGAGAAAGACGGGGAACAGCTCGTCCATGCACCACTGTACCAGGCCCATCCACGCCTGCACCTCCTGTGTGTGTCAATAGAAGTAACAAGAAGAGGGGAAATTGTTGTTATACTGTTGATAATCTACTCGATATTACTGTACACAGCATTACAGAACATCTCTTTTAGATAACTTTTCGCCATTCGGAGGGAGTTCTTTTGGGTTGATATAATATTGAAAACACTGCCAATGCTCGCATTGAATATCTTAGCTACAGCCAAGGCCAAGATATGGCAATTAGATCAGAGATGCCAATTCACCTCTTGCACATAAGTGTGGCGCTGCTGTAGCAGAGAGAACGTGTTGCGCTGGTTGCATGTGGCTAGCCACCGCTTGCCAGAAACCAGCCACACAGTGGCATTCGAAAACGAGGCGAGCCCTCTGCAGCATGGCTTCAGTGCCATAAGCCCAGAGTAACTGTAGAAGTGTAAATCGTTGTTATGTCGTGAATAGCAGGCCGATTTTTATAAATAAAATATTGTTAGAAAGCTAAAATGTGGGCTTATTTGTTGGTATGATATCATATACCTGTGTTATGGCTAAGATTTCCAGTAATAGAGTGAACATCCGGATTATTTAGGTTAAAAAAAATGTTACCTTCCTGTTCTCACTGTGATTTAATGAAAAATTTATCGCGATGACCTATAGAAATAAACATCCTATCTTTTTAGGTATTTCCAGACGATTAAAATGATACTAATATTACCAGGTTGTGATAGATATTTCCTGAGATAATGGACTATTAAGACGGATGACAAAGAGAGCACTAAAAACATGATTTTCTGATATTTTATAGTGTTTTAAGTCTGAAATAGTAAACCTGTTACAGAACAAAAATTTAAAAAAAGAAATATACAGGGAAATAAATATTGCTCTTGCAAAATATTGCAATCTTTGACAACTTTGTATCAAAGCCAGTATCAGAAATGCAATGGTATCAGAAAATCTAATTTTTAGTGCTCTCATTGACTCCTTGTCATCTGTCATATTATCCTCTATTACCTCAGGAAATATCCATCACAACCTGGCAATATAGGTATAATTTTAAACATCTTGAAATGCCTAAAAGGGTAGGATGTTTCTTTCTATATGTCATCGCGATAGATTTTTCATAAAATCGCTGTGAAAACAGGAAAGTAACATGTTTTAATGTTTTTCATTTAAACAATTCCGATTTTCATTCTATGGCAGGAAATTTTATCCATAACACAGGTATATCATGTATATCCCAACAGATAGGCCTAAGTCTCAGCTTTCTAACAATGTATTGTTTATACGAATCGGCCGATTAGTTAAGACGTGAGACCAATTTCCATCTTTCAAGTCAGAGAAACCACAGTATTTTTATCATTGCTCAGGACTGAGTGGAGAGGGCTCGTCTCGTTTTCGATTGACGTACATAGGCGGCCATTACAAGATGGCGCCAGTGTGAAGAGGGTCAATGGAGAATTGGAGAGAAGCTGGAACTTTCCGGACTTTACTGATCACCATTCTGTATCTCTAAGGTGATGATAATTGAACACACCACACTACAATTCGAATAAAAACCAGGGGATAACAGGAAAACTGGCAACGCTGGGGATGAGTTGATAAGAAAGCCATGTGGGACGGTATCATCAGTTCGGACGTTTTCCATAAGACCATCTAAAATTCTAGGACATAGAATGATAAAAGTGGAGAAGGACATGCTCGTTGTAGTGAGGAGTGACATCAGGGTTAGTCTCGAGCCACAGTTATGATTTTCAAATGGAGAGCCAGTCCCAAGTATTGACCAATTTCTTCTTGGTTATTTTGCTTATGGCAGGTTAAAAATCATTCTAGATTAAGTAACAGACTATATTGAAAGACTAAAGTAATAATAACAATCACTTACTTTATTAATAGCATTAAAGGTTTGCTTAATAGTCTTGAGTTTTTCTGCAGGGCTGAATGAAGTACTGAAACCACAGAGAGAAAAATACTTATAATATAACGTAGAATATGTAACAATATCTGTAGGAAGATTGCTATTAATGTGAACATTTTTACCAGTAATCTCCTCTAAACAAAAGAAAATGCATCAATTGCTTTGTAGCACTCTTTTCTTTATCATAGAATGAGCTCAAGCGATACCACAATCCGTTAGTTCATTATCAGAATGCGACACACATCTCCCAACTGCTTGCCTAAAGAGCAGACGTGATTTTTGTTTATATCATCAATTTCCTCTTTGATTACCCAAGATACTTACCATGTGCCATGGTCACGGCAAAGTACTGCCTAAATATAATTACATAAGTTACGATTTCCTTTCTACTCACCTTATATGCTGAAGTGTCTCTGTTGCTTCACGATAACATTTATCTTTGGCACTGGATAATTGCTAAAAGAAAATAAAGAGTACAGATACATGCAATTCTTAATGATAAGAGAAATATACAACTAGGGGTTCATTCTACAATCTCATCTTTGTCAATGAAAGTAACGTTTTCATTTCATAATAGTGCATGTCCACTTTATATTGAGAAGGTTCTAGTAATAATTTTTACTTACTTCATTAGAAATTTTATATTGCCAAAAATGAACTTGTGCCGCATATATGTTGACAATCACTCATTACGTTCAATTACTATTATCCAGCTGGTGGTTTTGTTAATGAAGAAATCCCAAGCATCTTATTTGACAAAATAACATTTCAACCGAGGTAGCCAACCCTGTATCCCAACCCATAGCACACAGGAATATTACCCGTCTACTCCTTTTGAAGAGTATGGTACTTTAGATTCAATATTGTGATAGTATGAAAACCCCAGCCTAAAAGAAATAAATTGCAGCAGCTTATAAATCTACTATGTACATGTTTGTCTGATCTAAAACTCTTAATTCCGAATCGTAATTTCTGCAAAATTTCTTAATCAATAAGTTTGAATTTATTGTAAAACAAAAACATCTTTCAGAGCATAGGGTGTAGCCTTTGCATATCAACAAACTTGGAAATAGTTGACGTTAATTCACCTCCACCATTGAGCGTAACTAAAAACCAGGACTATGTGGTCTAGAATTGACTGGAGTGAACCGTAAATTCTGTACATGTAATTTTTATTCAAGCCATGTGACAGGGCAAATCCTGTAAGATGGGTTATTATTTCAAGAAGTATCCATACACTGCTGCTGGCAAACATGGCATCCTCTGTGGTATTTGCATGCATGTGATTCTGTTTTATACAAAGTAAAACAAAGGTTTCAGAAAAAGCATAAAACAACAAAAGATATATTAGTTAGTAGTCACTTCATTGTAAACACTAGAAATGTTGTAGGTGCAGCACAGAAATTCCACATTAGCCAAATAACACACTGTTGACCAGCCCTTTACACATTACAATTCAATTATATTCAATAACCATATAACAAATCTCATCACACTGGAAAAATGCATATCAGGAAATCTTAATGGCTTGAAGTTTTTCCATGTTATAATTTGAGCATATCAACAACTATCTGATGTTACTGTCACGGTACAATGCAATTTGATCAAAAACAAAGGAACACATCTAGGTATGATCAGTTACCTGCTGGTTACTATCTGACTCCCCCTGCTTAATGAGGAGCAATCTTTACATTCACATCTTCTTAACAATTATCAAAACTTGTCACAAATTACAAGCAAAGCGCATGTGGATAAGGATGTAAATAGCGTCTCATGTGCAAAGTACAGTCATTCATGCAATTCATGGAATGTTTTGAGAATTTGACTTATCATTCTTACCTGTCTTGACGTTAGTATGGATTCATCTATCAACCAGAATTTCCTGCAGAAACAGATCGGGAAGTACATTGAATTTGGTAACGTTAATTGGAAATGCTAACTCGAATAAATCATAGTAAGCATCTGCTGACTACATGTACATGGCATACTGTAAACTTCTATAGGGCACAGAAATTAGTTCCCTTATAATTCTCCAGAACAGAGTGGGTGAGCTCCAATCCACTCGTGATATTTCGTTCTGTTTCAGTTTTTCAATGATATACTGTCTGAATACTGAACATCTTAAAAGAAGTGATGTCAGTGGGTGTCAGGAAAAAATGCAGAAATATTTTTCATGAGGAATTTACTGCCTCGGAGAGACCGAAAGGACATTGGAGACGCATCAATGTTGGCCATGAAATAATAGGCCTGAGGATGTGTGAAGAGGTTCAAAACAGTATTTAATCGGCGGGAATGAGGCTCAATATACCAGGGATGTCAGTTGGAGTCATGAGAAAAAGAGGATATATTTTATATGTGGAATTTACTGCCTCAGAGAGACTGAAAAACCATGGGAAACATATCGTTACTGGTCATGGAATGGGGCTAGGGTGTGTGGGGAGGTTTGTAACCACCATTTATTGGTGTGAATGAGGCCCAATTCATACGATCTTTGCTTTACACATGAAAGAAGAATTTTATGAACCAAAAATTGAAAACAAGGATTTCCTTGAAATAGAGGAAAACTGCCATCCCTGATTACGTTATTGGTATGCTAATCGTCAGCTTACTGGTCCATGCCGAGGGAAGCCATGAGGCCCATGTCTGACTGCTTGTTCCACTGTGTGAGGCGTTTCCAGTAGCGCTCGTCCTCACGCTCGTTGTACAAGGCATACAGGGTGAACAGTGGCGGGTAGATCTTAGGCAGCAGCAGCGGGTATATCATGGACCCGGGGGTGATGATCACACTGAAATTAACAGCACAACTCTCAGTATTCAACGCAGGGATGTCAGTTTGGGTCAGAAACAGGTGTGGTGTATATTGATTGACTGGACGATGCTATTAAGCCCTTCTGTATACCACCAACACGAATAAAAGGGGATGAAAAAACAAGAGTGGTAATATTTTCCATGGGGAATATAATGGCTCAGAGAGACCAGGAGGACGTAGTAAACAGATCGGTGTTGGCTACGGTATGGGGCGAGGGGTTTTGGTTTTTGAATTGATAGAGTTTCGCATTGTTTTAAAAGATATAGTTATCTTTAATCTAAATTTTGCGTCCAACAGAAAACATCTAGATTCAAGTTTCTAAGTAAAGGTACATTATTTTCTCTTAACGATGAATAAATCATTACTTTCTTCATCGTCGAAAGAAAAGGCTTTGGAGGACGAGCTAACAAACTTAACCCTTCATTTATATAATTATACAATTATTAAACTATGAGTATTGAAAGATTAAATGGAATATGATGACTAGAAAAGGCCCAGTTACGCCATGATGGGATACCATCTTGTAAGATGAATTATGTGCTCAATGAGAAAAAAAGGGCCGCACATTAGTTTTGGAAGAGAATGGCAGGCAGTTTGAATTGTCACGTTTGTATGGCATGCCTCTGTGGTTCATGTTGTTAAGAAATATAAAAATCTAAATTTTCTAGTATATCATCAATCATTATCTGAACTTTCTGATTTTATACAGAACTAACTGCAAACTTGTATATGTAATTTTTATAACTCCACTATAATTTCCGAAAAATTGCGAAGGAACAAAAAAAATAGTGAAATGGAAGTAACTACCATAAAATGCCATATGGTTTTGCCCTGCCACCGTCACGGGTACCCTAAAGGGTCAATGATCACACAGACATCACTCACCCCATGTTATCATCTTGTTCCTCGCCCTCTTCATTTGGGAAGAGCTGTCTGTGGTCCTCAGGAATAGTTGGGAATAGAAGCCTGAAGAACAAGATAGATATTGATCCCATTCCCGGGAGAATTTCCACAAAGCCAATAAAACACCATTGGTTAACTTACTAATGAAAATGGTAAGTGAAGACACAATGGCAAAATGTAAAAAGGCGAAGTCTTAGATACTTGATATCCAACTCACTGCCTTAACAATCTGTAATCATTGTATGTTAATATATTATCAACATATAATACATGAATACGTATACAATATTCACTGATTCGGATAATAGTTGCCATATTCTCAGAGGAGTTGACGCGTAATAATATCCGAGCAATTGCAAGGATATTGCATAGAGTCAACGCCGACGTACCTGACAAGAGGGTAGATTCTCTTGACATACGACTTGACTTCGGCTACGGCGTGTGTGAGTAGTCTGGGGTGGTGGGCCCCGATGCCCATGTAGGTGGCTCGGTACACGTCGACCAGCCCCTCCATCAGCTTCCCCAGAGGGTGGAAGGCCGTCTCAAACGCCTGCAGAGCAATGACACTGAGACATGATGTGGATTTCTGTATTCCCGCCCCAGCACCCCTGACAGTCTAATGTTGAATTACCAAGCATATGTTTAATATGAATATACATTCAACTATACACATACATACCATGAGAAGAAGAATCATATAGAACTGGATTGTACTGATTACGACGCGGTACTATCTCCCGGTTGCGCTAGGGATACGAAGAAAGTAGTCCCTAGCGCGAGTAAGAATCGTATAAATAAACAACACTCCACCAGTTTGGATGCGCAGTCATCATCATCGAGCTGAAGCCACGAGATGATTACAACGCTTACAAAGGAGTGGAGTATTGTTTATATTATGATTTGAATGCAGTTCTCTAGCCTTTCACGGACATTATATAGCACCACAATATCAGAATGGTTCAAGTTGCTTAAGCAAATACAGTTAGGAACGTTTAAATCTCCATGATGTCTTGCCTACTCTCTTAATTCCTGGTTGCTGATTGTCCAGTAGATTATGACGTCATATTGCATCATTCTGCTACCACCGTGGCGTAGTATTGACAGTTTACATGGGTGATCATTGCATATACATTTATAATGTTATTCCTATGGCTAAAATTGTACCAGGGGTGAGATAAGAACAAGAGAGAGTACACAAATAAAATATATAACTATAGAAATGATATACATGATTTAATCCAAACACATTCCTATTCAATATACTTGAATAAAGATCAATATATAATTACTGAGAAGCCATTTTAGGTTTTTATGTACTGTGATCAATTTTGAGACACATTTTGGCGTGATGAATTGAGATTGGTAAAGTAACATTTATAGACTTGCCTTGTTGAGGTAGTTGAGCATTACCAGGTACTCCTCTAGTGTAAGAATACTCTGTCCCTGCCGTGGTATCTTCTCCAACTCCTCCAGCACCTCTAACATTGCACGCGACCTGCAGGAACACAAATCAGTCATCCACACATTCTGTAAACCGTGCCTACTAATTTATCATTGGACATTTCTTGAATTTGATGATTACATAATAGATATATTGTTACTGATACAGATGACCATAGATTGCGTTAAAGCAATGGGGCGACCGGATCCATTGAGCAATCATAAAGATATGATGTAAGACCACAGATTGTAAATGTCTTTTATTTGGGTATTTTATCGTGTTTGTTTCACATCGTGTAACTAATTAACCCTCCTGAATCGTGTTACTTGCTCCCATTCTGAACAAATTAGTCGAAGGCAAAAACAAAATCAGGGCAAAATCAAATGGTTATGGGATTTAGTATAAAAAGTAAACTGGAATGTCCAAATTCAGAAAAAACGTAAAAAATAAAAGTTAATAGAAATAAGACAAACTAGGTATCCACATCATGAAATGTTCACCAGCCCATTATGTTAACAAATATCAATATTTCAACACTAAGGTGCTTCACAAAGAATTCCTATACGATAGTTAGATACCTGAATATAAATATTACAACGATTTTCGGCAACTTCAGGAAACACACATTATACAAACGGATATTTCATGTGTGCAAATGATGGAAGTTTTGCTAATCTTAAACAAACATGCGATAGATTAATATTGAGTGGAAGACAAGACAATAAAATAATGAATTATAAGGTAGACTTGATAAAACCCATAACAAGATCGACGTTTGTGAACTTAAAGGTTAATAGAATAAATGATGAATGACGTGGTGTTCTTAAATTTTCCTGCTCCCAGCTGTGATGGGAAAAACGATTTTCGGAAAAAAACTTTGAAGACTTTCGGAAAAAACTTTGAAGACCAAAGATGAAGTCGGTTTTGTCTTGCATTTGTTAATTCAACTGTACTCGCGGAAGTACCATGGGTTTGTGATAAGGTGACTAATTGTAGCAATCGAGGAATTGAATGTAAATCAAGGTTCCTAAGTTGGGGAAAAATAGTTTCAGGAGAATTCACTAGATCCTTTTGCTATTCTAATTGGAGGGCTTTTTTAAACCTCGCCTAACAGAATCGAGCACCCTTGACTAATTTTTAGCTTTCGGGATTTGTTTAAATTGTTGCCGTAGCTATGTTAACTCTGACAGTGGAGAGCCACTATGATAAGGCCAATAAAAAAATTGTTTCTCATCACCAAGCCATGAAAAATATGATTCTTTTTCTTAGAGAATTTATTTCATATCTGTTAAAATCCAGTTCTTCCAGTGAAATGTTGACTTATATTTTCTAGTCCGCTCACCATCGTGCTCTGTTATATGTTAATAATTAACACAGTGTTTTCCTAGGCCCAGTCCAGGACCTGATGACACCAGTAGTACCCACTTAAATGCTACACTTATCCTATCAACATACCTGCTGGCGCTGTACTTCTTCTCGCTACATACAAAAAGACCACGGGATTACATACCTCATATACATAAGCACACGGTTGAAATCACACAAGCCAATTACATATCTTTGCGAGGAAATCATAAAATGAATGAAATGATGAAAGAATAATAATTCAAACAACAATTCTTTCATAATCTGTAAGTAGTATATGAAAACAGGATTATATCAAAAATATGCGGTACAATTGTCAATTAGATTATTCTATTGCTAAAGGCAGAGGGATAAGCTAATTGACAATTTTACCAAGTATTTTTGACGTACAACTACCATGAGCCTGTTTTTGTATCACCATATACCTTTAAGCAGCGGCCATCTACCTTTTATTGACGTCGATTGAATAGAGTACCCCATACGTCAAAGTATGAAGTACAGCCATTAATAGGACATGGATAGGAGCGGGCGGTATACATAAAAGAGATACGACCACAGGTATATAATTATATCACTAGACACATTAACATTGC
The DNA here is from genome assembly GCA_950022655.1 of Alentia gelatinosa. Classification (NCBI taxonomy): domain Eukaryota; kingdom Metazoa; phylum Annelida; class Polychaeta; order Phyllodocida; family Polynoidae; genus Alentia; species Alentia gelatinosa. The sequence continues at coordinate 26,398,429 of OX465589.1, forward strand.
GGGGCATGAGCATGCACATATGTCGAGCAGTCCATTAGTTTCCTTTTTCCCAATTTAAATTAGAAAAAAACAGGAAAAATGTTTTCGACATTCAATACGACTTGAGGAGTGAGCGAAGACGTTGAAAGTAACGCTGCGCATGACAGACGTTCACTTCCGGATTGACCCAGATATCGTACGGGGAATTGACCCCGCTGGCTGTATGCTGATCTAAGAAGGCGAGGCTTACCGTTTGCTGTCGTCTTTGAGCGCCTTCCGCCCGTTGCTGACCATAACGGCGACCGTCTCCCAGGCCTTACTCGTCTCCACCATCACGCCGTTCTGACAGCCCAGGATGGCGTAGCAGTGGTGGAAGATGTCCTCCCACTTACTGTCGGCCGCCACTGACAACTTCCCAAAGGAGCTGTGTGAGGAAATACAACGACATGATGGGGATTCTATTAATAGAATAAAATATGAAACGTGTTGTGTCTAGTGTTCAATTCATCTACCGTTTCCGGAAATATTAACTTTTACCTTTCTGGACCAGTTACCTACTAACTGAATATATTTCAAGCATAATTCTGCCAGTTTTAGATATCATAGTTTTTTACCACCAATATGGTGGTTACAGAAAGATTGATGAGGGGGACTTTACTCCTGGTCACGCAGTTCAAAGTTTCAACCACATGGAACCGTATTCATACAGAAACTTAGAATGAATATCAGTTTGATGCAAAAAAACATTTATGCAGTCTTTCAATTCAATTATATTCTCAGATACATAAACCTAATTTCACAAAACTGTATTGACATAGCCATATTTGTTTAGATCATTGGAGATGACACAATCATTATGTAGTTATAAATGTTGTGCATATTCCTTTCGATATGTCTATAAATCTGTAGTTCTCCATTCCACTGCCACATGGCTGACTTAATACAACAGTAACAAACATGATCTTTGTGTCCGCAAATTCAGTGGTAAAGAGATACTGCTGAAGCATCTACTCGTATCCTTCAGGGTCAGTTTATTTGATTTAAAAAGAAAGGTAGAGAAACACGTTAATCGGTTGCTCACTTTGGTAGCAGCCCCAGGGAGTGTGAGAAGCCCTTGCGTTCATTGAGCGGCTCTTCTGCCTTGTGGAACATGCCGTCCTTGATCTTGATGCCCTCTGTGAACGACCCGCTGAAGTGACCTTCAATGAAGTCTCCATTGGGCAAGGTTAGTGTTCCCTGAAAAGGGTCAAGGTTAGACTAAGGTTAGGCAAATGTGAGATACCTACCACACTTTATATATATAGCTGATAAAAGGTTGTTGATGTAATGTATAATGTATAAGGGATGATGGAAAAGCGAGGTCCTGTACCATCGAATCATTGCACACACAAAAAAATATATATGTGTCGTCTTCAGAATGAAATCTCAGCCGCTGAGTGGTTTCCTAGGAATGCGCCAAATCATATAACATGAAGTACACTGAAGTTAGAACGTAGCCTACTACAGGGGATATCCATACCATAACACGATGAAATAGGGAAAGTCGTGCTTTATTGATTATGTTTAACCATTTTGAATGTTTATATAATGTTCTAATTATGAATTGTTTAAAAGTGTTATATACTAGACTGAAAATGATTCAAATATCTTAATATTTTAAGAAATATACTTACTTTGCCATGCAGGTTGGGACCTCCAGAGAAGTCTCCCTCGTAGCACGAATTGTCCTCTGTCATTAGGAGTCCAAAACCCTGCAAGAACGGAATAGGTAAGAGTTATATTGAACATATAAGTGAGACACTAGTTACAATTGTTTTAAAAGATCATTATTCTTAAACTATTGTGTGATAAATATAGGTATCTCTTGTTATATAATATGATTCTAGTGATTCTATTTTACAATATTCGCTCTCCTACCTTACTCTTACAAATGAACATATCACTTAGTCTGATTTGATGTTCCGTTCACATATATATTTATCTCTTTCCTATTGAAAAACAATGAATCTCAATCTGATGTATAAGTCGATGGAACAACTGGGTGAAATTGTCAAGCTCATTACAGTTATTTTAGGAAGTATGATGATTTTGAATTTTAAGAGTATCACCCCACATCTACCGCCAATGTCGTAAAACAATACGAAACAAGAGAGACTGGAATGCCACCTACCGTCATTTTGTCATGCGTAAAGGTGCCTTCAAAGTACATGCAGTCTAGCGTGACGATGATGCCGTTGCCATGACGATAGTCGTCTTGCCACATTCCCATATACTTTTGACCTATATAACAGAAAGGATGTGTATTAAACGGAATGAAGTTCTCATGAACGTGTAGCACGTCTGTGCCCTAAATATTAACGGTATAGAGCAGTAAGCACGGCTATGGAGAAGAATGTAAATTCTATGCATTACATTTAATAGTTACTTACCACTGCTCCCTATACCGTATATATTGAACAAAGCACCCTGTACCGTATATTGTTATACGGACTGGCCACTGCACTTTGATTTGCGTCCACGTCTATTTACGATAACATATTATGAATTTCGGGTATATGGTAATGACAGAACAACTTAAGGGTACCGTAAATGATACATGACTCAATAAATTTAACTTATTCAAGGCAATTGGACTGAAGGCCTCGTGCCGTAAATAATATCAAGCTCAGCTCCTCAAGTCTCATTTACGGTACACAGATGTATTTCTGTTTAAGTACTGATTCTCACCAATATGTTTTGTATATATTCATATCATGCTATGTCAATAAACAACACATGGTAAATTGAAGATCAATGCATGAACACTGTCTACACAGTGGTAAATATATCATCCACACATAGAAATGCATGCTGTAAAATATCATCTATCCTCAAACATTATGAAATGTAAACTAAAGATAATTAGACGTTGTAGAAAAAAAAACACATGGCAAGCGGATGCCGAAAATTGAAAAATGTATCTACACAGATAAGAACTGTGTACCTTTAGAGATGTCGTCGAGCACTCCGTAGCCACATTTCTTGTCGGTGACCCATTCCCCGATGTAGATGGAGGCCTCAGGCGGGGCGCCGGACGTGATCTTACCCCGCTTCAAGACGCCGTGTCCATGCTTCTTACCCTCCTTAAAGTAACCCTCATAGACGTCGCCATTAGCGTACCTGTATATGGTTTAAAAGATATTGATACATTCATACACGTCCCTGTTAGCGTACCTGTATAGGGTTTAAAAGATATTGATACATTCATACACGTCCCTGTTAGCGTACCTGTATAGGGTTTAAAAGATATTGATACATTCATACACGTCCCTGTTAGCGTACCTGTATAGGGTTTAAAAGATATTGATACATTCATACACGTCCCTGTTAGCGTACCTGTATAGGGTTTAAAAGATATTGATACATTCATACACGTCCCTGTTAGCGTACCTGTATAGGGTTTAAAAGATATTGATACATTCACACACGTCCCTGTTAGCGTACCTGTATAGGGTTTAAAAGATATTGATACATTCATACACGTCCCTGTTAGCGTACCTGTATAGGGTTTAAAAGATATTGATACATTCACACACGTCCCTGTTCGCGTACCTGTATAGGGTTTAAAAGATATTGATACATTCATACACGTCCCTGTTAGCGTACCTGTATAGGGTTTAAAAGATATTGATACATTCATACACGTCCCTGTTAGCATACCTGTACAGGATTGATAACAGGTATTTTTACATTCACAAACGTCCCTGTTAGCGTACCTGTACAGGATTAATAACAGATATTGATACATTTACACACGCCCCTGTTAGCGTACCTGTACAGGATTGATAACAGGTATTTTTACATTCACACACGTCCCTGTTAGCGTACATGTACAGGATTAATAACAGATATTGATACATTCACACACGTCCCTGTTAGCGTACCTGTACAGGATTAAAAACAGGTATTGATACATTTACACACGCCCCTGTTAGCGTACCTGTACAGGATTGATAACAGGTATTTTTACATTCACACACGTCCCTGTTAGCGTACATGTACAGGATTAATAACAGATATTGATACATTCACACACGTCCCTGTTAGCGTACCTGTACAGGATTAAAAACAGGTATTGATACATTCACACACGTCCCTGTTAGCGTACCTGTACATGATTAATAACAGATATTGATACATTCATACACGTCCTCCTTAGTATATCTATACAGGATTAACCATTTTCGGGCAAGAATGCCTTCAGGCAGATATACGGAAAGGGGCATCCTCGGCCCTGTAACTACTGCTACCCAACAACCTACTCGCCTGGAAAGGTTTAATGATTAGAATTAATACCGTCATACACCTCTACGTTATCGTACCTACACAGGTTCAATAATAGGTATTAAAATATATGCCATCATTTCAGTATACTACTTATAGAGCCTTGTGGTGGTACAGCCTGACACAAAACTGAAATTTCGTATACTACTCGACCCAGTCTCATGGCACTCTTCACAATAAAATATATATCTCGAGAACTCCTGAGGCTTGATTGATAAATGACAGGCACATCATGTATCTTTTGGTAAACTGAACTCAGGAACAAATAATTTGCGTTCCTCACTCTAGCACTTTGCCTATTAAGTCCTCCTGCACTAGTCCTCTTTTCTGAAACGAAAGTCATCAAAACCAATGATGTGAATATGACTTGCAAGTGAATGGAACAGAATTCTGAGGTTTTGGGAAAAAAACGTATCCATCCCTGGACGATTGAATCAAATGCCACAGGCAAAGACTAAGTTTATACTATGTAAAACTACTTACTTATAGTTTCCAAGTCCGTGCATTTTGCCGTCCTTCCAGTGACCGTCATAAACCTCGGTTTCGCCGTCCTTAGGAACGGAGTATATGCCATGTCTGAAGGGGAAAGTTAAAGGGAATAATCTCTGAATGCTTGTATCACTGTTCCTACACAATACTTAGTGAAATGAATATAAAACTCGAGAGATATGATGGCAATACGAATACGTGTCTTTATCTATCGATTTGAACTAATGTCGTCTAAAGATAGACACTTTAAAGTAAACACAGTAAATGCAGCGTATCTGGACTCCACGCTACTTAGCCAGCATGCTACGTTTCTCACAAAGTAAATAGTATCACAGACGTGGCAATAGCAGCCTCTGAATCAAGTCTTGTTGATGCCAACTTCCTGTCAGTCTAAACCAAGTCGCTCACTCTCCCAGCAGAGATCCTGCGCTCTACTTCCTGTGGCCGCTTATATCTCTGCCCCAACCTGCCTGTTTGGGCTCAAATCTGGCCCCTACACCAGTTTTTGAAATATCCTAAATTCTTAGTGCTTTGGGGAATATTTTGTGGTTTACATGTAAATAGATATGCATCTCTTTATATGGTAAATGATTTACACTCATTTCTGTTATTTGTTATATCAAATCAGGCATAGTCTTAGGGATTACTTTCTTCATTGGAAGGCACCTCATGTGTTACAGGGTTTTGTTTATCAACATAACACATGTGCTCACTCGAAGGGGCAGTCTAATCAACAGTAGATTCACATCATAAAGTGGTTTAGAGATGAAAAACAAACAGCTGGATTGTCTGTTAACCCCATTTAACAATTCAAATATTTCCTAACTAATGATATGTCAGTTGTTTGACTTGTATAACTTTTGACAGGTGCCTTGATTTGAATCTGAGATCTTTGCTGGTCTCCCCTGTCTTGAGTGGAAACCCAGGGAACAGGCTTTGGGTTGGGGCAGAGACTAAGCCAGCGCTAGCGCCACGAAAGATCGGGGGGGGGGGGGGGGGAGAGTGCAAGTCGCTATAATGTCTCCAGGTCAACGATTGTTCTGGATTAGACAACGTAGGGTCAAACCATGGTAACGGATCTCAGATCCGGTCTAGGAAAAAATTAAGACAACCCCAAAGCACAAGGTAAATGGTGGACACTGTCCTAAGTTGTATATACCCCGAAATTAGTTCTTTTCATTGGAAGAAAGTGCCTGTGAATATGAAATAACCTAATGCCAAGCTTCCAAGTGTATCACAGATACATTTTTAAAATGTTTCCCGAACTGCTCTGATAGAAAAACACCCACAAAACCCATAACATGGTGTCCCAGAATGTCACCACGAAATCACAGGAAACCGTAGCGTACTGTCCAATTTTTGAAGCGCCGTGTCCGTAGCGCAACGGCTACGTAAAATAGTGACTTTTATCATCCAACTAATAGATAGTATCCACAAAAGACACATAAGGAGTGTGTATGGACATACTCGGAGCATACGAACATGTCGTATGCTCCGCGGTCCGCATACAGAAAAAAAATTCGTACGGAAAAATAGTGCATTACTATAACGAACTGATATCGACATATCACTTGTCCAAAAAAGGTGGATAATAGATATGATATAGACTGGTTTCAGATACAAGCAGTTGACTCTACGCAATATTCTCGCATGCTCTCGGATATTACAGTGCGTCAACTCCTTGGAGCATACGACCGCTTGCATCTGAAACCAACCAATATTGTGTATTTATTATCCAGTTAATATAATGTGCCAATAGATACCACATAAGGACCGTGTTTGAAAATAACGGCGCATATGGATATGTTATATGTACCGTATTGCAAGAAAGCGCGCATACGGAAAAATAATGCATATGGAGAAAAATATACGCCAGTAAATGAACTAATACCAGAGCGCCAACTATCTGATAATGGTGGATGATAAATTACAATATAGACTGTAAAAGCAGCCATATGGTTCTCAGAGTAGGCTCTACGCAATATCCTCGCATTCTCTCGGATATTACTACGCATCACCTCCTCAGAGCGCACTGCCACTGGTATCTATAACCAGTCAATATTGCCATGTATGTATTCAAATGTATCCACGTACCCATGTTGCATTCCTTGTTTGAATTTTCCTGAATATCGTCTGCCATCTGGCCACGTCAACTCTCCACTGTTACGATGAAATAAGAATTACATTAGTAAATATATAAGCTCATATAAGATCATTCTTGCATGAATGTATATGTGGTCATATTGATTAAGCAAAACCATATGACAAACCATTCCACGAGATATTTATCGATGTCACTCCTATAGTTTCATGGTTATAGGTATACCAGCCAGGTCTTTTCATTTTTACTCTTTACTCCAAGTATGATGACAATTTAGTACTTAATTAACATAATAACAGAAAAATCAGAAATAACTGAAAAACTGGCATCTCTATAGTTACTTACAATATATGTTTATAAACTCTTGACGTGAGTCGACGTGACACTTTTATAACTCTCCCCACTGGCAAGTCCCTTTGGCGGACAAAACCTGACCATGGTCTCAATAAAACTTCTAAAAGTTTCTTCCTTGTGAACTTCAAGCTCTTATACTCTGATGTACACCTTAATCGAAACTTAAACTTTCATGCCCAAGTTGCATCGCATTTGATAATTACGGATGTGTGCCTTCTATCAGAAACAAAAAATGCGCCCATTCGATTAAAAAAAAAAAAAACCCCCAAAAAACCATTCAAATTTTACACATTCCAGCTTATACTCACTGGCCATGGAGCTTTCCTACCAGCCACATGCCGACATACTTGGCATCTTTGAGCTGTGAGTTTTTGTAGAATACATGGGTGGCCTGACGAGAGAGAGGTGGGGTGGGCCTCGCGCCCTCAATCCGTGGTCTCAGCAGTTGTTTCTGGTCAGATAGAGCCTTGTCAATGGCCTGGTTGAAGGACCACAGCCACTCCGCCTGTCAATATATCAAAAACGTGTACCAAATCTCATTGCAACTAACAGCCATTGCTTAGCACTATTCTTTCAGCCAGTCACACACCATATATTTCACCCAATCCTCCTAATATTACCAATAGTGCTACTTTATGTCTACTGCTAATAGATATCGACGGAAACGAATAATCACATATGTATCGCTATTTCAATATCAAATAATAATAAAAATGATTTTTGATTCAACAGGGTAGTTTTGTGATGTAACACGGCAGTTACAACCTAAATGAGCTGTTATTCTGTATATACTACGTTATCCATAACAAGCACAAAGCATGTGGAAAATAAACCAATAAACAATGATGAATGGTAAAGAAGGTGAATACACTAAGTGCTACCTTGTCTGTAGAATTCGGTGTTGTCAACACGAGGAGTTCTTCAGGCATCGTTAGCGAAACGGCATTCCTGGTAGATTTATCAACAAGGAAGACTAATGTAAATGAGTATTATGCACACTACAGAGAGTTACACTGTAGTTTTGACCACACGACGGACCAGTATGTAACGTGGTGAAAATCTTTTAAATGAGATTAGTACGTTTAAGTTCTTCTGCAGGAATTGTATGTGTCAAACAGCAATCACAGTATTGCATAAATCAACATTTTTCTTAAGTTTGAAACACTATAATCATAGCGGATACGGTAGCCTTGTTATAAGTAGATCATGACATTGGTAAATGTAGAATGGTAATCAATGAAGGGCTAGATATGAAATGTCAGGAACTTTCACAGAAATGATCAAGGGACAGGGAGATAATTTAGAAGGATTGATGGGCGTTTAAACCAGGGAGGCATGTCGTAAGGCAGACAGGGAGGGAGGGAGGGAGGGAGGGAGGGAGGGAGGGAGGGAGGGAGGGAGGGAGGGAGGGAGGCATGTCGTGAAGCAGACAGTGAGGGGGGAGGGAGGGAGGGAGGCAGGGAGGGAGGGAGGGAGGCAGACAGGGAGGGAGGGAGGGAGGGAGGGAGGGAGGAGGGAGGGAGGGAGGGAGGGAGGGAGGCATGTCGTGAAGCAGACAGTGAGGGGGGAGGGAGGGAGGGAGGCAGGGAGGCAGGGAGGCAGAGAGGCAGGGAGGGAGGGAGGGAGGGAGGCAGAGAGGCAGGGAGGGAGGCAGGGAGGGAGGGAGGGGGGAGGGAGGCAGGGAGGGGGAGGGAGGTAGGGAGGGAGAGAGGGGGGAGGGAGGGAGGGAGGGGGGGAGGAAGGGAGGGAGGCATGTCGTAAAGCAGCTAGGGAGGGAGGGAGGGAGGGAAGGAGGGAAGGAGGTAGGGAGTGAGGCAGGCAGGCAGGCAGGGAAGCAAAGAGAGAGGGAGGGAGCGAGGGAGGAAGGGAGGCAGGCAGGCAGGCATGTAGGGAACCAAAGAGGGAGGGAGGGAGGGAGGGAGGGAGAAAGGGAGGGAGGGAGGGAGGGAGGGAGGGAGGGAGGGAGGGAGGGAGGGAGGGAGGGAGGGAGGGAGGGAGGGAGGGGGAGAGCGGCAGGGAGGGAGTGAGAGAGCCAGGGAGGCAGGCAGGGAGGCAGGGAGGCAAGGAAACTGAGAGAGAGAGAGAGAGAGAGAAGTCATGGGGGAGCCGGTAAAAAGCATTCATTTCGATTTCAGAGAAACGAGACATGAATTGGGAAAACTTCGGGTTTTTAAGATGAACGGAAAGAGATGAACTAAAATCGGGTTCGCTACTTACTTAACTTGGTTTGTATCTTGTATTGGGTCAACCCAGATAGTCGGTAGGGGGAATGTTTGATGCATTGAGTACTGAAATAATATCGTATATCATTAAACGTATCTACGAAGACTCCAACGTTGACATGATAACATGCTCTCGACTGGTACACTTGTTACAGCTGAAAACTGACGTGAAGTCTACTAGAATATCAACAACCTTTACAATTAGGAATCATACAAAGACAGGAAAAGAACATACATTAATAGACAGTGGCCATACATTTTAGTACTGATCAATTTTACTGTAATACAAATGAACAAGACAAACATTCAAGGTAAGTTCCATTAAAACAGTGAACATTTTTGCTATTCATTCAACACTGAAAATAAATAAAGTAAATGTAGATATTGGAGACGTTATAACGCTGTAAATAAGGTACTATGTTTACAAAGCATTGTTTAATTATAATATCTTGGTTAAAGGTGAGTAGGGGGAAGCTTTCAGTGAACTGCTATCACTTTGTTCTTATTCTGATGGCTACTAATCGTATATATGTTCGTTATCCGGACAGTGCCCCACCACCAATGCCACAACACATAGCGCCCTACATAACCATTCATGTTGACGGTGATAAAACCAGTATTTATTCTTGTCGGTGTGTATACCATGGATCTGTTGAGGTGGAGCACAATATCAAGCGTTCTTCTAGTGCAATACAATAAGCAGGTGGGTTGCATTTCTGTTAATTTGCAAGCATCATCAAGATGACTTTAATCTTATGATAATGATAACGTGAGGAACTGACTTATTATCTCCCTTATCAATATCATCTACCATATCACTCGTTTCTCCTTGTGGGACTGAATTGGGAAAGTACATGATGTTTGCTGTATTGAGCACTTTGTGATATATTGAGTCGTTTCCTTAAACTGGGTATACCTTGTGTGTTGAAATATCTGCCTTGAACTGAAACGGCAAATTGTCTTTCCTGTTCAGACATATTCTGGAGGTTGTCATTTTTCGTCGAGACGGAAATTGGTTTTCCATTTTTTTGGAAGAATTTTTCGTTTTGCGTGAGAACCAACAAAACCTGGGTTTTGAGACCTGATTTAAATGAGGGGGGAATAATCCGCAACCAGGGGTTCTCCTAGGGTTAATTGTGGTTAAGATTTCGACAAATGCAGACGTTTTAGTATCTTAAGACATATTTTGGACTGAACTCAGCAATATTTCTGTACATGGGTTCTTTCATTTTAAAACAAATCAAAATGTATCTTTTCAGATATTATATCCAGCCTCCTGTAATGAAACAATAATCTTAAACAGGTGAACAAACAGAACCACCAAAATAATTATTTCACTCACAAAATATAGCACTACTATCTATGAAATAGCAACCTGAAACCAGCTGTTCCTGGACCTTACCTTCCTGTGTCGATTATATTTTAATCTAACTTAACACCTAAGGAAGCTGTCTCAATTCATTCATCACTGATTAACTTATCGAAGACAGCTAACCACATACAGTATCGTCCATCTACGTAACATAGATCTGGTATGACTTGATATTCAATCAGGCATGTGAAAGCATGTATCTGGAGATTCTCGCATGATCATAGAAAATACCCAGAACTGGTTTTGTTCCCTTAAGAATCGGATGCACCTAAGCCTGGGCGTATTTATTAATGATCTCTTTCTCAGAGTATTTATGCTGGACTACCATAATGTCAGTTGGTCATATCATCGTCTACAAGGGCAGTCGTTCAGTCGGGATGTTAATTGGGGAGAGAAAAAAAGTGGAAGTATTTTTCATGTGGAATTTAATGTATTAGAGAGACTGAGAAAACATGGAAAGTACATTGTGTTGCCATGGAATGGGCTGAGGGTTTGTAGTGAGGTTCAAAACACTGTTCTATGGGCTGCCGTGAACGAGATTCAATTCATGTAATATTTGTTTTACAACAGAAAATAAATTGTAATATAAATAAAAAAAGTGGATTTTCTGCGAAAAATACAAGAACATTCTTAAATCTTGGGTATTAGAAAATGATCTGAAAGTTTGCATCCCTACAGCTACAGTTTTTTTCCACATTTAACTTATGTATTTCTTATCTTAGGAGATTTCGTAAAGACGTGGTCAGACACTCATGCTCAATGATGAACTTAAATTTAAAGATTGAAACGGTTTTCAAAATGGTTATGATACAGCTCGTGCATTTATACGTATGTTCTCGAGTAGTTTAAGATTAACCCATAAACTCCCAGTAAAGAAGAGACACTTACATAATAACAGATATGACGCCCACATCGAGCTTCGTGATTAAAATTCAAATAATCTCTAGAGGTATATACTTTGATGCAATAACATAAGAGCACTTCTTCACATGATGTGTCGTTTTTTGAGTGTCAGAGTAAAACGGAATTCATTCAATTTCTTTACATATAAAAAAGTGCAAATAATTATCACATGCAGCTAAATAAATCAACCCACATTTCTAGACTTTTAATTGATAGTCTTTCACATGCCTGATATTACGTTACCCGTCCTTCTTTTAATCATTGCATATTGACATATATCCGTGATCGTGCTGATAGATAGCATTAGCATGTTGCTTTGTGCTTAGCCCCTCACAATTATCTTCATGCTGGAAGGTGTTCCTATTCTCTCATACTTACATGGGCAAAAGAAGGTCCCTAGTGGAGAAATAATGGGGCAAAGGAAAATTTGGAGGAGAAAAGGAAAAAAAAAAACAGCGGAGGAAATTTTAGCAGTGCCCAGGAATTTCTATCAATGAACATAATACTTGACATCGAGAAACATTGAGTTTGTAATACAAAATAATCGGCATTTTTTTTTTTACAAGGCTTGAGATATATAAGAGATTATTATATTGTTTGAATAATCTTTTACTTGATAACCATTACAAAAAAAAAAAAAAAAAAAAAAAATGATAACCATTACAATCAGTGAAATGTACGACTTCAGTGTATAACTTTTTACATGGTTATGTTGTGGTCTGAAGAGCAGATAGAGAAATGTTGACGAAGGAAACGTTGATCCATTTTGTTTTTAGTAATTTTTAGAGGTACTTACTTGGCCATGAACGAAGACATCGGAGAAGAGGATGAACCAGTGCATGGAGAAGCGTCCACTTGTCGGGATACTCAGAGGGTTGGCTTTACTCTCACGAACCAGTCGTCGACCTGTCACCTTCAACGCGTCCTGCATCCACATGTAACAGATATAACTGATGTAGAGACAAACACCATCAGGGAAATTGTGATGTGTGCTCATAAGAACTCAATGTGTTTTGTATGTCATTTAATGTAAAATTGTTGTTTTTCGGGGATTGATAGCAGGGCAAGTATAGAAATACTACACAATCATAAGCCTTTAATAGGAACTCAATAATAAGAACTGTTCTACAGAGTTACAGGATCTGATACATTGGAAACTCGTATCTAACGCCCATTAGATATTTCGGAAAAATATCCAATGCGGGAAAATGTCACAAATATTAGCCCATTAGTCAATATGAAGGGTGAGATAAATTCAGAAACCCATTCAAGTTTATTGTCAGAGCTCGATCCCATCTCGTTTGAATCACTACGTAATTCACGCAGCTTCGCCTTGTGAATTACTACGTGATTAAAACTCGATGGGATACAAGCTCAGACCCTTAACTCTCATAGGTTTCCTCTATAGTATCTGATCAATGATTTTACCAAATATTTCTAAAGTGCAAAAACTGTAAGCCAGTTTTCGTATAGTACATGACTTACGATTCGCACCTGTCCAGGAGCTTCTGAGAATCAAGGCGTACTGAATAATTACAGAAGACTCAGTGCTTTTCAGGCCGGCAACTAACCAATAATGTTACCAATTATCCTTTACTCACGGCAAACTTTGGCGGACAGGTTTCCCAGAACTTGCGCGTGTTTTCTGCCGACGTGTGTTCTGAGCTGGCCGACTGTTTGAGCGTGTCCCAGTCCGTGCTGAGCTGACTGAGATGCATGTGTTCTGACGTGTACTGAAAACCGACAGAAAAGTATGATAAAAATAGTTTAACATATTTAACATATATATATATATATATATATATATATATATATATATATATATATATATATATATATATATATATATATATATATATAACAGTAAATCTATATATATTTTAACAGTAATTATATAGAACGTCCTGACCATGCTGTAGAAGTCACAGAACGAGATGCTAATTTACCGTGTATACGGACCGAGGTGTTTACGCCGAGTTTCGTACAAACGGTAAATTAGCATCGAGTTCTGTGACTTGTACAAGCATGGTTGGACGTTTTATATTTACTATATACCCGTACTTTAAAAAAAAATCAATTAAATTTGTCTTAACAACCAAAATTTTAATAAATATGTAGGGCTAGGTGGTCCGTATTTTAGTGTACTTATAATTGATTGGTCACATGCTCTGACTATACAAGGGATGGCAGTTACAAACTTAGAACTAGTATCCACTTCACGGTCGCGGTCGCTGTTGACATGTGCATTTCACAGGTATGGCCATAATGGTTGTGTGTCAAATTATGGCTATAATAAGTTCTAATGAAATGAAGACTACTAAAACAATTGGAAAGGGGAATGAACTTGGCATGTAGATTTCCCTTCAACATACATTATGAATAATAAACAACACTCACAGGTGAATGGCAGCACGCGATCCTACTTTGACATATTGAATGATAGACTCACAATATATGAATTTCTACTTTAAAATATTGTAGCAATCGCGCGTAACTGATAGAAACACCGTGAATTTAAGTGCCCAAGCGTTGATATACAGTAACATTTCCTAACTACTCTCTAACGATTAACAGTGCTCCAGTAACAGAGGCCAGATATTTTTTTCTTTTTTCTTTATTCCAACCAGTTCTACAAGAAGCAGATCTTCCATCGGACAAGCGCTGAGCTGTCACAGTCGATCATCGAAACCCGATTGACCTTCACCGTAGCAGTAGCAGTCCTTGTCACAGTCACGTGACTGCTACTCACTGCCCCTGCGAGAAACCATTTTTTAATTATTATTTCCCCCCGAAAAAAACCCCAAAACCCCACTATATTCTCGCCACTATATACAAGCATTGAACAATAAAAGTAGACTCACTGATGGGTATCGGAGCGCCACTTTGCTGATGAGTTTGGAGTAGTCCTTAAGGCGGTGCAGAGGGACCTGCATGAGGCGACGTAAGGTTAGCGCCATGTTGGAGCGCTCCACGCGGCTCTCCTCCAGTATGTCCACAAAGTGTTCGTGAACCTTCTCAAAGAATGCGCTGCAAGTGTACAATCACAACCAAAATTACAACACAGATCCCATCCCTCTAGGCTTCTCATAAAAGAAACCTCTAGCTCATTGTATAATTTTGATAAGTATATATATTCATTTGGGCGGCTATTCTGTGACTTAAGATTCTTGTTTTCCACCTGTGAAGAAATATAAGCGGTATCACATCCTAATCAACTCCACTAACATTAAGGTGGTAATATTCAATTGGTAAGCGAAATAGATATAAGTAAATATGCCATAAGTAATGAAGTCTAGAGAATTACATTCGAAGAGCAGAACCATTAGGAATTCCAACGGATAATGTTGTTTTGAATGGAGAAAACTAAACTACAATATAGATTCATCTAGAATTTCAACAAAAATAGGCAAAGAAACAATAATACCACTGAATGCGTCTTAATGTAATAGAAGGATAAAGGATGAGATGATTGGAAGATTTGTTGAAGACATTCTATCCCCGGGGACTATATGTAGAGAGTAAACCTTCCGTGCAGGTAACCCCAGTGACTTTGGTATGATCAGTAGTTCTGAGAAGGTATTAGTCATTGTTACAGTGAGCAAAGAATTAAGGGTGTGCTCCACCGGGCCGATTTCTCACCCGATCAATTGTTCCTGGGCCCTGTAGAGGAAGCTCACGTATTGTAATTTATTTAATTCTGATAACAATAGTTTAATAAATGACCATTTTCAAAGATTTGAGAAATTCTAGGGCATCCGATAATGATCGGCGATTGTCTGGCTACAGAATCGGCTACCGTCGGTCCAGTGGAACACCCCCTTTAGCCTGATCAACACTTGTATGACGACATTGTTTGAATTCTAGATGGACTTAATCTGCTCTTGATTCTGTAATCACGAATGGCCCATATAAATTCTAACTGAGGGAAAATGCAATCATTTTAGGTAGTGCACTTGCCAACAAGAACAACGACACAGCAGTATTAAAGGTATATTTCACCGACACAGCCTTTCTACAAAACCTTAAGCTTCAAACTAGAGGGATTTACGTATTTACAAAGACAGAGTGACCTACAAGTACATCATCATATCACCTAGCACACGGCCACACCTCTTTAACATACAGCAATCAAAATGAGTAATTTCACTTAATCACTAGGCAATATATTCCATGGTTGCAGGACAGAACCACAGGCCTGCCACTGGGGAAAATATAAAAACAGCAATAGCTATAAAGTATCGGAGCCAAAAAGAGAGATATTATCAAAGCGCTGTGATATATTTGTGATTGTTTTCTTTTTTCTATTTGTTTTTAGATTTATTTTGTTCTTTTCACGACACCATATCCTAAGCTCCATAATCGAACAGATGCAGCAGAAAAGGTACCAACAAAACACAAGACCCGTTCTATATATCTAAATGGTCCGGAGCCGTCTTATATATCTAGATGGTCTTAAGAAAAGATGACGATGAGGGCAGTCATGTTCTCTGTCAGCCTTATCGGTGGTGTTCTACGTTGCAGGAACTGCCATAGTTCTATACACAAGCAGAACCAGGACTACAAATACTAAGTTACAAATTATCACCGCTCTGAATTGTTTCAAAACAATTCATTCAAGAGCTTTAGTTCCGAAAGAAGATCAACAAAAGAGAATTCAAAATATATTAGGCTCTTATCTTCACAAATGTAATCATACTTGTTGGAATGAAAGCTAAATATGTCAGTGTATATCTAGGCATAACGACTTTTCTATACGCATATCAATCTACGGGACAAGACTGTATTTTGGTGGATTGTTTAATAAGCTGGTTCAGATATAATACGTGGCTAGGCCTAACTGCACTCTAAAAAAAAAAAAAAAATTGTTTAATAAGCTGAAAATAATTTGCAAAATAATATATGAAAATCAGTGTAGGACGTAGGTAGTTAGTTACCTTCTGTGCGAAAAAGAAGAAATAAAATTGGTGTTGCTGTGGATATTGCATTTTCTTCAAAGATAAAGTAGCCGCCAGGAAAATTTCAACGCGGAAAATAGGTAAAAAATAGACGTTTAAAAGTGCTAAGAAATACATGGATCATCAGGCCAGTGGCAGGACTGAGGTGCTCTTAGACTAAAGGGAATGCAGCATTTCTCCCCGTCCAACACTAGGCACGAGTAAGCAAGCCTGCTGCTAGATACGGACACCTGATGACTACAGAGCATAGTGCTGATCGTGGGTTAGTGGGTGAGTCAGTGCACAGGCATGTCACACCCACACAATTTACATGGTTTACGAGTTTACAATGGAATAGTTACTTCTTGGATCTCCTACAAGTCAACGAAGACAAAGCAAGAGACGTTAGAGGCCGCATCTAAAGGTGTTTTATCGTCTACATATCTCATGCTTAAGGTAGAAAGCACTTAATTCTCCCATTATATTACTTATTTGCTATTGCTATCCAATGCATTTAGGGACCCATAAAACGTAATATTCAAATAAGTGATGAATTATGAAAATATGAGTACCGCTTATTGATACATTACTATTAACATGTAGTAACTGACAATAATGGGAACTTTCGACCGCTAGCTAGATAACTTACATGTATATACAACAAGTAGATCAATAGAGTCCTGTTCAGTGTTGATATACAGTATTGCGAGGGTATTATGAAAGTCCTGGAAAAGATGTTCTATTTCTTAATTCAAAATATTTTCTGATAATTCCATACGACAGTCATAAAAGAAGGTGCAATTGTTTTGGTTTATCTTTTATCGTGTAACAACTGCTCATGGATCGGACATACGTCCTATCAGAGGAGACAACATTGTTATATCCTCTGATATCTAGTATGATTAAAAGATTCATTGATGCCCATAATTTGAGGTCACTTGCCCGAGATTTACCTGAATACTTCCCGGCTGAATAACCAATACAACGTGTCGGGTCCACTAAGAAACAATTTCAGTTTGTGAAGATTGAATTTCTATCTCACCCTGATATTTATCATCGCCTTTGATCGCTACGTAATCCACTCGCTCCGTGAATTACTCGCCGGTCAAACTCGATGGAGTACATAGAGACTAAGTCATTTTTATCTCATAAGTTTCCTTTATAAATACTTAACCTCTGCATATCAAAGAATTGAAATAACAAAAATGCATCTTCAAACTACTTTTTTTTCATGCCCTGTTAATTTGACGTATTCATTCATTTGATCCTGGATGAATGTTGGCAAAAGCTTTATTCTTGTTTTAAAGGTAACTTTTTTTAAAAATTGACTTGTATATAGCCACTTCAAGTATATCACTTGTGTTCATAGTTAGATTATGGAACCACAATTTTTCAGTTTGAGATATTAACACCATGGATTCAGTTAGTTCCCAATTTACCACAAATGTGCATGCCATGCGTTTGGACAGTTTATAACAGCACTACTTAAAAACGTTGGTTGACCCCTGACTATTTCTGACCGTTTTAAAGCTATTATTGAAAAAATAATAAAAGCTATGCAAATTATCTAACAAACTGATGATTATCAGATAAGGACCAAACGCCTGGATTGTATGAGATTTGTCAGGAGAGACCTGTGGAGAATTAATAATTGGTATTTTTATGATGATCTATTCAGTTCTGACACGGACTTAGATGACGTGGTGCCGACAATGGAGGAAGTGATGGTCTTACAATTATTTACCAAGAGAAGATATCACTTGTGGAATATTGACGACACGACGATCATAGAGCACTATGAGTAACAAGTGCTGCACTCCCTGAACTTCAGAAATCACTCCTAGAACGATATAATCTGGTGTGGACGTGGGCAGGATAATTATATATTATCATATACGTGTGGCTTTATCTCACCCTGGTATTTTTTTCCACATTGACTTAATATTGGGAACTCGTACTAAATGCCCAAGGAGTATTTAGAAAGATTACTCGATGGAGTATTATATCACAAACGTTAGCCCATTAGTCAATGTGAAGGGTGAGATAAATTCAGAAACCCATGAACGTTTAGAATCAGAGCTCGATCCCATTTCGTTTGAATCGCTACGTAATTAACGTGGCTTCCCCTTGGGAATTACTATGGGATTAAAACTGGATGGGAAACGAGCTCTGACCCTAAACGTCCATAGGTTTCCTTTATAATATCAACTATGCATATTGCCCGCACCTACCCATGGCATATTTATACCCGTACATCACACTGTCACGTATGGGTTCAGTGATCACGTGACCAGGTATAATTTCGCCATATTTAGGTATACAATAATACGAAAACAGGCTGACTATCTTCGTACGTCAAAAAACTTTTGTTTAAATCATTGATAATATTGGCCAAACCTAAGAGATCTTGACCCGCTGTTTAATCAAGTGCGTGTTCGTTCACCTTGATCTTCCGGTGTGAGACAATGGGAGATAAATGTGACGTACCTGGCGTTTTTGGTGGCGTGCTCGAAGCCGCCGAGCGCGAGCACGTCGCCGAACTGTTTGGAGTAGGTCTGGAAGACGTGCAGGTAGTCTTCAGGCTGAGCGAGGATCGTCAACGTCTCCAACTCCCGAGGTCCCTGAATCACACGGGTCAACTCCACCGTGTTCCGAGCCACCTGAGTGATAGACAGATCACACTCTTATATGTATGTATAAAGCCTAGGAGCCACCTGAGTGATAGACACATCACACTCTTATATGTATGTATAAAGCCTAGGAGCCACCTGAGTGAGACACATCACACTCTTATATGTATGTATAAAGCCTAGGAGCCACCTGAGTGAGACACATCACACTCTTATATGTATGTGTAAAGCCTAGGAGCCACCTGAGTGATAGACACATCACACTCTTATATGTATGTGAAAAGCCTAGGAGCCACCTGAGTGATAGACACATCACACTCTTATATGTATGTATAAAGCCTAGGAGCCACCTGAGTGATAGACACATCACACTCTTATATGTATGTATAAAGCCTAGGAGCCACCTGAGTGATAGACACATCACACTCTTATATGTATGTGTAAAGCCTAGGAGCCACCTGAGTGATAGACAGATCACACTCTTATATGTATGTATAAAGCCTAGGAGCCACCTGAGTGATAGACAGATCACACTCTTATATGTATATAAAGCCTAGGAGCCACCTGAGTGATAGACAGATCACACTCTTATATGTATGTATAAAGCCTAGGAGCCACCTGAGTGATAGACACATCACACTCTTATATGTATATAAAGCCTAGGAGCCACCTGAGTGATAGACAGATCACACTCTTATATGTATGTATAAAGCCTAGGAGCCACCTGAGTGATAGACACATCACACTCTTATATGTATGTGTAAAGCCTAGGAGCCACCTGAGTGATAGACACATCACACTCTTATATGTATATAAAGCCTAGGAGCCACCTGAGTGATATACAGATCACACTCTTATATGTATGTATAAAGCCTAGGAGCCACCTGAGTGACAGACACATCACACTCTTATATGTATATAAAGCCTAGGAGCCACCTGAGTGATAGACACATCACACTCTTATATGTATATAAAGCCTAGGAGTCACCTGAGTGATAGACACATCACACTCTTATATGTATAAAGCCTAGGAGCCACCTGAGTGATAGACAGATCACACTCTTATATGTATGTATAAAGCCTAGGAGCCACCCAAGTGATAGACAGATCACACTATTATATGTATAAAGCCTAGGAGCCACCTGAGTGATAGACAGATCACACTCTTATATTTATAAAGCCTAGGAGCCACCTGAGTGATAGACAGATCACACTCTTATTATGTATGTAAAATTGTACACAGGGTGGCATATCGCCGGGAAGGTATATACGATCTTTCCAAGGGTAGGCTATCCTCAATAAAGCCAAAGCTGGCGGCTGCTACATATGTATAAAGCCTATAAGTCACCTAAGTGATATATATGTGCCACACTCCTATATGTATGTATAAAGTATATTAGTCAGCTGAGTGATAAACATATCACACTTCCATATGTATATATATAGCCTATGAGTCACCTTAGTGATATACATATAACACTGTTATATGTAAGCATGATGCTGCATTAATTAATACTCGAACATTTTTAAAGCATATCAACACGAAAACGTTAGCCCATAAATATGAGTTCCTGGAAAAATTTAGTGCATTCTAAATTTCACCTACCGAGTCGATTATTTGTTGGAAAGCGTCGATCATTGCCTTGAAGACTCCCTCGTACATTGGATTGTCCAGCTTTTTGAAGTGCTCTAAAAGAGAAATTGATCAAGTGAAATCCCACTATATGAAAATATAGTTCTTACACAGGTTCTAATTTATTTCATAATTTCTCTGGAAAAGAATAGTTTCATCTGTCTGAATGAAGACTGATATTGCTAAGTCCTATTTTCTAATCGAATACCATTTACAGAGATTGTTCGTTACAGAACCGAGATGAAATATTCGCCCCAAGTAGTCAAATGTCAATGTAATTGACGGTATCTTGGCCATTCATGATTACAAGAACTAAATGTCACCACTAACTAACTAACTAACTATACTCCTGTCCAATCTTAATCAACTTTACTGGACTGTTACAATTGCTTGATATCAGCCCCCTGACTATCGTGAAGACCCTGAGTATTATCGTTGTTACCCTACTGTCTTTGTGTACCTTGTCAACCTCAAACATCATCCTTCATCCATTAATAATCTGATGTCTTGTTCTATGTTATACTTGTATGATCCTATATGTAAATTTGCATTTGCTAGCTGAACTTGATTATGACACCCAGGTGATACTCACTGGAACTGACCTGGCATTGATTGAAAACCAAATGTAATGTTTGAATCTATGACCAATAAATAAATAAAAACAAAAAACAAAAAAACTGTGTGCTAGTCTCCCTCTGTACTGGCCCAATGCGATAATCAATATCAACGAGTGAGTCAATGGCATCTTATTATTCTGTATACTCTGGCATATATGATCTGCCCAAAGCCGTTGCCTTGGAGCTTGCCTTTACTCCCTGATGCCAAGGATACACTATAACATAGACACCACTCGGAGGAACGTGGAGGTTTTCACACTTTTAAAGATCATATGCCGGACGCTGGCAGAGAGATATTATGTGCGATAGTCTCTGTTTGTCTTATCATCTAATGAGGTATTTCTAATAGGATATGTTGCTGTAAATACTATATATTATCCTGACTGTTTGCTTTTTACTACTTGCAGAGCATTTCAATGATGGGGTATAATAAATCTCTCCCCTCTTGCTTCTGGTGGTATTTTTTAGCGAGGAGACTCCCAAAGAATAACAGTTGGGTAAAAATGCATGTACCGCTAGTCTAAAAATGCATATTTTTAGTGGTTTAAAAAAAAAATTCGAACTGGAGTCTTCTCTTCCACATGCGCCAGTGTTCGTATACCAATATAATAAGTGAAAGACTCATGGCCCTGGAGCCTACTGAAAATAGGGTTAATATCAACCTTAGTAGGATATCTAGAATAAAGATCAAAATTAAGAAGAAAAAAAAAATTACAAAGTAAACATGAGTCTTGCCCAATTGATGGACAACGGCGTATCGAGATTGGCAACACTAAATAAACCAAGCATTAGTGTTATCATACGAATAAAACACATATATGGCAATATGAAGCCTGAAACGAGGCTCACGCACCTGAGAGAAGAAATGGTTTGAGGATGGAGGTCATCATGGTCTCAAGTCGGCAATGGTAGAGTCTCTCTGAGGCGGCGAACTCGTGCAGCGTGGCCGTGTAGCCCGTCGTGTTGCGATCTGTGAGACACCCACACAAATCTCCACCGGCCACCACCTGCTTGATCCAGCCGCACTGCGAGAGGACGGGATCACGGTTAACACGAGCGACGGCGTGGTCACATTACAAACTGTTACAATCATTGTCAGCATACGTGATCACATTACAAACTGTTACAATCACAGTCAGCAAACGTGATCACATTACAAACTGTTACAATCACAGTCAGCAAACGTGATCACATTACAAACTGTTACAATCACAGTCAGCAAACGTGATCACATTACAAACTGTTACAATCACAGTCAGCAAACGTGATCACATTACAAACTGTTACAATCACAGTCAGCAAACGTGATCACATTACAAACTGTTACAATCACAGTCAGCAAACGTGATCACATTACAAACTGTTACAATCACAGTCAGCAAACGTGATCACATTACAAACTGTTACAATCACAGTCAGCAAACGTGATCACATTACAAACTGTTACAATCACAGTCAGCAAACGTGATCACATTACAAACTGTTACAATCACAGTCAGCAAACATGATCACATTACAAACTGTTACAATCACAGTCAGCAAACGTGATCACATTACAAACTGTTACAATCACAGTCAGCAAACGTGATCACATTACAAACTGTTACAATCACAGTCAGCAAACGTGATCACATTACAAACTGTTACAATCACAGTCAGCAAACGTGATCACATTACAAACTGTTACAATCACAGTCAGCAAACGTGATCACATTACAAACTGTTACAATAACAGTCAGCAAACGTGATCACATTACAAACTGTTACAATCACAGTCAGCAATCGTGATCACATTACAAACTGTTACAATCACAGTCAGCAAACGTGATCACATTACAAACTGTTACAATCACAGTCAGCAAACGTGATCACATTACAAACTGTTACAATCACAGTCAGCAAACGTGATCACATTACAATATCTTTTAACTAGGAGGTGTCATAGCTACGTCTCATTAACCAAACCAAATGAGCAACCTGTTTGTTCTGTTTGTCTTGTTTATATATACATGTACTTTTCTTTTGACTACAATGGAAGAACGCCTAATTTTGGTGAATTTGTACGTCTTTATACTGAATAAAAAAAAATTAAAAAAAATTAAAGAGTTCACATTACAAACGGTTTCAATCACTGTTTAATAGCAAACGTGATCACAGATAACAGAAGGCACGAAGAGTTCAAATTACAAACTGTTTCAAGTACTGTTATCACTATGAGAAGGCATGAAAATAGCCATTCAACAGCCGCACACCATTGACCATTCACATATACTACGGCACACAGCATCATGAATTCTGATGTTTGTATGGTAGCACTCAGTCAATATATCTGAGAAATATTCATGATTCTGCGATCATTTTAAAAAAAAATGCATAGAAACAAGAATCAGTACTGTCCAAGCGCTACCATTGTCCTGTCATGCCCACATGGCATACTCCTGCCGTATATATATGGGAATGCTATATAGCATTGCCGTACTGTATCTACGGGATTGCCATTGCGCTGCAGCGAAATGATTAACGGGAGTTAGATAATATTCTCAATATGTTTGATCTTTTTGGTGTTTTTTATATGACGTCAAGGAAAATCGTCTCAACTATCATTCATACGGTAGTTTTAAAGTTGATAAGACTCAACTAGCCTAGATGATCAAGAAAAAAGACTTAGATCTGAGAAAAGATATAGAGGTCACTGTAGATGGAAAATCTAGAAAAAAAGGAGCAATAGTATGACCATTATCAGTATGATCATTACGAATTGTTGTTTGGAATTGTTTACCGTGTTTTTTTAAAACGCTGAAAAGATTTAAGATTTTATAAGGACCAAAAACTGGAACAAATGAGTAGAATCCGCCACCAGGTTCTAGCCACTTTAAGCAATAGGCTTTACGCAATGGCAGTATTTAATAAGACTTACAGAGCAGTCAAGCACGGTTAAGAAAGGCGTCTATACATGAATGTTAGCTCAGTGGCGCAGTCAACAGGATGCACTTTTTACCTTGCGGATGGCGCTGAGACGAAGCAGTTGTGTTGTCTTTTGTGTCTCTGCAGTCTCTGTGCTGCTTGTGAGGAAACAAAACAGAAACTATTTAGTATTTTTAAGAAGATATGTCCACAGGATTCATGACTCCAAGTCCTTATCTTAAGCTATTTAAAATAACGGACTGAAATTCTGAATGTGCAGTTGCTGCCAACAGATCTGAAGAGAGGGTTATTGTTATTTCATGTTCTATAGCTTTAAAAGACATTTTGTTACCTTGTAATTTTTTATCCCGAACATTGTAAACCTATGGATATGTTACAGAATAAGAGACACAAACTGTTACAAAGGGGATCTGGTTTATGATTTCTTAAGAAAACTTAGATTACAAAATTTAGATTACAAAATTGGTATGGTCTACATTGTTGCAAGCTAACATAGCTACTATACTTATCACTTATGCATTTCCAAGTTAATAGAAGTTAATTCCCTTTTTCAGTAACATATTATTTCGCATTGGTCAACGACTGACATTCAGTGCTCGCAAATGATAAATCTTTGCTGTGATACATGTCTAGCCTCAATTACTAATACATGATTAACCTTGACTACTGATAAATGACTGACCTCAAATACCAGTACATGACTGACATTCACTATTGATATTGCTCCAGGACTGACCTTGACAACTGATACATAATTGACCTTGACTACTGATAAATGACTGACCTTAACCACCAGTACATGACAGACATTCTCCATTGATATTACTCCAGGACTGACCTTGACAACTGATACATAATTGACCTTGACTACTGATAAATGACTGACCTTAACCACCAGTACATGACAGACATTCTCCATTGATATTACTCCAGGACTGACCTTGACAACTGATACATAATTGACCTTGACTACTGATAAATGACTGACCTTAACCACCAGTACATGACAGACATTCTCCATTGATATTACTCCAGGACTGACCTTGACAACTGATACATAATTGGCCTTGAATCCTGGTAAATGACGGACCTTGGCTATTGGTACATGACTGACCTTGACTCCTCATGAATAACTGACCTTGACTATCCATTTGTGACTTTCTCTGACTATTGCTATTTCTACAGGGCTGACCTTGACAAATGATACTTGACTAACATCAACTTCTGGTAAATGACTGACCTCGGCTACTGATACATAGCTGACCTTGACTACTGGTACATAACTGACCTTGGCTGGCGGCCGGTGTAGAGGACGTCCGGGGTGAAGGACGTGCCGTCCATGGTGACGATGGTGTGCGCATGGCCGGCGGCGACGTCCCACATGGGCTGACCGCCCAATGGCGGCTTCACCTTCTGTGGCATGGAGGAGGATGGGTCAGTGTGGCCCAGCTGGCCATCGCCCTGTGAGCCCCACGTGAAAACCTGAAAGACATTCAGTTCCATATATATATATATATATTTTTATAATCAGAATACAGACGTACAATTCACCCGAGTGGGGCGTTCTTCCATGTAGCCATAACAAGACAGACAGGTTATATACAGGACACACTGGACAATACAAGTTGCTTATGGCATGGTCGGCCGTATCAATCTTCCACGAGATGTCAATTTTAAGTTTAGGTCAAATGTTTAGTAGTCTCGGTTTACTCATCAATTACTCTAATTTATCAAGGTAACAATGAAGTGTTGGTGAGACTGAGAGGCTCTGATCACTTGATATGAATACCAGACTAGATGACTTAAAAGGTGAGGCTTCTAGATCGTCCAGCTTATAGTCGTCAGGTGGTGCTCCGTTATGCAATATCGGCCGCAATACTCGTCATCCCATGAATTTCCTCAAGCGTTTACACTAGACGAGTTTTCATCTCTTAAATTAGGAACATACTACTTTCTGCTGTCCACCTTAGCAGGTGTTTACCCAAGACGATTGTAGGTAACGATTATTGAAGGTTAACCCTGACTAAGCTACAGTTGAAGTACCTACATGTGTATTTTCTATTAGAAAGTGGCAGGTAAAAAAGGGGGAAAAAGTTGTGATCGTCGATGCAGAACAAGCATTTTTGGCAAACACCGACTGGGATTTGCAGAATCGCCAGCTGTCTAGATGACTAATTGGAGCTGGCCTGAATCAGTCACCAGCGTCAGAGCGTGTCCAATAGTCGTCAGGTGATGCCAAATTGCATAAGGTGACATAATCAGACGATCTGCAGTCGCCACGCGCTTGGCATTTAGACGAGACAATTTCTACCATTTTACTACTGAAGTCGTCAGGCGAAGCAAAATACCAGAATCGCCCGCCATAATCGTCCAGTGTACACGCTGGGTAACAAAAAGTTTTCGTTAAAACATTTATTTAAGCTGGGGTATACTGAATCCGTAACCTTGGAAATATACAAACCCTGTTTATCTTATATTCATGATATCGCAGACTAATATTTCTTCACAAATTGAGTTTGGACCCCCTCCCCCCCCCATGTTACAATTCTGTGTTAGCATCTGACGTACCCTCTATGGGAATACATAAATCTAAGCCTCTTTCAACCTACTTGCATCAACAGGACCGATATGGTTAACCCAGAATACCCTACCGAGTGAGTCATTCACTGCGCCTGTCCAAAATAGCACACCTGGTATTCCAGTGCCAAAAGAGTGGAATAACAACGCGGAAACGTGCACCGTTAGCACCTATCTAAACACGAAGTACTTAGTCCACCACCATAAAGGGCCGATTCCACCAACAGGTTGGATTTGCTGTGGTATATCTTGGTATGTCTTGCAGTGTCTTACTGTGTCGCAATGTGTTGTACCTCATTTGCCTCAAAACGTAGGCGAGTGGTGTCGGGTGTATATTTTGGTGCTCCACCACCGCGACACCTCAAGACACATCGCGACAAATAAGCACACGATGATTCAATCATAGCCCGATCTAGAAAGACAACCAAATCGGGCCTAATCTTGCTATATCGTGTGTGTTGGTGGAATCGGCCCTTAACCACCACCACTACTACCTCCACCACACGACGCCATGGGGCGTTACCACTACACGACGTCAACCAGCACTGACTCTGTTCTCCAGGCCTACTGCCGTATCTCCTCTGTTATCAGACTGCATGTCCTGTGGGTCTCCTCCTGTACTCAATGGTCAGTCATATCTAACGAGATTCCCCGCCTTACTGGTCTACTTTTAGCCCCAGGTGGATCCCTCCCCGGAGGCTGTCGCCAAACGATGATACACAGTGACTGCCGCTGGCTGCGTTCGTGTTGGCAACTCTTGTGATGTACGATGTGCGCTAGTGTAAGAGTGGAGTTCTCATGATCACCAGAATGGAACAGGAAATGTTTGGATCTATATCTAATTGATAGGTTCAATCATGTAAGGTTGATATGATGGTCAGCTAATAACATTAACATTATTGATTGTTTTTATTTTGATGTACTGGGTTCAAAACTGTGTGGGAACCCCTATTCTTACCTACTTAGATCAATGACTGAGCATCCTAACTGCCTAAGCTCATTATGTTCAATTGTTTTCAAAGGATCAAACTACCCAGCTGGATGTCAAAGGTTGGCACTCACAAGTGTGTTGTTTATTCAACAAGTGCTCTACTATCATGTATATAACTAATGTCTAATTGGAACATTCAAACTGCTTGTTAGTTAGTTTTCACATTTTATGATCGATACCCCCCTGTAAGCCCATTATCTGGGTAAAGGTGATTCTAGTATTCTCGCGACTGGAGGCGGTAGAGGATTAGGAGTGACAGCTCCGGACCGGCTACTCCAGTATAAATAAGAATCCTAAAAAAAAACTTTAAAAATCTGCGTTTCTGGAAATATTGGCACTGACATTTTAGTACCTTAACAAAAACGGATTATACAAATACGTCAAGCTTTATCAGGATATATATTCCATAAATTATTTACGGATTATACCTTAGTAATTCTTTAATGTAGTTTCATTACTGGACAGTCAACCTAAACTGTTGTAAATTACACTGAAGATCAGCACCTTGGTAGTAGGAATTTGAGTGGTTGTAGTGCAGTGACTTTTAGATTTACCTCAATTAAAAGCATGAAATAACAAAAAAATGAGGTGGTTGTTTATAGTAATGAGAAACAATATATTAGAACATACATGGGACCAACATTTAACATCACTATTCCTCCAGCCTGAGACCTGACACCAGGTCCGCCTGGGCTCAAGTCAAACGGCCCTATTGATAAAACAGCAGACTTTACTTTTCCCCCAACGGTCGCGGGCACTCACAAAACCGCCGACAGAAACGCTATATAAAAACGTCTCCCAAATACACAAAAATACCCATCTCTACAACACACACGTTCCCTGTTAAATCCCGATTACTCTGGCAGGATTTATTTCGCCTGTATTTGCGTACGTGGTGGGTCATTTAACTGTATCAGCATAGACACAATTCTCTTGATTATACACTCCATTGTATCAGTTTCTTGAAGCATAATACCCCTATATGACAATTCTAATTTCTGATGACTGCATTAGAGCAATGGTTCCAAGAATTGCATTTAGATTCAAGCAATTTAATTTCTGAGGATTACCCCAATTGGCGCTATAGTCCACCCCCTCGTTAGGTAGATGCTCTAACAGCGAGTATAAAATTGATGGGATAGTATGAATTTTACACAGTAAAATCAGTAAAATATTGCATACTCGCGAATGTGCTATGTGTCAAATCTGATGTGAGAAAGTTTAGCTAATTTCACTGTTCTATATTCTTTATTTACTACTTAATCAAATAGCTAGTAGGCACGGCCATAGGTTATATTTTCCTGGAAATGATTCCCGATAACATAAATTTCATGTAAATTAGGTGAGTCTGCCCATAACACCTGTTTGGGGAATGAAGTCAGTACATGGTAACAAATAGGTGCTGAGGTCCAGAAACAGGTGACACTATTTCTATGAGCGACCTGCATCTATAAATAAACCAGTAAAGGGAGAAGCACTGCAGGCTTCCGTTGTAAACACCAGGGGCAATCCGAAATAGTGAACACTGATGGGGCTGAGATGAACTATTTAGTAGAGTGAGTTATCCACTGGTATAAAGTACCAGGTTTCTCCTGTATGGTGATTAAAAACACATTAAATACCGGAAGTAGTATTACACGTGGTTACCATACACGCTACAAGGTGGCAGCCATTGGACAATGTGCAATTTTGCCTTTAGGTTACTGTACTTTCAGTTAATATCCGAGCTAGTATAACAACCTCACCCCCTGCCACCGACTTCGACAAGTAAAACTTTCTGTTTTGTTGTTCTTATATACACACGAATATAAAAGTACGTGATCTCCAGTCCACGTCTCCCCCTGAGTACTCCGAGTCGTCCATCCGTGACAGTAAACATCATGAACGGTCCGTGTTCCCACAAAGGAAGAAGACCAACTATAACGTCTCACATTTCGGAGTCCTATAACCCATTTTTATTTTGAGAGATTGTCCACTTTTTAATTGATGCACATAAAAAGTGAAGGTAATCGGGGTGTTCCATCGGGATGTCCGATCTTAGCCGATCCTAGCGAATTGTGGACTTGCTCTGTCGGGTTGTATCGTGTGAGTATACCTGGCTGCATCACTCTGGTGGAAGAGCACTTAGTTGGTTGTTGTGATTATATGGGCTGCACAGACAGGGGAAATAAGGCAAGCAGGTCTTACAAGATTTAGGAAGACCCACCCAGATAGTGCATGACACGGGCCGAATTGGCCAGGCAAAGATTTGGGCCAGTGGAAGCAGCACTTGGTCCGTGTTCTCACAAAGGACACCTCATAATAGTTCTACATCTCTTTCACCTCATATCTCGCAATCCTCTAGCCCATTTTCATTTAGAAGATTGTCCACTACGTGATAAGTGCATATGGAAAATGATGACAGTCATCCTTGTATGAGTAAAAACTAAGTAATATTAAAACTACAATTTCTTTTCAGGCAAATTTGGATGAAATGTGTGCATTTTTCTTTTCTAAACTAACACTGCCGAGTCTCTCTCAGTCCTTTTTGGAAAAGAAACCCCACTATCTTGTCACGATGACATATCTAACCCTCTTATCACTGAGATGGCTAAAACGTGGATAATCACGGCAGTAACGACTATTGGTCCCTTATATGATATGGTAAGAGAAGGGGGCCGTCTCAGCTTTAATCTTTTGTGTGTCCAGAAAATCAACAGTAATAGCAGTCTTAGTTTGGCAACCAACCCCTTCTACGATATAGGGGTTGGTCGGGTTAAATCACATACGGTATCCCTCTGTGTCGCCTCCAACCTAGTACTTTTGTTCTATTTATTCTCTTAAAGCACATACACTTAATATGAAATATCCATAGCTAACAAATTGATAAAGAAACCAAGATGTATGTTCAATATATTTTGAAATAATACACAAGAAAGGAAATAAGAAAATGGATAATTGGCTTCGAGGTAATGATATATATAACACACTCTCCAAGCAGTACAACAGATCTGGTACGAGAGTAACAAACAAGTCCTGCTACTGGGTCAAGGTGGCTTATTTAACCCGACCAGAGCTAACGTTGTGAAGCTCTGGTTGCCAGTGTATAGCAGTCTTTTCACGAACAAGAATACGATCTTGTGAACGGTTAACACCAGGTGGCACCACTGTGCTTCGCGCCGCCAACACTCACCAAGTCGTACAACAACTAGTCACTTGCTTCATCTGCCACTGACCTTCTCCTGTAAACTGCTACTAACACGATTTACGCTGTCAGTCCGACCCCCCAGCGGGAATCCTTTATACCAAATCTGACACAAAGTGTAGCAATCCAGGGGACGATGCTATCACAGCAGTGGTGCCGGAAGTTATTCAACATACGTTTGGTTCCCATATAAGACTTAGTTACCTAGAATATTACCTGAATGATGATAGTGTTTTTCAATGATTGTGAAATCACTGGTGAACATCTATAAAGTCATCCTGGATTTATTATGGATCTAGATTCCACAGACAGGCAGTGCGTCTTATCTAAGGGTGATATGAAACTAATGCGTTTGTAATACCTCTTTAGATTATCCCTAGAGGAAGTAAAGGGATTGCATCGTGTTCTATGATATTCAAGTTCTAGTTTGGTAGGTTAACATGGATATCAGCGCATTAGTATTTTAGACAGGGTTTAGATAACACAGGAACAATGTAAAATACTGGCATACCTGACCAGTATATCTATCTTTATCTATGTGGAACCGAGACAATTAACAGCTATTCCTATATACCCATTATTGAACTAACTAGAGTTACATACAGCTGCTGGGGGGTGCATTAAAAATAAGTTTTGTGTCGAGGTTGACGTTTTCGTCCCGCTCTCATGTTTTCGTCCCGCTCTGACGTTTTCGTCCCGCTCTGATCACGTGATACAATACAGCCATTTGCTTCGGAAGTGTTTCAGGTAAAGAATTAAGCATTTTTATCGATATTTGAAGGTATATAGGAATAGGGAAACCAAGTACCGGTAAGCAAAAGTCAAAGTTACTCGGTAAGGTTTGGAGAAATTACTGCCCGCGGCTGACGCCTTGGGCAGTAATTTTTCCAAGCCTTACCTCGTAACTTTGAACTTTTGCTCACCGGAACATAGTTTCCCTCTATAATCGATATTACAACATTTCTATTTCGCCACAGCTATTCATACAGAAGATTACATATCCGTTTTTCGTTTTATCACAAACAACAGACCAGATGGCGTCCTTCAGCATGACTTTCTGCGCATCCTACCTTGTGGAGTGAGAATATAGTGACTTACCTGTGAGTTGGCGGTAACGATGGCACTGTGGTATGACCCTGCGGTGACCTTGACGACCCGCGCGTCTGACAGGACGCTCACACAGCACGGCGTCCGCCTGCGAGTCACGTGATACGTTATGTAATTATTACACGCCCAACACGAGGAGCAAATAGTATGTTCAGCACTGATGAACGAGGGTGGAATTATAAAAGATTAACAATTAAAATGTTTGTCTTCTATTTTTTTTATATATATATTTTTTTATTAAGGTGGGTACCCACTGCTTCCGACACACTCCGACAAGGCTTACGACACACTACGACAAAGAAAATCCCTGTCGGAAGGGCTCTGTTGGAGTGTATCGTAGAGCCTTGTCGGAGTGTGTCGTAACGGTTTGGCGGGAAAAGAAAGGTTGCCACGGTACCGACACACTCCGACACAAACGGCTCCCTTGTGGGACTTAATTTATATAGGAAATATACTGAAAAATATGTTTTTCTTCAATTTTCGAAAAGAAAAACGTAGTGAATTGATGTCTTTTATCAAGAGTATTAGATTTCCGAACAAATATCTATAATCATGTATCTCAGACCTGGATTATGATTTTAAAAGTATATGATTATTAAAAATGTTTATCATATCTGTTTCTGAATATGTTCAATGGACCATTTGTAATGCATATCCCTATATAACAGAGGATACAATGTTGTATATATGATATTATAACAGTTTATAAAGGCGCACGTGTGTGGGTGGGGGGCAGTGCTTCCGACACACTACGACACAAGCCGACCTCTACGATAAATTAAACATGTTTAATCTTGTCGGAAGGGCTACGACACGGCTACGACACGGGCGCTGTGTCGTAGTCATGTCGGAGTGTGTCGCAGTGTGTCGGAAGCCGTGTCGGAACGGTGTGTCCACTGCTACGACAAAAACCCAAAACGTTCGATTCTGTGTCGTAACGCTTGTCGGAAGGCTTGTCGCAGTGTGTCGTAGTGTGTCGGGAGCTCAGTGGACACCCACCTTAATGCACAAAAAGAGGAAGGTACATAAATGACCTCTGCATTGCAGTTCTTATAGTCATCTCGTTACCGATTACATTTTTCTCCTGTTAACATATCTCGTCTTATATAAATACAGTATATACAACAATATTATACAGGTGTGGGTGATGATGGTAATGAAATGATATTTGTCTGCGGGTCATTTGCTGTAACCCACTACCAGCTACTTCTATAACTGCCTTTGTCGGGTCCAAAAAGCAATGGGTTGATGAGGTTCATGTATATCAGTCTGTAGTGATTGGTCATGGTCAGCTGAGTACTTAGACTGGCCTCAGTCCCTGTATCCTACCCCTCCACCCCTTCACACATTCATGGGCCAGTCAGAGAAGGACACATACTATAATGAATTGTATTCCGATTTTCTTTAATCATTTAATGAATGTTCATAATCATAGACTTGAGCAAGTCTACTGAGTACTTATATGAGACTTTACGATACTGAACCCTACCAATGTCAAAGAGTTGGCACGCAGTTAGTGAAGGGAGAGATTTTGTAACATGCTGAAAGTCTCTAGAACTTCTCCCTAACCTAGTCAGCGCATCTGAGCGTGCCCCAACGTCCAATAACACTGTTTACTTGTCCCATCTCTGTCTTATGGTCAGGTAATCAATAGCTACTAAAACCTGTCAATACATACACAATATTACCATGATTTCGATCTGAGTGGCCGTATTCTCCGCGTAGTTGACGCGAAGTAACTCCGAGCGATAGCGATGAGTATTACGGACACACAGATCGAAATCATGGTAATGTTGTATTTATAACTCACCTTTCGAGTAATTATTAGGTAAAAAATCTTGTATATTTGATGCAAGAGCCGTGTATTGTTTATATAAATTAGTTCCTATAATGTCCGTTATGTGGCCGAAAAAGCCGTATTCTCCTAGGAGATTCCGGAGGTCCGTATTCTACTCAGTAGCGATCTGTAAGCTTCATAGGCTTAGTATGGAGACTCCGTATTCGGTGGGTAATAAATTATCAAACAGACTGCTATATCATCACATACCTATCAAGGACATCTCCATGGCCGAGCTGCCCATGTCGTCCACGTCCCCAACTCCAGACCTCTGTCTCTAAGGCGACGGGAGAGCAGGATGCGCCCACTGCGTAAAGGTCAAGGACATATCTAGTATTGACTCTATAATCAGTAATGATGTATCACCTGTTTAAAAATCAACTACATTATGGACATAGTAAGCAATAACATCTGTGTAAACATTAACTATATAGTCAATGATGACGCATCTACTTTGTGAACTAGTACATGTTATGCCATAATCAGTTATATCTTTGATTTGGCTTGGTGTATCGTTTTGATTAACAGGACGAAAGTCAAGAAAATTGAAGACAACAATGAAACATTAATTTTACACTATATACAAGTTAATGGTCCTCCATTGCGCACTGGAGGAAACGCCTTTTGGTTTTTGTGAAAGGAAACATTTGGTATTTAATAAAGGACACTTAATAATACACATATCCCAATATACGACTATAGCCAATATCACAATCTGACTTACCTTTAAAGAGGTTGAGTTCACCAGAAGATAAAGACACTTTTCTTTCAGCATTCAACTTGGCTTTCAGAAACGATCCCAAAGAAGTCGACCTTGTCATAGACCCAAACCTCAGAAAGTCATCATCTTTGACCTTGGATTGACCTTCGCCTTTTGACCTGGACAAAGACGTCTCCTCCTTCGGCGTTTTACTGCCAGCAGCAAGGTTGATGGAGTCCTGACTGCTGGACTTTGACATGCTCTCTAGGTCCATGCTGTTCTGTGAGGAGACAAACGAGAAGCGGTCTATTGAAGTCTTGATGTTGGACACCACATTCTTGGTGAGTGTGGTCACGTATTCCTGCACGGCTGCCGGTGAAGATGGCACGTACTGCAGGATGTTCTCAATATTCTTCACAAACGGACTTGAAGGTTCCTCCTCCTGCCCAAGGTCACCGGACACCTCCTTTATGTCTTCAACTCCATACAGGAGCTTCTCCAGACATTCCTTCGCTTCGTGCTCATTGAGGAATGAGCTCTTGGACTTTGTAATGGAAGAGGGACCACCAGGCTGAGTTTGTTTCTTGCTCCCTCGTAGGAGATCGGTGAGCACATCGCCACCTTCCCGCGACACTTCGGGCGATCTCAGTGGCTCTGGAGAGTGACCGCGCCTCACTCCCAGCTCAGACTGGAGAAGGTCCTGTTTGACCTCCGCGCCATCCTGAGACTCGGCTGGAGTTTCTTCATCTTGAGCTTGTGGCAGGGACTCCTCCAGCTTAACATACTCCAAGTGCACCACGTCTCCAGCCTCGGAGTCCGTCATGTCTGACTCAGACTTATCGCTAAGTGTTCCTTGCCGACCAAGGACATGCGATCTTGGTTGATTCTCTATAATTTCTTCTCTCTCACCAAGCATTTCATGACTGAGATCTTCAAATTCCTCAGCATTGATCACCTCATTCTCATCTTCATTTATCGACACTTCCAAAGGTTTCTTATCAGGTGTCGAGAGGCAGGAGCTGTCATCGTTCCCACTCTCTTCCTTATCGTGGCCACTTTTATTGCTGTCTCCTTCGGGTTCACTTTCACTCATGGTATTTGTGTCTTTCATCGCCATGTCCTTCGGCAGCTTCAGCCCCAGAGGACAGTTGTGAGCACTGCTGATGATGCAGGCGTCTGTGGTTTCTGTGTAAGTGTAGATCTCCTGCTGGCACTTCATACACGTGGAAGGCCTCGTTCTGTGAACCTGAATGTTATTATTTACAATAGGGGACCCTGAGCGACTGCGGCATAGCGAGAGTTGAGTCACACTCCGAGACGACAACCCCGAGTCTGAACTCCTCCCGGACTCACTACTCGGGCTTTTTCGATCGGACGGAGTTTTCAGTTTCTCCACCAAGGCTAGCGTGTGCTGCCCTCCGCAGGCTACAGCCAGCACCTGCCGGCCCTCGAGGTACTCGATCTTTTGCGGGGAGAGGGCTTTCTCCACCTTATTGAGTCCCAGCTGCACCCCGGTTCCCCACGTCCATATCTCACCGACGTCACTCACCACACATGTATGCACCTCCCCGCAGGAGATCTGGGCGATGGTCACGCGCATCTCCTCGCCGGACATGCTGTGCGTGCACGGCGTCAGGGTCTCCGTGATCTTCACGAGGCGTGGCTCGGGGAAATGCCCCACCTGCCCCAGTCCGCACTGACCGCTGGTGGAATCCCCCCAGCAGTAGACGTCACCGCCGAACGTCACAGCACCGGTGTGCGTGCCCCCACAGGACACGTCGAGAACCTCCTGGGCTGAAATGCATGAATTTCAGTCAAGGTTATTCACTGAATAGAGATTGAAGGTGCTTGATAGTTTGTTTAATACGAGCTCATGTATACTGTATATATTATTGTGATGTGATAGTTGTGGCCACTAACCAAGAATACCCAATAGTTGTCTTGTTTTCCCAATTAATAGTGTTACATTTTGTTCCATATTTTAGGGTATTGTCCAACTAGTTTCGGCTAGTATATATCATTGTTTCTATATGAAATCAAAACAGTTTTGCGCCTGCTGGATTGTCTCCGCTTTCCCGTTGGGGTGCGGGGGACAGATTCGTTCGGCGGAATTTTTTATTGTTTCTATGTCTACATGCAGAGTAAAACCAAATTATTTGTAATCCGTTAACTGGCAATACATGGAAACCAGCGAACGCACTGGTGAGTATTATCAGTATGAATAAAAATTTAAACAATTATTTCCCACCAAGAATGAGGTAAATGATATTTCAGGCTCATTCAAGAATAAAATGAACAAGATCAAGATCTATAAGTATTTTCTAACCCACTCCTTCAATAAATTTTGTTTTTTTCCAAATGATATTGATATGAAGAAAGAGAAAATAATAGATATGGATAGTAGTATACATAGCTGTATAGACCACAGAATCAATTGTTTAAAATCAGTCATGCGTGGTGCTCCGCAGATTGTTCTTTCGTTTGTTTATTGCCCAATCTATTGTCTTTTGGTCGAGGTTGTTTGTATTATGAGCATACCGTGCCGGGAAGTCTGCGCCGGGTCACCTTAAGGGATTATCTCGGGTATTGTTCGCGTTCAGCGGAGCGTGGTGCTCCGCAGGGGCAAACATTGTGCTCCGCAGGGGTAAACACGGCCGAGCACACATTTCGGGGCGGCTCGAGCTGCGGGGTAAACACGTCTCAGAGGGGTGCAGTGTTTGCCGTCCGTAATTAGTTTAACTAGAAAGCCTCTGTGTATGTATGTATGTATGTATGATCAACAAGGTGTTTAACTTATGCGCGCCCCTCCTGTAGGTGAAGTACGGAACTAGATTGATAACACTAAGTCTATGGAATATAAGTATTATATATATATGTATATATGTATATGTACATATGTATATGTATATATGTATATATGTATATGTATATAGTATATATGTATATATATATATGTATATATTGTGCATATTTATATATGTATGTATGTATATAACATGTATTAGACATAATTAGAGTATAAGTATGTATATGACACGTATTAGATATAATTAGAGTAATATATACTGATATTGATATAGATAATGTATAAGATATAAGATAAACATTATATGTGTATTACATATATATATAAATAATATAATAATAAAACCTAACAGAACAGTTAAGTTAATAGTTAAGTATTAATACTTTATTACTATATATATAATATATATCCCTCCGTAATTAGTTTAACTAGAAAGCCTCTGTGTATGTATGTATGATTAACATGGTGTTTAACTTGTGCGCCCCTCTCCTGTAGGTGAGGTATGGAACTAAATTGATAACACTAAGTCTATGGAATATAAGTATATCAGGATAAATGCGAAGAGGAGACTGAGTCTCATGACTATCCTTCTGTGTATGGGAGGTGACTGGTGCGCAGTACCTGTACCGGCGCACCTGTCCCATACCGAACCCCACCTGGTGAGGTGTGGAGGTATCAATTTAGGGTAGACCCAAGCGACCTCTGTAATTAATACATCAAATAACCCACATTATTTGTATACATATGTATATATGTATATAAATGTATATATGTATATATTATGCATATTTATATATGTATGTATGTATGTATAGAACACATATTAGACATACTTAGAGTAATATATATTGATATTGATATAGATAATGTATTAAGATATAAGATTAATAGTTATATCTGTATTAGATATATATATATATAAATATAATAATAATAATTTATAAAGACCTAACAGAACGCATCTAGTTAAGTATTGATACTTTATTACTATACATGTACATACTGAATCACAAGTGTGGTATGGTATGGTATGGTACAGAATGACAACATTATAAATATGATAATATAATATATAATGTCATATGATATGGTATAGTATGGCATGATCAAACTACAAAACTATTCTATTTTTTAGAGTGTACACATACACATACACACGGTTTGAATGTAAGGATTTATTTACAACCTCTAAGTTTAACTAGCCTATACTATACTATAGGGTAACATCACAAACTAATCAGAAATCATTCCCAGTCTT
Source organism: Alentia gelatinosa (assembly GCA_950022655.1). NCBI lineage: Eukaryota > Metazoa > Annelida > Polychaeta > Phyllodocida > Polynoidae > Alentia > Alentia gelatinosa. The sequence continues at coordinate 26,437,371 of OX465589.1, forward strand.
TTAGACATGCTATGGTAGGTTAAGGTAAAGGTAATAACAATGAACCATTCATATAAATCAATAGTATTCATTTAGCTAAGCTAAGCTAAGCTAAGTTAAGATAAACCAAGTAAACTATAGTAAATTAAGTTAAATGACTGCACCATGTTCGGTCATCCTCCTGAATACCTATCTGTATGGTTCTACGAGAACTACTATGTATGAAGCTAAAAAGCTGAGCTAAGCTAAGCTAAGTGTGACACGGGATCATGTCTTAAGAAACTGTTTTACTTAACAAAAACTATGGTAAAACTAGTTAATGGTATATACTATATATGAAATATACCATTAGTCAGCACCACCTGTTTGAATACCAGTTTGTATGGTCCAGTGTGGAACTAAAGCTAAAGCTAAAGCTAAAGCTCAGACAAAGTCATAACTGAATCACTATTCACATTGTCCGTTGTATCACTGGTCTGAATCACTATCTTCGTATCCGTGTTCCATGTGTGATACTTTATCAGGAGGTGTCAAACCTGTGTGTACTCCATCACAGTGTCTTTTGAAACCACTATACTTTACAACACCTTTCACCACTCCGACGTTATGTGGTTTCTCAACCGTTGTAGATGACTCGCTAGGTATAAGTGGTTGTGTGGGGGGTGATGGTGATGGTGGTGGAATTAGTGAGTCGAGTTCTATTAGCTGTGGTGACATCTGTGAAGAGTTAGGTGGGCGTGACGAGGTTGAAGGTCTTGCATAAGGTTTATCATTCTTCCTTTTGTGGGAGCGGGGTACAGGACCAGGACCAGGACCAGTATCAGGACCGCACAGTTTTGAAGGTATCATTCCTGGCGACGTCTTGCACTCGGTACTGTATCGAGAATATGATATCATAGCTATTATATCGATATACATTACATAATTAATACACATACAATAATTAATAATAATATAGATAATGATAATGATAATTACTTATCATACATACATTACATACATACATAGTAATACATAGGTGCTATTTAATGTGATATCATAACAATACATATTAATATAATGTATATAGATAATCATCTGATAGTTGTATACAAGAATACATGATATACAGAGATATATTGATGGTTATAGTATGATAATAGTATCATATCAATAGACACTTACAAAGAATCATCTACATGATGTAATAACAATATTAATAGTATGATAATTATAATAACCTTACCTCAAATCTATAGGTTCGGTACACCGATCATTTTCCTCTTCATTTCCCGTGGAGGTATCTTTTTCAGGTAACTGTACCGTGAGTTCGGTATCTTCTATACGGAAGGACTCACATGGTTCTGCTGGAGGCACTACATGTTTTACACGCATTGTTGAGGTTCCACGGTCATGATCAAATCCTGATATATCATCAACATTGTCGGACTCGATATCCAATCCACTGTTGTTTGATGATCCAGGTGTATTGACATTATCCGTAGATGTATTGTCAGAAGCACATTTTCCACATACACGGTCACAACATTTAAGTAATATTCCTTTCCGGGCAAGATGAATTAATAAGCTTATGAGAATGACGAATACTACACCTACTCCTCCGGCACCGGTCGCGCTGACCACGACAACCATCATTCGACCGGATCTGTTAACCACTTTATCAATACCCTTCACGTTAGAATCGCCCTCAACGGTGTTTGGTTTAACAGTTTTATCCTTATTACCGATAGTGTTATCCCTGACTTTAACTGTATTTTCATGAACCACGACTTCAACACCGCCTAGAACCTTTTCGGTAGATGTATTGTCATCCATGAGATCTTCGATGTCCATGTTAGTGTCTAATTGCATATGTGTTTCAAGTTCATCGATCGACGAAGTTATCCTCTTACATTGGTCAGTGTCTATCACGCTTCTTGGTAGACTTGAACACGAATCAGCTATGGGATTCCTTCTGAGGTCTATTCTGGTGAATCTATCCGTTGGGAAATCACCTATAGTCCCGATATTGTTGCCGCGAAGGTCAAGTACAGGATACCCGGTGGATTTTCGGTGATGGACATCGGGCATGCTGTATAATCCAATGTTGGTGCATGAAATTACTCCACGTGATGGGTAACAGACACATCTTTTACCAGGTCCGCATTCCAGTAAGGCCTCAATTTGCATGAGCAATATAGCAAAGACGGGTAGTATGAAGAATGGCCTCATGATGGCTATGAAGATGACTGACTTGATCCTGTCGATGTCCTTAGTATTCTGAGTCAATAAGATTAATGACATCTTCTTATACTAATCAAAGAGGAAAGGGGTGTCACTAAACCCGGTGTCAGCCCGGTGTCAGTGAGGCGGTAGCGATACCGGAGAGGGTGACACTATCCAATGACATCTTGATAAGATCACCTTTCAACCGACACATGTGTATCCGACCGCTCGCGGTAGCTGCCTGCAATACACACTCATTCATTTGTAGCAGTAGATAGTCAATGATTATCACTGATCTCTAAATGTGGTAATGATATGGGTATTGACACTGACATTAACACCGACAACGATGTCAATATTTAACATGCCTCTTGAACATGTATTTAAATTATTCCTCAATAGAAAGTTAAATATTCAATTCAAACTACTCACGAATTATATTTCATTATTTCATGATTTAGATTTTTAACTATCCAGTTATCCCCTACTCATTATTTCAGATGTAACCTTAACATAGTCAAGATCGCATTGCCTTATTGTAGACATTACCTGATAAGGTATACACTCTAATACCAATTTTGATTAATTAGGTTTAGTTATTCAGTCTTAAAAGGACACTTTACATAAAGTTACAGCCCCTTTTAATGTATAGCTGAGATGTGAGACACCTACATATACAGGCTACCTACACAGCTACAAAACCTTGAGTAGGTGACATGTAAACAGTGACGCATTCTGATGACATTGATACAACTCATAGAGGTGTATGGTAATTTTACCCTCTGCCAGGGGAAATGCGTCATTTTTTTCCGGGGAGACGTGTTGTACTAGTATACAGTCAATAGGATTTTTTTTACCATTATCATTATTACACGGGTAAAAATTACTCACCATTGTGGATGTACTGGGAAAAATTACCAATTCTCAAGGGTGTTTATCCGATTACTATAATCCCTTTTTAATCGGTATTAGATTATTACAACACACTACAGTCGATTAAATCCATGCCTCAACCTGTTGATTCTTTACCGCACAACAAGGTGGATGTTTGGTTTATATACGGGGTATTACACTGTCTATTCATCACATCGCTCTATGGGATATCCTTGCTGTTAGACTACCTGCTGATTTCAATCCTACCATGGGAAACCTTACCATCACCATCGCAGATTACCGAATGGGATTTTCTACACCGTAGATTGATTGAGCATCAATTACGTGAGGTCACGTTATTGGCATATTCTATCTACCATCATCGACGTGAGAAAACCCAACACTAAAGGTATGTATCATTGATTGCAACCTGTATCCGACAGCTCGCGGTAGCTGCCTGCAATACACACTCATTCATTTGTAGCAGTAGATAGTCAATGATTATCACTGATCTCTAAATGTGGTAATGATATGGGTATTGACACTGACATTAACACCGACAACGATGTCAATATTTAACATGCCTCTTGAACATGTATTTAAATTATTCCTCAATAGAAAGTTAAATATTCAATTCAAACTACTCACGAATTATATTTCATTATTTCATGATTTAGATTTTTAACTATTCAGTTATCCCCTACTCATTATTTCAGATGTAACCTTAACATAGTCAAGATTGCATTGCCTTATTGTAGACATTACCTGATAAGGTATACACTCTAATACCAATTTTGATTAATTAGGTTTAGTTATTCAGTCTTAAAAGGACACTTTACATAAAGGTACAACCCCTTTTAATGTATAGCTGAGATGTGAGACACCTGCATATACAGGCTACCTACACAGCTACAAAACCTCGAGTAGGTGACATGTAAACAGTGACGCATTCTGATGACATTGATACAACTCATAGAGGTGTATGGTAATTTTACCCTCTGCCAGGGGAAATGCGTCATTTTTTCCGGGGAGACGTGTTGTACTAGTATACAGTCAATAGGATTTTTTTACCATTATCATTATTACACGGGTAAAAATTACTCACCATTGTGGATGTACTGGGAAAAAATTACCAATTCTCAAGGGTGTTTATCCGATTACTATAATCCCTTTTTAATCGGTATTAGATTATTACAACACACTACAGTCGATTAAATCCATGCCTCAACCTGTTGATTCTTTACTGCACAACAAGGTGGATGTTTGGTTTATATACGGGGTATTACACTGTCTATTCATCACATTGCTCTATGGGATATCCTTGCTGTTAGACTACCTGCTGATTTCAATCCTACCATGAGAAACCTTACCATCACCATCACAGATTACCGAATGGGATTCTCCACACCGTAGATTGATTGAGCGTCAATTTTGTGAGGTCACGTTATTGTCATATTCTATCTACCATCATCGACGTGAGAAAACCCAACACTAAAGGTATGTATCATTGATTGCCACCATTTGGTATTCAGTTTATCCAATGACTAGCTAATAATGATAATTAGTTAGACAGTTATTAATTAATCATTGTTATATCATTATCATACTATTAATGACAATGATTAATTAATATTAATAATTTATTCAGTTTCAACGATGTTATTAATGATAAATAGATGTATAACAAAAGCACTAATACAATATAATATAATATAATATAATATAATTTTTTGATAACTTCACTTTATTGTCACATTTTGAGAATACATGGTGTTTTCTTGTCCTTTGTGGGAAAGTATATATGTGTAACAATGCAGTAGGAGAAGACCGTTAGTGACACATATCACTGGTTTCAATCGGCTTCCCGATATATACCCTTTAGTCTTCCTTAGGATACAGAACAAGATTTTTTCGATACAGCGAGACATAGAAAATTGGAGATTCATTAAATAGCGTATATTAAACATTCACTCATATTGGTTACTTGGAATAATCATTTTGTGATTGTTGGTATAGTGGACTAGTCTCAACAATATGTTTTATAACTGGAAGTAATTCCTACAACACACACACACACACACACACACACACACACACACACACACACACACACACACACAATAGTTCCAAGTAGAATTATTAAATTTGTTGGATGGAATCCTTCATCATTCTTTTTTGTCAGGCTTTTAAACTCACGAAGGGTTTCCATCTGTCTCATGAGGGGCGACAGATTGCTCCATTTGTGATACATAGATACGCCGTACTGGTTGTGTATACCGTACAGTAAGGTTTGTGTACCTTTAGTACGGGTGCTGTTCTCATCCTTGTGGATGGGTGTGGTGACATCGAGATTTTCTACATTCTGGGCTCGTTTATAGACATATTTTAACAAGTGAGATTTCCTTCTCTTCTCTAATTTTGGCATATTGTATAATGCATGTGCATAATTTGTGTGCGTTCTTTGTTCTACACGGAGGATGGATCTCAAACATCTATTTTGCATGACCTGATACCCTGTACAGGGAGGCGGTGAGACTAACATGAGGGTGAGGACTTTCTTTATAACCCGCTTACTAACAAAATGAAACAAAAGACTTCTTTTAACATAAATAAAAGACATGTTTTTTATCACACAAATTGATTCAGTATTTCTCATTGTGTTATGAATAATTGTATGATACTTCGCGTGTTATCTATCAGTATATCTTATGTTAAAGTATCTGCTGTCAATCTGATTTTTTTTTTCATGAGATTTTCTGTTTTGATTCTCGAGATTTTCTGTTTGGATACTATGGCCAATATAGACAAACTTTATGATTTTAAACAAGTACAACTCAACAACTGCCCAACTCGGTTTGGATCAAGGTTTTATTAGTTTTAAAATTATTTACAATTAATCACAGGTGTAATCACTCCCTCCGCCCGCCACACATCTGAAAAACAACAAACATATACTGAGTCATGAATACAATTCCTCAAAATATTTACATGATAATAGGAAATCATAGCAAGATTGCATGTAAGTGCCACCACCATATACGATAGTATCACTGTGTGCTAAATAACATAGTAATCATTGTGAAAAGCCTAAATAACCTAGTAATCATTGTGAATAGCCCTATAGGCGTTTTTTAATATTAGGAATAGCACACTAACCATCGCGGTCTATCCATTCCCTGGTCATATCAACGATTTGAATTGAAAAGAAGAAAAGGATAGGGTTCCTATTATTATTATTATTATTTTATGTGGCACAAAGAAACATCTTTTTTCATGAGCGACCCTAACGAATGTACACAGATATGAAAATCTTTTGCCCCAGATACCTTCCCTTCTTTTAATTTTTCTGGAATTTTTTTGACACGTATCCGTGTAGAACGGGTCCTAGGTCCCCCTAGCGTTAGAATAAAGGTCGTAGCAGTATTGCCCTCTGGTGTAATTTGTACCGTTTTCTAATTAAACCAAAGAGTGACAAGAATGATGTTTTGGTGAAACTATCATGAGGGTAAGGAATTTCTTAAGGAAGTTTATGACTCACCTTAAAGTTCATCAAAGTTGTAAAAAAACGAAAAAAACCCACAAATCACTTCGGAGTTCTTCTGATTGGACGACTGAAAATGGAGAAAAGTTTGTATCAGTTTCAAGTTATATAATTTTGGATGTAGTACAATAACTTAGATAATGTAGATAAAAACTTAGATAACGTAAATCAAAAGATTCGGGCCCCACATTACAACTGAAAGTGATAAATACAAACAGATTAATGTGTGTGTGTGAGTGTGTGTGTGTGTGTGTGTGTGTGTGTGTGTGTGTGTGTGTACATTGTAGGGAGACAAACAGTACAGCATATCACCTCACACGGGATAAGTAGCATTTGAGCCCATTTCTTATAATAAAACAATGATGTATTGGTAGAAGGGGTGTACTTCTTGGCACGTAGATAAAAAAAACTTCTGGCTCCACATTACATTTGAATGTGATAATACAGACAGATTAATGAGAGTCTGTGAAGTTTCTGCAGGTTATTTTTGGTTTTTAAATCGGGCTCTTTTAAAGAGCCCTGCAAAAAATTATTCTCGGTATTCGATTGAATGGTAAGCTAGTGATTTTGGTGTATAGTGTAAGGTGGTACGCATACATTTGAAGGGTAGATTCATGTTCTGTGAAAGGTGTCACAAACCCTTGATTTCCATATTTTGTGAGATACACCATGCTTATAATGGAGTGGTATATTAGTTTAACTACCCTTCAAATTACAGTTTTTACCATCCTTCATAATTACATTTTTAGTTAACCTAGCGACGTTAGACAAGATTTATTTGCATTCATGGTTTTATATGAGCAACCTTTTTTGAAGCGACCTCTAGTGGATACACTGGTAACCTGAGCTACATATACGATCGAGTATAACATTATCTTAGATTGGCCGCCACCTCTGTCTACACTACGTTCCAGCTAAGAGGTTGGTAACGTTAAACCATGGACGTGTCCACGGATTCTCACTCTCGGACCAAATAAGTATGTTCTACATGGGTTCTAAGATCCCAAATACTTGCAAAGAAATATTTATATGACAATAGATTCATAAAAAACTTATATCTGTGGGAATTTATCAAAATACACCTTAAAGAAGATGACAACATAGAAAAGATAAGAATCCAGGACTCTTTACAAGCAGAGTAAACAGAGGAACCAGTCACGTGAACCAGTTACAACTGACAGCCCAGAGTAAAAATAGATATGAAAAATAGCTAGAGTGACGTTCCTTTACCCGCTACCACGCCAGGTCACGGTCACGGTCAATTCAACGTGACCAGAGCTAACGTAGTATAGCTCGGGTGGCCAGTGTAACATTATCTTAGCCTGGAATAGTGAGCTAAAGTGAACCCGCTCCAACCACAGATAGCCGGTCACAAAATACTATTTCCCGATATAGGCGCACAGTACTTAGACTATGTAGATTCGAGATTATATGTCTCATCCTCCAATCTTATAGATCCATATTTTCATAAACTTAACAACTGTCATCGTAGGGCTTAGCATACAAACTCGTTCTCAACAGGCTTGCGAGAATGTTAACTCGTTCTCATTGGGTGATAAAGAGATGAATATTTCCAGCCTAAGATAAATCAGAAACTTATTTGTGCCTGGTTAGTGTCCTCGTTCGCCATCGAGTTTGGAGTGCACAGTAATATGAAGGAGGTGGTAGCTCGTAAGTGATATACTCAACCTATAACAAGATAGAAGTATTGACTTCTACGGGCTATATAATAGGTGCTTTACCTATGTTTTTCCGAAACCTTTTGAGAAACGATCACCACCTATGTACCACCTATGTTTGAAGCAAAACCTTGGATTGAGTATGTGAGCTTCTGCAAGCGTGGTTCTATTTTTTGGTTTTAGTTAGAGCTTTTTAAAAAGAGCTCTTACAAAAAAAAAAAATATCCTCTCAGTAGGCGACCAAAAGGCAAACAAACCGGTTAGGGAAGCATTAGCACTGATGGCAAAAGTAGATATATAGGAAAAGGTACTAACTCACCTTAACATTCTTTAAAGTTACGGAACTATCCATCAACTGTAAGAAGAAGTAAATTGGGTTTGTTCATTTATTTTGATAATACTCAAAGGAAAAGTATCCTATTTGATATAGTAAACGCATGCCTCTCCCGTGTGTACCGCTGAAACCAATAGAAATTATGGGATAAACGAACTGCTAAGGGGACCTGGGCAATACGGAAATTTTAAACTTGACCAACCAAGCAAAACCGTTAGAGGGGGCGGGAGTAAGAAGAAGTAAATTTGGTTTGTTCATTTATTTGATAATACTCAAAGGAAAAGTATCCTATTTGATATAGTAAATGCATGTCTCTCCCGTGTGTACCGCTGAAACCAATAGAAATTATGGGATAAACGAACTGCTAAGGGGACCTGGGCAATACGGAAATTTTAAACTTGACCAACCAAGCAAAACCGTTAGAGGGGGCGGGAGTCACAGTGTGAATATGGATGGCTAAGCAGTTTCTTCTACGCAATGACTTTGTCAAATGGTCTATTAACAAACACAATGGAGCACAACAGTTCCTATATAAGACTGTTACCTACGAGAGGATATCAATGTTCTGGTTGGAAACCAAACTACAGTACTGTTAATACAGTGATAATTACGGATATTCATTTTAAAAAAATAGGCGTGAGGTGCAGTGACATGTCTGCTACAGCATTTGCTACAACTTCATCGGAGAGACACTACAATGCAGTGGACGAAAGCCCCCCCGGTTTGTAAATACATAGTCACGTCAAATTACAAAGTTGAGTTTAATGGAAGCCATGTAACTGCTGGAAAGATAATATCTGACATAACCAAAGCATCCTATTGCTTTTTTTCCGCTCACGAACGGCACATGGTGGAATAGAAACAGGTAGGAGACTATTTCACACCTTTGGTACACACCAGAGCAAATGCTTCGTACCTATGTTTGTCTAATTAAGCATAATGATTGAAAATCTAAGGTTATCAGAAATAATACCAAGAAATAACTTAGGTATAATCTATTTTCTCCCGTACCAAATGCTATGCTGGATTTTAGTTCATGCAGACTGACCACCGTGTGGCACTACCGTCTGCACAGTGTCACATCATAATATGGGAGTTGGGTTTCTTTGGTTATAGTTCTTTGATCATACTACACAGAATATTAATAGTTTAAAGTAGTTTTTTTACTCACCGTGGTGCCACAAACACGTCAATGTAGCCATGGTAGCTACCTAAATGTAACATAAACTAAAGGTCAGCATTGAGTTCTATTCATTCGAGTAAAAAATTGTGTTGAAAACAGGGTTTAATATTCAATCGTTTTTATTTTGTATCAAATATATTGTATGGTTAGGACACACCATAATTACTCGTTCACAGTGATTATACTCGGAATAAGCCCGTTTGGCGTCTATACAGAAAGGGTTCTCAACCCATTACGCAGTGTGAAGAAGCACACGCCATCTACGGGAAAAGCGGCACACCACTCAAATGGGCGCCCTCTCGTGTATAGTGCTAACGTAAGCTACAGTAAACTACTTCCGCTGTTGGTACCGCTGCGCAAATACACGGAGGAAATATTATAGCTGTGTCACATACTAGGAATAGGAAAAGAATGGTTGGTATTGCCCTTGTACAAACTAATTTCGTGGTATCAGATGCATGGGTAATTTTGTTAAATATTGATAATATTGATTGTGTTACATATTAAATAAGACGAACTCACCATCATCCCTCTCCTCCAGCCCTACAACGATTTCCACGCGCCTGTGAAAAGAATTGCGGATAAATTTTCACAGATTCACACAGAGGCATTAGTGCCTTGAATTTCATTTTGAAAATGTAGTTCATAATATGACATGTTAAGTTTGAAATTTGACTTGATTGATGAGGATTTCGAATGGTAGAGAAATTTCACTACTTTTGGACGATAATAGAGGGATTATAGAAACGGAAGCTTTTGGACAAATAAGCAGAACATCAGTGTGAGAAGGGGTGGTGGGGGGGCTTCATTTTGAAAAATGTAGTTCATAACCTGACATGTTAAGTTTGACATTTGAGTTATTTGATCAGGTTTTCGGGCAAATCCGATTACAAAACGACATTACGGTATTGATCGACTACACCCGTACCGAGAGTGGGTGCAGGGGAGGATTTCATTGCTATGGCGGGCCGCTTGAATAGGAAGGTGACCAATTCGGGAAAAGTTAAGTGAGAACTTATTCATTTTATTCGTGTTAATACCATCTAATACTCACCGAAAAGGGATGTTGGCACTCGCCACACGCCTGGCGACCCGCCCCAGGAAAGACATGATTGCCGGCCATGCCCTCCAGAAAAGGAAAAAACCTCCTGCTGCCAAAGAAAACGCCGCAAAAACACTTCTTGCGTCCATTTTGAAAACTGCTTGAATGATGAAATCTGGGTCAAAGCCGATAAATCTGGGTCAAAAACAGACCCATTCGTAGTTTATAAAAAAGTCACTAGATAAGAGATGGGTTGTGCGTACGAGCAGGGGTTGTTATTAACTCACGATTATCATTATTTAACACACTTTTCTGGGAAGGGGAGGAGGGAGCGTCAGTTATCTTCACACGAATTCCATATATTATGGCGGAAATCCAAAAGACAGTGTGGTTAATACGGTGATAACTTCTGATCTTTCAGCCAGAAGAATACGTGTCAAGTCCAGTGACAAAGCCATGTCTGCTAGACTGTCAAGCCACAAAATTAACATTTATATCGTCCTATGGCGTCAACAGTGTAAAATGAAACCAGCACCACATTCCTCTGATCAGCAGCTGTACGAAGGTGACAGACTTGATACGGCGGAATTAACCTAACGATTTGAAAGTAAGTAAGTAAGTAAGATAGGTAAAGCCTCGTAGACTATAAGGTTGAATCTATGGGAAGCCGTGTCACTGCTCGAAACCAAGGGTGATCGAACTGTTATTGGAAATCAGGTCGCACCGGTTTAAACTTTTAGATTAATGATTGATAATAAATATATTCATATTCTACATACTGTAGTTTTGTATCTATAAGGATATTGTTTGTATCTATGGTTAGCCGAGTTTCGAATTAAATAATTCATGTGAATCGGATTAGGCTAATGTGTCACTGCTCAAAACGAAGGGTGGTCGAACTGTCATTGGAAATCAGGTCGTACAGGGTTTAAACTTTAGATTAATGATTGATAATACATATATTCATATTCTACATACTGTAAGGTTTGTATCTATGGGAATATTGTCCAGGTTAGACGAGTTTCGATTTAATAATTCATATTTAACCTTAGGCATTATACAGTCAAAATTAATTTATTATGAGGATTTAACTTAAAATATAGGTCTGGAAACATTATTATTATTCGTAAACTACAGATTATCAGGTTTCTCCTTATAGGTATTTGTGTATTTAGGAATATGTGGGATTATTTATGGAATTTAGAAATTAAAAGCTATACTATAGGCTTCGTAGGGAGTGGTGCACTGGTAGAGATATGATTAGAAAATCATTTAATATGAGATCTATTTTGAAATATCTCACTTTCAGCCGGGAAGGATACGCGTCAAGTCCAGTGACAAAACCATGTGTGCTATGCTACGAGTCGATTCGACAAGTCACAAAATTGACATTTATATCGTCCTACGGCGTCAACAGTGTAAAATGAAACCAGCATCACATTCCTCTGATCAGCAGCTGTATGAGGGTGGCAGACTTGAGACGGTGGAATTAACCTAACGATTTGTAAGTAAGATCAGCAAAGCCTCTATAGAGTACTGTCTAGACTATAAGGTTGAATCTATGGGAAACCGTGTCACTGCTCAAAACGAAGGGTGGTCGAGCTGTCATTGGAAATCAGGTCGCCCAGGGTTTAAACTTTAGATTAATGATTAATAATACATATATTCATATTCTACATACTGCAGGATTGTATCTATGGGAATATTGTCCAGGTTAGACGAGTTTCGATTTAATAATTCATATTTAACCTTAGGCATTACACAATCAAAATTAATTTATTATGAGGATTTAACTTAAAATATAGGTCTGGAAACATTATTATTCGTAAACTACAGATTATTAGGTTTCTCCTTATAGGTATTTGTGTATTTGGGAACATGTGGGATTTATTATTTATGGAATTTAGAAATTAAAAGCTATACTATAGACTTTGTAGGGAGTGGTGCACTGGTAGAGATATGATTAGAAAATCATTTAATATGAGATCTATTTTGAAATATCTCACTGGAGACATTAATATTATTAAACTATGGGTTCTTAGCTTTCTTCTCATATATATATATAATTTTGTATTTTGGATAATGTGGGAATTAGTTATAGAATTTAGAATTTAGAAAATTAAAAGTACTCAGTGATTAAAATAGCTTGTACTGCCATAGCTAGGTTCGAAGACATGTTTTCGAATGGTTTATTTTTGGTTTTGAGCATTGAATCTATGGATGGGGACTGGATTAGGGGAAACTATACTGTATGAGGTTTGTTTATACGAAATATCATTCACTTTGAACCAGTGTAGGATTTAGAATCGAATTGACAGAAATGCTCATCTATCTTAGGCTTTACTATAGGAAAGGTATGGGAGTAGAGTTCAGGTGAGGATAGTATTAGAAAATTGTTTTTTAATATTGTTTTACTTCAAATAAATGATAGGAGACAGTAATATTCGTAAATTAGAGATACTGAGCTTTCATTTGATATATATCTTGACCATTTCGGAAGAGTTGGGACTTAGATATTGATTTTTTTAACTTAGATTCGAGCAATGGATAGATTGACTATTTCGCCATAGCTGGGTTATAAAACATCTTTTTCAAAAAATTTCTTCCAGGCTTTTAACCATGAAGCTATGAACGGTGAATTGGATTAGGTTAATCTACACACACTCTAGGGTTTCTAATCTAGAGATTAGAATCAAAAGCAAATATAGTTTGTGTCTATAGACTTAATTCACGGTTGAATCATATATGCAGGAATTTGTCAGGTTGATATACATAGATCAGTGTCTAGCTGGTACTCGAGGTAGTGGGAGGTAGGGGGGATTTTATCGTCGATATAATAATCTATTTAACCGCTTCTGATCGAAATATTTCACAAAAAATTTGTTCATCGTTTCGCTGTATCGGGACATGCTCTGTGAATAACTCAACTCGTCCATAGGCGCGAGTGGATTAGGACTTTGTTTTATTTTTCTCTGTGTTCTACTTGAATCGATGATTGGCGACTTAGCTTAGAGCAAACTACACTGTCTCAGGTATGATTATACAAGATATGATAGACTTTGAAACAGGAGAGATTGATAAATTAATTAATTAATTAATGAAAATGGTACTCAACGCTGAACCTTCAACATGGGAGCAGTAGGGGAGATGGGCTCTAGGCAAGACACCATTTCGAAAAACATTTTTTACGAGCATTTACTGAGAAAAAACACTGGAGGATGAAATATTCCTAAACTAGGCAGTTTCAGCTTTTTTCTCATATATTAATGTGCAATTCAAGCATGAGGGGGGACTGAGATATTGATTTATGAAATTAGATTCGGACGGTACCTATAGGAAACTACTGAAACATTGTGACCTTACATTGCGAAGATCATACAACCGTTTTTATCTGAAAGCAGTCTAAATTGTATTCATTATCGACCTTTCCTGACAAGTGGCGTACAGATATTAGTTCATTTAGGTACGTACTAACTTTCCGTATGCGATGGGGTTTGCAACCCAGAGCATATAACATATCTGTATGCTCCGGTATGTAGATATACGCTGTCCATATGTTTCTATGGACACTAATCTATGCATCAAGTGGATAATAAATAAAGGAATAAATATGCTATAAATATAAACATCAAATGGTATTATAGGGAGACATAGTTAGTGTGGCTGAATGGAATCTATTTTCTGGCTGAAATATTCACCTCGTTTGAAGTGTATATGTGATGTCATATTGTTTTCATTCATTTAATTTCTCATGATATTGATTATTTTCTTATCCTTTATCTAACCCCCTAGTATTTTGTCCTATAGGTTTAACATTTGTAACTTGCTATCCATGCCCTCAGTATTCTCCATATATTTATATAAACACTGATCTTCCTTTTGCTCACAGGTATTGACGAATGGAGGCTGTTCGTCTGCGTAAAGAAAACCAGATCTACAGTGTAGATGAAAAAAAAAAACGAGCGCTTGCCAAATTCACCCACGTAGAGCGAACCAAGCGAGAAAACAGATCCTCTAACAGTTCAAGCACGGTGGTTCAGCATTATATTCTGCTGCTCCTGGGACATTATGAAAAAATTTGTTTGAAAAACAATTTATTTATTTATTGTAAAATGTTCCACTATTTTATAGTTAATTATTAAATTTTATCACAAGAGACATTAATATTCATAAACTACAGGTTCCAAGCTTTCTTCTGAGATATAATTTGTGTATTTAGGACAAGTCGGTACTTAGATATCGGATTTAGGAGAATAAAAGTACTCTATCAATAAAATGGCTTATGGTACCATAGCTAGGTTTTAAGACATCATTTTCAAATGTTTTAGTTTAGGCTTTAAGCATTGAATCTATGGACGGGGACTTGGATTAGGGTAAACTACACTGTCTGAGGTTTGTTTATACGAAATATCATTCAATTTGAACCAGCGGAGAAATTAGAATTGAATTAAAAGAAATGATCATCTAAGCTGAGCCTTTACTAAGGGAGCGGTAGGGGGGTTAGGCGTTGGGCCAGGCACGATTTAGAAAATCATTTATTATGAGGATTTAACTTGAATTCTATTACTGGAGACATTAACATTCGTAAACTACGGGTCCTTAGCTTTCTCCTCATATATATATTTGTGTGTTTTGGACAATGTGGTATTTAGTTATCGAATTTAGAATATTAAAAGCTTTACCATAGGCTTGGTAGGGGGGTCACGCACTGGTCGGGATACGATTTAGAAAATCATTTATTATGAGGATTTCACTGGAATTTTATCACTGGAGACATACTGGAGACATTAACATTCGTAAACTATGGGTCCTTAGCTTTCTCCTCATATATATATTTGTGTGTTTTGGACAATGTGGTATTTAGTTATCGAATTTAGAATATTAAAAGCTTTACTATAGGCTTGGTAGGGGAGTCACGCACTGGTCGGAATACGGTTTAGAAAATCATTTATTATGAGGATTTCACTGAAATTTTATCACTGGAGACATTAATATTCGTAAACTACAGATTCTCAGCTTTCTTGTGATATAAATATTGTGTATTTCGGGTGATTTTGGACTTAGATATTGGTTTTTGAAAATTAGATTCGAGCAGTGACTATTTTGACTTATTTAACCATAGCTGGGTCATAAGACTTCTTTTTCAAAATGGTTTCTTTGAGGCTTTCAGCATTGAATCTATGGACTGGGCCTCATATTAGGGTAAACTACACTGTCTGAGGTTTCCTTATATGAAATATCATTCAATTTGAACCAACGGAGAAATTAGAATTGAATTAAAAGAAATGATCATCTAAGCTGAGCCTTTACTATGGGAGCTGTAGGGGAGTTAGGCGCTGGGCCAGGCACGATTTAGAGATCATTTATTATGAGGATTTAACTTGGATTCGTAAACTACGGGTCCTTAGCTTTCTCCTAATATATATTTTGTGTATTTCGGACAATGTGGGATTTAGTTATCGAATTTAGAATATTAAAGCTTTACTATAGAATTGGTAGGGGGTGTCAGTCACTGGTCGAGATACAATTTAGAAAATCATTTATTATGAGGATTTCACTGGAATTTTATCACTGGAGACAAAATATTCGTAAACTACAGATTCTCAGCTTTCTTGTGATATAAATTTGTGTATTTCGAATGATTTGGGATTAGATATTGATTTTTTGAAAATTAGATTCGAGCAGTGACTATTTTGGCTTATTTAATCATAGCTGGGTTATAAGTCATCTTTTTCAAAATGGTTTCTTTGAGGCTTTCAGCATTGAATCTTTGGACGGGGACTTAAATTAGGGTAAACTAAACTGTCTGAAGTTTCAGTATATGAAATATCATTCAATTTGAACCAGCGGAGAAATTAGATTGAATTAAAAGAAATGGTCATATGACTACAGATTTACTATGGAAAAGGTTTTAACAAATAGTAACGAATTGTAAATACGTTGTCAGAAATGAAAAGCCTGCCTTTCTACCTATATGTACCAAATTTCAGGCTGATATTCCAATTAGATAAAGGTAAAAGCAGGGTGGTCCCTTAAGCGGGGTGGTCCCTTAAGCGGGGTGTCCTGGAAGAGGGGTTTTACTGTACTACATGAGTTTCAATATGTACTCCCAGTTCTGAACGTATTCCCATAGACTGAGCATTATCAATTTAGTTCCAACCTCTACCTATAGGGGGCAGCACAATATGATTTCTAATATTTTTTAATGGAAGTTATAACAAATTCTTGATGAAATATTAATTTAAAAGCAGTTTTAGTTATAAAATCTTAATAGATAATTGCAAAATATCAAGACCTTCATTTGTTAATTTTTGCAAGTGTTATTGAAGCATTCTTGACGAAAATGATGTGTAAACACCATTTCATAGTAATATCTTATTAATATATATATGATCCCTTCAGATTCATATCTGAGCACTCTGTGCTAGTTGTCATCTCATACACTGAGCCATCATACATATCTGAAGGCAGCGAATCGCTTGCTTATTGTATGTATGTACAGGCTCAGAGGTGTCAACTTGTCCTCAGGGGTGCAGCCCGACCCGTGGCGGCCGAATCTAGTTCCGTACTTCACCTACAGGAGGGGCGCGCATAAGTTAAACACCTTGTTGATCATACATACATACATACATACACAGAGGCTTTCTAGTTAAACTAATTACGGACGGCAAACACCGCACCCCTCCGAGACGTGTTTACCCCGCAGCTCGAGCCGCCCCGAAATGTGTGCTCGGCCGTGTTTACCCCTGCGGAGCACAATGTTTGCCCCTGCGGAGCACCACGCTCCGCTGAACGCGAACAATACCCGAGATAATCCCTTAAGGTGACCCGGCGCAGACTTCCCGGCACGGTATGCTCATAATACAAACAACCTCGACCAAAAGACAATAGATTGGGCAATAAACAAACGAAAGAACAATCTGCGGAGCACCACGCATGACTGATTTTAAACAATTGATTCTGTGGTCTATACAGCTATGTATACTACTATGGATATGCCACCAACATCTATGAATTGTCTTCCCCCTAAACATACGTGTAAGAATGATGGGGTAGTCTCGGTAGATAATGGGATATTCAGCATCTACGTACCCTCCTGCTGTCAAATATTGAATGTTTGGGTTGTTTCTTCAGAATACCTCCTGTTTTACCCCCACTGCATGGGGTACCATTGATAAAGTCACCCAACCACTACCATACCTCCTCCATACTTTTGTTTTGGTTGATTTCACGTCCAATAATTACCGTTTCCATACATTGTGCGAGCTGAATATATCTTAGAGCCCCTAATCAAGTCAAGGTACATAAAATAATACTCATGGCAGGTGGCCATGCATTAGGTTACTGACGAATATTGTCCTTTTAACCCTTTCCCTGCAGCAGCCTATTCCCTGACACAGCATCACACCGCAGACAGTATCTACAGACTACAGTAACACCCTCCTACTGCAGGCACCTTAAACCCAGTAACAGAAAGATCATGTGATTTCAGTATTTTACAGTGGTAACTGATGGTATTTTATTATCATAAGACTCATAACCCTTGTGCTTTGTCTAAGTTTTGTAGAACCAAAACCACCCTTGTGCTTTGTCTAAGTTCTGTAAAATGCAAACAACCCTTGTGCTATGTCTAAGTTTTGTGGAACCCAAACAATCATCTCTGTGTCCATCAAATTGTGTACATGTATATGATTATCAATGCTGCCTGGAGATATCAGGCTGCAGTTAGAGGATTGAGGAGGTAAAACTAAATGAGTGCCTCTCACGTTTTGAGGGGGTATTCTATGGAACAGAGGGGGTATTTTATGGAACAAATTATCACCAACTGTTAGAAATACCGAACTGTACTTGACTTTTAAGTGTAATATGAAGAAAAAAGCAATCCAGGAGCTGTTATCGTTTTAAGATATCACTCTCTATCTATATTTATTATTGTTTTGTACAACTGTTGGAAAATGTTATAAGCAAATGATAAAGTGTTTACAGGCGGCTGTTTTCCAATGCTGAAGTCTGACACACTTGATGTATGAAAAATTACTAAACGGTGTCTCAATACTATTGTTAATATAGTTTTATGTTGGGTTTAAGTAAATTTATGTTAGAGTTCAATAGCTTGCTATTGACCAAAAGGAGCTGCCAAAATTTGTTGGGACATATGTATCACAATGAAGCTAAGATTTGTATCAAACCAAATATGTTGGCAACTCATCTGTTTACTTGTGAATTACCCAGTATTACAGTAAGGGTAAAGCACACCGGCCAACATGGCTGACTACCTTTGCAGTTTAAATAAAGAATTAAAAAAAAAGAAAAAAAAGGCTACCTTTGAGTCCGTCGACGAGGACGGGTTCTTTGAGGGAGTCGGTGTAACTGCCGTCGCCCAGCTGGCCGTACTGGTTGTTGCCGTACGTGTAGACCTCCAGGTCGCGCGTCAGGAAGGCGCAGTGCTTGGCGCCGATGGAGACCTTCATCACCGGAGTCTGTGAGAAGACGTCAAAGGAGCGCGGCGACACGTTCTGGTAGCCGTGCCACAGGTAGACCTGACCGCTGCCTCGCTTCCCATCCTCCTCCCTGGAAGAACAGCACCATAAGGTTATATCATTATATACCTATGTCCGAATGTCTATTAAATACTGCCCGCTGCTAGGGGTGCAGTAATAATAATGTTCGTGCCCGCTGTGACTGCGACTTTGTATGTCATTAAAATGGCGTTTTTTCACCAATTAAAGGTATATAATAATAAGCAAACGTCCTCACTGTGGACGAAACGCTTCTCGTTCTCGGTCAGTCTTCGATTTCATACTGCCTTCCGTCTATGGCGTCAGGCAATATGAAATCGAAGACCGACCTCGAACAGGAACCGTTTTGTCCACAGTAAGGACGTTTCCTGATATTATCCACTTATACCTATTCTCTCTTTCCCTTGCCAACTTATATTTGGAATGACGAATAATAAATACAATATGTACATTACCATGATTTTGATCTGCATCGTATTTGTTTGTTTGACTGTTTGTTTGGGTAGTTTAACGTCCAATTTGTTCAATCAGACTTACATGGTCGTATTCTCCTTGTAGTTGACACTACGCAATATCCTCGCATTCACTAGAATATTATTGCTACTCACAAATACGCGGAGAATACTACCATGCAGATAAAAATCATCGTAATATTGTGTATATACTCCTATGTTTTTTCTTTTTTCATCAGAGATGTTAGTTGGTGTGAAAGAAAATGAAACCATTGAAAAAAGGAAAACTGCCATCCCCAGTCCAATATTGATATTTATTTCCCACAAGCAAAATTGCTGTTACTTTGATCAACAACAACCATGGAGAGATCAATGCTGTTGTGGATTAAAGATGTTCTTTTTGTGTACGACCCATCAAATTACATATTTTATCTACGTCCATCACACGCAAACCTTTATAAATTGATAGTTATCGAATCGATCCTGATTTGGTATATGTGTAACCCCATCTGCTACAACTATCTAATAGACAAATATACAACCACGTTTTCCGCTTCCATGTGTTTCCCTCCTTTGTCTTTCCCCTTCTTTTCAATCTTTAAAAAAAACCCATCGCAGACGAAATTGAACTCCAATCCCGCCGTTAACGTTAACTATTTCTCTCCAATTTGGTTACATCCATATACCCTTCTATATTCGTTATTTCCCTCCCATTCTCCCTCTCTTCTTATTTTCCTCATAACATTCTCATCGGTTTTTGTGGTCACTTGCGCCCCTTTCTTGCTCATCTTCACTTTTATCATCCACCTGATACAAAGTGCCCATAGAAAACACATATGCAGCGTGCAGCGTGTATGCTCCGGGTGGCGCATACGAAAAAATAGTGCCTACGGAAAAATAGTGCAGAACTAAAACGAACTGATTACGACATGCCACTTGTCCAGAAAAGGTGGATGATGAATACAACATAGACTGGTTTCAGATAAAAGCGGTTGTGTGCTCCTCGGAGTTGACTCTGCGCAATATCCTCGCATACCCTCAGATATTACTACGCGTCAACTTCTCGGACCATACGGCCGCTTGTATCTGAAACCAGCCAATATTGTGTATATGCCCCTTCTCCTCTTATTTTCGTCAAACATCTTCCCTTCATGTCTTTTGGCCCGTAGCCTCTCCATCTCCTCTTTTTTTCTAGTCCCTCCCCATGGCACCTCCCTCTCTACGCATCGCCTTACAAAGCCTCTCTGGGAGCGCCGTGCGCGAGTCATGGCCTCACTCTATCCTCAGGGCAGTTCTCTTCAGGTCATTAACGTCACATGTCACCGACATAGATACAGCTCTATTTAATCCCTAACCCTAACTACAACAGAGAAAACCTCCAATCTCTGAAACACCGACTCAAATTCCAACGTAACTTGGTGTCAAATCCGGAATACTAGAAAGAAAACGCTGATTTTGAAGTCACCGTTGGGTCTGAACAGTACTACACTGTTGATGTAAACAGGGAAAAAACAGTTTAATATGATATCAAATGTATGCCATGTGTAACGCTCTTGATTTTATTTACGGTGATACTTTTCTGATGTAAGTAGTTCAAAGGTACGCCCACCAGGTAGCGTCGCAAAACGAGTGTTTTTGAAGTTGTGTGGAGTTTTATGTGCATCCTGTGATTGCACATTCATGTCAGAGTTTTTGTGTTCATCTGAGGCTGTCAACTCTCTTGTTATTTCTTATAGACACGACTGACTACATAGAGAAATGTCAACATGGACCCGTAGAGGAGTGGGGTAATAACTGCATTCCAAATCACAAATATTCTACAAAAATTAAAGAGATGACACTAATGATGACATAAAGAGGTATTATCATGTTATTTTTGAGCCAATTGTACCAAGCTACTTAGTAATAACATCAAAATGGCGACCTAATGACATTATCTGGTTATTCCCCTTATCTATTAACATTCTTTGCCATCAGTATAACTGCATTACAGTAAATCTTCAGCACCTTAGAAAATGCCCGTAAATATGAATTGTTATACTTTTCACCACTGCGTATAATACACAGAGAATCCCCATGTCGAGGTTTTATGGTAGTAGTGGTTACAGTAACTGAGGCTGTCAGCGACACCTGCCGGTCCCCAGCAGGTACATAACACTCTGTGCCTGGACACATGAGGAACCACACGTGTTTCGAAACCTACTTTCTCTACCTCCATGACAGGTGAGTTCAACAAGTTCCATCAGATAAAACAATTGAGGATTCTACCAGACTTTGTAAGCTGATTATGTAATCTGAGAGAACACACAGTCTAGTCAAAGAGGTAAATATGCATTTTAGGTTAAATTGGTTAAAAGAGCCTTACAGGTGAATTAATAATGAAAAGCTCTTAGGGATACACAAATATATCAAAATCCCTATCACAAAACACACAGCAAAGTCTCATTTGAAGTCTTTCAATACACTGAAAACATTTATGACAAGGGTATTGACTTAAATAAGTCAAATCTATTCATGCCACATCTACTCAAATGGGCTCTTTTTCAGGAAGCGTCTACCAGAGGGGTGCTATTTATTCAGAAATAGGACATTTCATTATATGGATCGTAAAAGGTTGTTATATTATTATTTGGCCGTACCGTCAGACTTGATCGCAATTTATCTACTTTTCTCTCTTTTTTTCTCAATGAGGCTGTAACTCTACTTAAAGGGACTTCAGCTCTCCAATGGAAAGTAAGAGCAACAGGACTCCATGTTTCTACCGTACTGATTATTGTGTCATCAAGGTTTATGCTAGCTATAATTTACTTTTCTATATTAAAGAGCGAATCTTCCTTTATTTAATATAAAACACACGTTTTCACACACTCATCTCCGTTATTATACACAACATGGCCATTCTGCGATCGTTTCAGTATGTTGTTCAATATCTGGTCGTTCATTGATACAATAGTTCTGTTATGCCTTAAAAATTATCTTATTTAATCAAGAGGTTTCATCTTGTCATAATGTCATGATTTACATTTGAGTTCAGTTAGTAGATCATTCATCTTGTCATCACATCTCATGATGTGATCCTTTTTTCTTGTTTATGAGGGAGAGCGGAGTATATTCAAGAATAAACACTGAGTCAAAACAGACGGAGACAATACATCAAAAGAGTAACATCAAAGGTACTAAACAGGATAGACAGGTAAACTTCATCAGAAACACCAAGATAAATCAGATGTTAAGATTTATGATCTCTAGTTATTATTTAATCCAGTTCCTTCACGAGAGATAAATAGGCGAATGTACCATGATCATGTTACACGATGTGTGTAATAGCTGTACAAAAGGATATTTCTTTAGTCTGGTGTATACCGTAGAATAGTGACGTGTGTGATATTTTACCACTCTTTCAACAAACATCAACGTGAAACGCGATGCTGTTTAATTCCAAACAAGAACCAAAAGCCCGGTTAAATCTGCAGATATGACACCTGTGTCCTAACAGCATTCTACCTAGCTCTGTAGGGGAATTTCTTCTAATAAAGACAATTTTGATAGTAGAAAGGTCTATTCACCAAGCCCTATACCTTGAGGCACCTTTAAAAAAGGATTCCTGATTCGTCCTTAAGACATCCCTCGAGAAATAACCTGATACCCCAAATAAGAATGGTATATATTTCATATGTTACAGTTAGCTACGATCCCTTATCATCTAATTTTAGAAATACTGGTTTTATTAATGTTCAAAGCAACTAGATTATGTCACTGCTGGTTGTCAAAAGGTAAACATGCTTGTATCAATAATACAGAGTGCCTCCTAGCAGCATTCAGCAGGTACAGTCAATCAAAATGAATGTTTAACTTAACCATTGATCTAGTGATTTGTGAACGAATGCCCAAGGCAATAAGTTATAATGTATATGAGAATGCTTGGGGGAATCCTGTGTGAATAAAGGGTTAAGTGTGCTACTTGAAACGATCGTCACGTTTGAAGGCCTCTCAATGTGGACGCATTCTAGTATTATCATTACCTTTTTTCGCCTAGAAAATTTTGAAGATCTAATTCGTAATAGGGCAAGGATATATGATAAATGCGTTTGTTAGAGTACAAATGACAGGTGTCATTTGGTTAGATCTTCTAATGGAGTTACATGAGGGAAGTGTTCAAAACCGCAAGAATGTTGCTTATTGAGGTGGAGTTCTAAAGTGTATTATTCTAATATTACAGAATGTTATTTTCGTTTGAAAAAAGTCCTTTGCACAGCACATACAATGTTTGCGGTGGGGTGAAACGTGAACACCTCTTTGAGTTGTCAAAACAACGTAGTAAGTAGCAATGAGGTGATTTATAATACCCTGGACATACAAAATAAAGACAAAATCAATAATTCTTTATTAGAATAATATATTGGAAACGGTATTTCAAATGAGTGCTTACCCTTGTGTCACCTTTAATCGTGTATATATAAGCGCATATAGATTACACGAGAGACCCCACCCAAACACTGGTCAACCTGGCCGATTTAGCCCTGAGGAACTACTTCTGGAAGCTAGAGTCATCCCCTGATTTGGCGGGTTTCACTTATTAGCAACAACGTCCTTGGCATCTAGTGTTAAATTCTGGTACAACCCCTTTCTATTTAAGGCGATATCTGCCCCATTTGCATAAATCTATAGCATTTTCTCAGTTATTAATAATTCTAGGTGTAGTTCCAGTATATACATCTGGCAAAAGTTTTAGAAATAATTGATATGACTATCTTACAATTCTGTTCAGCACACCAGAACAAGAAAGGCAATGAAAACAGTTTTTTCCCTATTGATAAGCAATGAATGCTTCATGATTCAGTTTAGTTGATCAAGGGTCAGGTATCATCTCCATTATATATATAGCGGCTTAATTGGTTCACGCTCACCTGTGGGTCACAGCAATCAAGGCTCAAAGCCTGGCCTTGCTGCTGTGGTTCCTGCTTGCCTGTCGTTATAATAAAATTATATCTGGACTGCTGATAACTATATGTAGACTATGGTTGGATGGAATCTGTCCCGTGTTTTTTTGTGTTGGAGATAACCACATAGCTCGTTACTAAGTGAAAAACATAACTTGTACCGCCGGCCTGTAAATGTGAGACATTCGCGCACAGGTACATAATAACAAATAACCTTACTACCCATACATTCAGACCATGGTATGCTCGTCAGAGGATGGCTTAATAATCCGCAGCATTCCTGCCTGTGAGTTGCGCAGTCCACGGTCTGGACTACTGCTGACTCCCGCTCGCCCATAATCCTCATCTAACAGATTCACCTTGAGATAGTCATGGCTGCTGCGTCACCATCACACATTATAAACCACTAAACAGAATTAGTATTTATCCTACCTCGTGTATGCTTTTGTATTACTAAAAGATAAATATTGAGTAAATGACCAACAGAACTTTTTTTCATAGTAGCTGACATCCTGCTCTCTGATTGGTCAATATTGTTATTACTCTAGTGGCATAAAAAACACTTTATGTCACGGCCTACCACATAAAATTTCCCTATGTTAAGTCTATGGCGGTTTTTTATTAGGGGTAGGATAAACAATGATATGCCTGGTATGAGTCAATTCACCAACCCATCTTTGGCGCATCAGGGTTATCATTCAACACACCTTCTACAGGTGGCATACACATATTTCCCAGTAATTCACCTTGTAATGTTTTGCATTCCAGTGAAACCCACCTGTACTAACACTTGAACCCTGCACCCATGATCCTACCCTTCTTCTTACTGAGACCATATAATCAGTGACCTCTGTACAAGGGTTGGGGTTACTGCGGTAGAGTCAGGTAGAGTGATGAATTTAGTGACGGAGGTTTCTTGGCAAAGGACTTGGGGTATATATTCCTCTAAAATGACTTGTTTAGGCTGACGACAAATTTCAGGTAGTATTTACTCTGTATGAGGACAGAGATGCATTCTTCGACCATTTAAGTGTTTTTGCTTGGGTAGTTTAACGTCCAATCCGTTCTAATGTACTTTGCTTGGGTGGTGATCGAATCTATGTAATGAATTTAAGTAGAAATATCATCTCTAAACATTTACCGAGGCGAGAGTTCTTTTAGTTCCCACACCAAAAAGACATGGGATGGAAACGATTGACCTTTGATACCAATTAGGTACATGTACAGCTATCACATAGGTGAAAAATACTTCTATTAGGTTCAGGATAATTTCCATGTATTGCCCGGAAGAGCTTCTTACTGGAGAAAGGTCAATAAACTTTAACCAAAAAAAAAAAAAAAAAAAAGTAGTATTTATGTTATTGGAGGACAGAGACACTTCATCTTATCGTTTAGCTCCTACAATCCTATGAATACACAAGCCAAGTATCGACTAACAACACGACTGTGACGTCTTCTTTCCGCAGACGACATTTTATGGCTGTGTCGTTGTAAATGTTTATATCCCTGAGCGGGTAATTGCGTCCTGTTGTGGTAACACATGTAGAGATCACGGTAATTAGGCCTAATCAACTCCTCTTTACATATAGCCTTTTACATCCAGGTCTTAATGAACTGGTAATTAAGGTAATACACCGACACATTCCTCTTCAAAGGTATAAACAATTAAAACATATGTCACATATTTCATTTTGTTTATTTTATATTTCTTTTTATATATTTCATTCCACTAGTGGTAGATACTTAGGACCTATGACTACATGTCTCGTGTACATACGCCTCAGGATATAGAACTGGTTTCATGTCCCAGGTGTCTAGTTATAATTTCCTAGCAAGGCCATGTCAATGATTCACTGAGAGAGTCATATCTATATTGTAAGGTTTCTGATAGTCTATCTGCCTTTAAACTGAGGATATGACACATACTCATATTGTGGACACAAATATTATTATGGGGATGGTTGATGATTTCTGAATTTGGACCACATTAAGTATTCCGTCTATAGACCCTATTGAGGTATCCCAAAATTCAGTCTGTTTACAAGTTCCGGTGTTCGCTGGTTGCCGACGTTGTATGATGATAGACCTTTGATCCGTAACCCAGAATTATTGCAGTTTAACGGTTTTCAGAAATCTTCAAATTGAAATCCTAAATCCGAAATTATATTCAGTTTCTCCAATTATAAATAAGAAAACTGTGGTTCATGCAGTCGTAGTGTGGCCAGTCAATCGGGAGTGGAACTTTTACTTATCCGGGGCGATAATAGGGAGATTTGTAACCTCTGGAGGGTCTATTTTTGGCAGTGAATATCACGACGAACGTGACGAGTGGAGAGTGCGGGTATTCTCGACGAGTAGATCACAGACGTCTGTGTCAGCCGAGCGGAGGGGTAACAGAGATGGGATATGACGGAGGGATATGAAAGACAAACAATCCCTTTATATGAAGCACTGATTAAAATTGCTTCTACATGATGAAACAGAAAACATGTATTGGATGATACCTTATGATTGTAATTCATATATTGAAATTGTTGAGCAACTACCTATGATAGGAATTATCTACAGCAAAAGCCAGAAGATATTGCAAGCTGTAGTTGTAGTTGTAACACTGCCCTGTTTTTGATTGAAATATTTCCTGCTTAATTGATAAAGCCAATCAAATATACAAATGGATTGCTAAAGACACTTATAATCAGGTTCTGATATGAGACAGACCTTAGAAAATCTCACTGCATGCGGATCAATATTATACATTTATTGAAATCACTTTAGCCGTAAATGCCGGGTTACACAAACTCCTCGAAACGTCTAAAGTATCTGCCGCTGATGCCTGGGGAACATTGTACTGAGCGAGCCGTAATTCTGGGCCCGAACCCCAGCATGAGAGGCGCATAAAACCTGTCATTGTCCAGAGACACACAGCTGTTCATTGTTATACTACAGGTAGGGAGATCATTACATTAGAAACCTGGCGACAATAAAATTATATTTCTGCTAACTCAGTCTAGATATTTCTCCAATTAAATACTATTATCAGATCACACTAACCTTGACATACCAAACCTGAAAGCAACAGCTATCTAAATACACAAAGATGAACATATATTTGTCTGATGACTCTCATGTCCATTTTGTCTAATTTCATGTTTATCACGCAACATTTACTGCCATCCTCAATGATACATATATTTTAGGTAGAGCAAGCCCGAACAGATTTGATGTGACTATTTCACAACTGTATTAGTTTGATTTAGAAGTTATAGAGGTTATAGAGACTCTCAGCATGCTGCAAAAATTTGCCCTCCACTATCTCCATGCCAATTCTTTGAGATCGGTAAGGTGGAGAGGACTAGAGTCTTCCTGTTTGAGAACAGTGCCAAGCTGACCATGACCAACTCAATGATCCACTAGTGCATGGCATATTTGGAACCTACAAAGCCAGTTGTAGAAGTAGCTGATTGGAATGTGGGTTACAGCAAATGACTCACGGCCTGGATAAAAAACAAATCTTTTTAATTGCTGTTTCTTTTTTTATAATTCCATGCTCATTCATCAATGATGACCATCCCATTTGTTCCTAGTTCTTCCTAGGTAGCACCATTACATGACAATGTAATCAAACATTTCTCTATATTTTTGACGTGTAACTGTCTAAATCTCAGGCCATACATGCAGCATACCTACACTAGGCAGATCTATATTCCATATTGTGCACGGCCATACATGCAGCATACCTACACTAGGCAGATCTATATTCCATATTGTGCACGGCCATACATGCAGCATACCTACACTAGGCAGAACTATATTCCATATTGTGCACGGCCATATATGCAGCATACCTACACTAGGCAGAACTATATTCCATATTGTGCACGGCCATACATGCAGCATACCTACACTAGGCAGAACTATATTCCATATTGTGCACCGCCATACATACAGCATACCTACACTAGGCAGATCTATATTCCATATTGTGCACCACCATACATACAGCATACCTACACTCGGCAGAACTATATTCCATATTGTGCACGGCCATACATGCAGCATACCTACACTAGGCAGATCTATATTCCATATTGTGCACGGCCATACATGCAGCATACCTACACTAGGCAGAACTATATTCCATATTGTGCACGGCCATACATGCAGCATACCTACACTAGGCAGAACTATATTCCATATTGTGCACGGCCATACATGCAGCATACCTACACTAGGCAGAACTATATTCCATATTGTGCACGGCCATACATGCAGCATACCTACACTAGGCAGAACTATATTCCATATTGTGCACGGCCATACATGCAGCATACCTACATTAGGCAGAACTATATTCCATATTGTGCACGGCCATACATACAGCATACCTACACTAGGCAGAAATATATTCCATATTGTGCACGGCCATACAAGCAGCATACCTACACTAGGCAGATCTATATTCCATATTGTGCACGGGAAAAGTAGCTTAACAAAGGGTGAATGACAATTAGCACTTGGCTGGGGTTACAGGGGCCAAGTGACACACTCCCGGGATCTAACAGAGGCCGGGGGTTCGGCGTGGGGGTGTTTCGGGGGGAGGTGGGAGTTGTTCTCCAAGCACACAAAGAACCAGGTGTGTGATCAGGAGCGACACGGCGCCACCACGCGGTGAAATGAAAAGCCCTCTTGTTGCCCCCGACGTGCATGTGGCTCCACCTGGTGGTAGTGGGGGCTGTGAACATCCGCGCCCGCCAGGTGGCAGTAGGGGGCCATGTCTTGGGAGGTGAGGGCACGTTCTGATGTGGTTACCAGGGTCAAAGGTCATCCCAGTAAAACCTGGATTGTGTGGCAGTGTTATGTGACGGTGTAACCCCAGCTACTCCACGATTCTACATACAGGCCAAGACGGGGAAAGGAAGGCAGCACGTAGCCTTAGAGTTGATTTTTTCCCCTGTGTTTGGGGAATTTTATACCTACATACATGTTGTAGCAGTTCAGATGTTTTTTGATTATCTGTAGTTCTCATTCCAGTTTTGTGGAGGTAGGAACGCTGAGATTAGAAACGTGGGAGGGATTTTATAGTAGTGATGATCTTTAATAGTGACCGTTTCCATGGGATAGTTGAATTATAATACATGCACATATATATTACACAGCTATATACAAGTATGTCTTAGACCATCAGTGCTCATTTCAGCCAAACATGTCTATGCAACACCTTGTCTATGAAACACCTCCCTGCATGCATGTTCATGGTTTACAGTAACTGCATGGGCAGCATCATCTGAAGGATATGAGTGCTCACAGTCCCCCCCCCCTCCCTAACACAAGGGAAAACATAGGTAAAAGGAAACAGGGATATATAGGATATAATGCTAACCTGTTATAAGACATTCCTTTGTGAATATAGCTTATAAGCATACAATTCTGGTGTTATTTGATATAGAATACACCTCGGAATAAACTCAAGCGGAAAATCACTCAAAAGCCATCAAAATAAGAGGGAAACGTATTCACAACTACTCTAGGATATTTTCACGCTGTGTTTATAAAGAATCACTGTTCTAATAAAGCCATCAATGAAACTGACCACGGGGTGTTGTTGAGTTGTGCTTATCTAAAACTTATTATAAAAAAATCGCGGAACTGAGGAAAATGATGGTTTAACGGATTGCCATACAGGTAGCCCTCCCAGTCACGTGACCCGGAGTTGGGGGCGTGGTGCTACTCACGCACATCTCTTTTTTCACCGACGTACACTCCGTGAACTGACACTGTGTTTGATTTCTCAAGGAGGAAACCTCGGCTTTGTGTGTGGAACCCAACTCTAAGTGCTTGTTGAAGGATCGCGACTACAACCGAATTACTTTTCTTATAAAAAGACAAAATAAGGTGAGGAATGTGAGTGCACGGCTTGCCGCTCCCTGGACATTATGCCTCACTTTGAGCATAGAGAAGATAATGGGTTTCTGGTGTTATACATACAAATGATATATATGTCCCTTGGTGCCGCTAACGCTAAAGAAACTCGGGAGCATAGACAGCTTTATAATAGGATCTGATTCCAGAAAGGGACTCAGCTCTCCGAGAGTAGCATGTGTTCTATCTCAAACGGCGTGTATCATATAATTGGATATTACTAGAATTATTGTTCATGATTTTTAAAACTTCTAGTTGCGAAGGCATATCTATTAGCAACCTGAATTGTGATTTTAAAATTCTGCCACTTACAAAAACTACAATTTTAAAACCTCGGATAATTAATGTCTCGCTATAGTTACAATAAATGCTAGATGGTTTATTGAATATTTAGATAACAGATTTTCATCAAAATACGTACTTCTTCTGCTGCTACTAGTAGTTGGACAGACTTACAGTATCGCTGGACACTGAGGTATATTTTCTGGGTGAACTCCAGTTACCTTTAACAGTGACCTTGACATACGTCACACTCACCGTTCTGAGAGCACGTGCGTCTTGTGTACTATATGTGACGTCACAGTCGCTACTCAGAGCCCCCTAGTGGCAAGAGACAATATTGACAGACAGACACTGGGGCTGGTTCTACTGACAGACGCTGGTGAGACGCTAACAGAGAACGCCCTCCTCATATCCCAATACACCGTCAATAGCAGGCCATGCATACACACATATGTCAATTACAGTTTTATTTCCGTACAAATAATCCCACACCAACACGCAAGAGTGTTTTTCCTACATTAGGTTACGTATAAAAAGCGAAAGGCATCCTATACCTATCACAGGAAAACATCTATTATAAATTCTTAGGTACTCTGGGTGCTTGGGGCCATGTGTACTGAACAACCATGAGCCCTAAACTACCAATATCAGCGGACAACCCAGATTTGTATTTACCATCTTTCTGTCAATATCTGCAATATTCCTTTATCCATTTACCTGTTCATCTCTTGCAATTGGTTGATATGGGTGTTCTCATTTACCAGACTACTTCATGAAAATTGCAAACAAAGAGATTTTTCTCCATTTTACTATGTAAGCCATAATTAAACTATCTTTGATCACAAGCTTAAATCTTGTGAGATACATGTATTATATCATTAGGGCCTGCAGAACAATGACTGCAAGTGCTCATTTATTGTATATAATGTGTACTCCTCTCTATGGCAATATACAACCCTGTATTGTAGAGTACAGTCATAGGGCAGTACAGCAGAACCACATGAATGTATGTTATGCTTCGTTGGATGTAAAATCCAAGCTAGAGTCGTTATATCAATCAAGTATATTGTTCCCCATTTGATATTCCACCTCTTCAATGAGAAATTGGCCAGTGTGCTGGCAGATTCGTTTCAACATTGTCCATTATACGTTGATGCATGTTTAAGTTGGTTACTAGCCTGTGGCCTGTTGAATAATTTATCTCAGGGTACAAGGAAACCTCGTACGAGGGGCTATGATCTGATAATATTCAAGCTCAATCGCTAAGACTGTCTTCCCTGAACAATGCTCATCCATAAGTGTTAATCCAAATCATCCCTTGGTCTCGTTAGCGCTCAGAAAAGGGTCTTCATGTACAACCCTAAATTATTCAAAAGGCCCCTGAACGTCTAGAAGGCAATTTTGGAGGTTGAGCGATTCTATTTTACATATCTTAATATTATGCCCATGGACAACCTATATTGGAGATGAGAGAATTATGATAACAGTTTAGAGCAGTAGTGGGGAAGGGTATGCCAAGGATGGGATTCAAACAAGCCTCTCCTCCCAATGAAAGCGGGGACTTAACGTGGTGAGAACTTGGTGACTGTGTATTTACTAATGACACCGACGCATGACCAGCCGCAGTTACTTCCGGTGCTCACTTTACTTATCCCATACTTGCAGTATCGGTACACGCGTAAAATCAGAGAACTATTTTCGCGACGTGGATAGCTTTAGCTACTGCCGAAAAGTGACTAGCTGCCGGCGTTTTCCGGCTCAAAATTTTTTTCCACTAGCCTCAAACACGCATCACTCTGAACGCCCACCACCATGGACATTCTGCTTCCACAGTGACCGAGACCACGGAAAAAACTTTTTTCGAACCAAAATCAGAGAACTATCCGCGATCTTATAGAGGCTACAAGCTTGCAACCACACAATTTTTACTTGATGTCCCAGCTTCTTTAAATCTAGAACTGGTTGTGTGTTTTCACCAAGCTGAATAGGATGGTATCAACATCATTATAATGTCACTTTTTATGTTTTCTAAAATACATTATTATATAGATGATAACTACTTAGTCATGAATATACCACAGGTTGGTAACAGTAAGCAATGAGCTGCTGGGATAATGGATTTACTCAGTTGTGTGTAACTAGCGCTAACGTGCTATTATTTACAACACTAACAGAGAAGCATGCAGGGAGAGGGTGTATTTAATGTTTACAAACTCTCCTATTAGTCTCCTATTTCCCTAAAGATCCAACCTCTCCCGCAATAAATCTCTTGCCGAATTAAACTTAAATTTACATAAGAACTCTTACTATACCAGTCACATAATCTCCATCGGTATATTTCTTTTGGGTATGAGAAAAAATGTTAGCCACGCTCAAGGTGAAAGAGACACTAATGAGATCAATGGCAGCTAATTGGTCAAATCGGGGTAAGCCCTTATTATATGTCGTCTATACTATACGGCACACCTATCAAACACAGCAGTTTCGATAGTTTCAATGACAAAGGTTCCTTGAGCTCTGTTCATAATGCAGTTCTAATTCAGTATGTATGAATATGATGCTCACAGGAGATGTGATTGACAACAGACAGATCAGCAGGCCTACATACATCATCGTGAATCATATTCATTTCAAGATAATTAAACTATTATAGAACTTGTACAAGACCCTGTTGTTTATGTGTACAGTATATGTACATGTATGTAAGCATTGATACCACAATAGGCTATGGTCTACCACAACTTAAATAAGGTGGCTCCCAACCAAGTACTTCCTCATTTGTCATTATGAAGGGTCAAAAGCAGGGTCAAAAGGATCGGCATGACTTCCAAACAGCATGGGCGACAATCAAAACAAAAATAGCATGAACAGTAATGTTTACTACTTCTACATGTGAACATATCGCACAAACGGCGGCAATGTGACCTGAGTGAACTGACAGTTTAGTTATATGATCGTAGCGTTTTAGATTATGTATCTAGATATGTCTTTAGATTAAACTAGAGTAGACTGGTTACTCCCATACAGCAGTATTAGTCTTAAAAACCCGAGGTTTGATCATTTTAGTGATGCACATGGAAACGGCAGCCAGAGTACCAGGGAATCAAGGTACAATATATGAAAAAGGACGAATAAAAAGAGGTAGGGTTTGAACGCGGTGTATAAACCGCCGAGTTTTCTACCCTTTCCATTTGAACACAGTAAAGTTCCATTGATGGGCATTGATATGGGTTCCTAAAAGAATTGCGCGCTCATTCAAACTTTTAAGATGTGTATTATCTAAATCCACTACAAAGCATGGCCCGGAGCGATGCCATCCTTCAAGACTTTTTTTTAATATACATATATCTCAAATGGAACAATCTGGTGCATTCTTAGAATCTGCAGATTTTGTATCCATCATAAAATGATATATCTTTAGCTAATATGGTACACATTATGTTTAGTTTTCTTCCGTCTAACTATGAATATACCGAAAGCTTTGGTCAAACCATGCACAAAATATTTGGCCATGTTTTTTTTTCTCAGAATATGCCCATGCAAATCACAGCTTCATGATTCCTGATACATAGGAAGTTGGCCTTGGGTCTCACTTTTTTCGGACAGATTTTCCCTTTTCTCCCTTCGCATATTGACTCTGAGTGAGCACGGGGTTCAGGGTTTAGGGTGCGTTTGTGCCTTGGCCATTGTAAACCCGATACGCTCCTCCTCAGGTCAAACTGACTGCAGCAAATATTTATTTACAGCTGCAAATATTTGTGAGGCTCCAAACAGAATTAACGCCCTATACGCTTTTAGATTGCAAATATAATTTGATCACGACTAGCTAGTGTTCGTCATCTACAATACAAATTAAAATTACACATAGACTTTAAGGTATAAAGCGCGTAGGTATACACTTTCACTGTCTGGGAAGGACCTCCAGATATCATCTGAGGATGGCAAAGGATTTGTAGTTATGTTTATAGCTATAGAAATGCTACAAACAGTCTCAGCCACTCAAACAACATGGATGCCTGCCCTAGCGATGCTGTGAATAAGTATGTTTCAAAGGGAAAATAACAGTACATGTTACATTAATTAAATTATGTATCTTTTGTTACCACTGCTCGTGGATTCTCAATTGTTTATTGTATCAATTATTTCAATTTTTCATTTCATTTTACAGAACATTCTTATCCATACACTAACCCGCCTATATACAAGTATATAGTGTGAAGGGAAAAGGGAAAACCAGGCGAAGAGGAAGAGATATTACTGTGAGAAAGGTTAAGGGTTGACTCAGATTATTAGAATCCATAACTTCCTCAATGAAGCTGACTAAGGACAAAACACATTTCACCACGTAGAGTTTCTCTCACGCATGGCAGTTGGCGGTGAGGGAGGTGCGTGGTGGGGGAGAAGGGCAGGAGTCAGTGACTGAAGCCAGTACAGATCCCGTGGCACCAGTGGAGCTGGAGCTTCAAGCCGGAGACACACCAAGCCAGAAACGCAGCGATTTCCGGATTCGCCAACACAAAATGGTCTATATGTGAGGTATTATCTCATGTTTCACCTGATTATTGCTTCTGAGATATTACTATGAAATCATATCTCACATACATGCTATTTCGTGTTGGCTATTCTGGAGATCGCTGCCTTGACTCACTTGGTGTGTCCCCAGCTTAAGGGATGTCAGTTGGGGACAGGGAAAAAAGTAGGATTTTTCATGTGGAATCTACTGGCCCGGAGAGACTATGGAAACGTGGAAAACACATCAACGTTGCCATGAGTGATGCTGATGGTCTGTGGGTAGGTTAAAGGCTCTATTCCATTGTTGGTTGATCATGCTAAAAGCCCCCCCCTCGTTATCAAAATCATCAACACGTTGCACCACCAATCATCCTCCTTGGGACAGTAAGCCTATGCAAATGTATTTTTTCTCTTTCTTCTTCAAGATGACAGATACTGTATATCTGTAAACAGACCCGCAACCAGCGGTAATTGTTTGGCTGGACGAAAGTGAGACAGGCCACCGAGCCTAAGAAATCCAGGATAAATAAACGAATGAAAAAAAAAATTGCGCCGATTTCACTCCCGATGTGGTCCAGGTGTACTCCAGTGTCAGCCCTGGCACCATAACTGCCCACTGTCTGGTGTCTGTCTGGAGGCCATCGGCGCAATGGAACAGGGTATTTGGGCGTCAGCACCAAGACTGGAGTACATCTGGACCACGTCGAGAGTGAAATCGGCGCAATGGAATCAGGCCTTTAATCCCCTATTTTATTGGCGTGAATGAGGCTCCATTTATACCATCAATCTATAACAAGGAAACTAATCTTATAAACAGGAAATGAAAACAAGGATTTCCGTGAAACACAGTCACCTCGGAGACACAGGTATAGGACTGTGTCCATGCACTTAGTCCATAGAGGGCTGGGTGAAGGGTCTCGGGAGGGTGGTGACTGGGTGTTGAGAGGGAGGAAGGGGTCGTACAGTATTGTCCCTAGACTTGCTCAAGTCTTTAATTATCAGCTTTCATTAAATGATTAAACATAAAGGTCATTATAGTATACATCCTTCTCTGACTGGCCCATGAATCAAAGACTTGTCCACTCTGACCAGAATCTCCTGTCTATGACCCCAATCCGCTCCCTGTAACCCTATACTTCCTCATATCCCTCCCTCTCCCTTCCTCCAGTTCTCTGGCCGCCTGTGTTGTCATAGCAATAAATTTCGCCTGCTGCTGACTGAGACCCGATCGAGATCAAAGTGATAGGGTATCAATCTCCAAGCAGATATCCTGACCAGTAGCCAGGATATCTGTATGGAGAGTGTTGGGAATGCTGGCGTAAAACAGCGCCAGAAATCGGACACCATTACTGATTTGACCAGTCCCTGTATCGAGGAGAGGAGGGGTGGGTAGGTGGAGGGAAACAGGGACTGGGGCCAGTCTATATTGTCCCCTGTGCTCGAGGCGTGCGGGGTCCGTCCCTGCACGTCGGTCAGCCGGCTCTGGTGGCCCGTGTTGACAGTACGACACAGCGTGCATGCACACACACATTCTCACACACAGCTCTACGGGGAGTGTGAGCTGTACACCCCTCTACACACCCACACCCGCCTGAGAGCGCCTGGAGGCACTGCCGACAACAGGAGCACCACCTGGACGTCTGTACCTGGTGTGGAGCTGTCATGAGAGACCTCTGTAAGGAGCGTGGGATATAGTGATACTTCACAGCTTAACGTGAGAGATACTGGAAAAACAGATACCTGCTACATGGGATGAAATATGATTGATGCCTGGCATCACCGGATACAGTAGGTATAACCTCCCGTGTATTTGTACCCATGTTTCTATGAATCTCTACTTTTATCAAGTATATATATATATGCTTATAAATATGTGTCTATTACTCAGGTGCACATATGTTGTTAGATAAGGTATTCACCCCTCATCTCCATTGATGGCTAATATGTTGTGTACTCTAATTGTTAAAGCTCTCGCCGCACACATAGAGGTCTTTAATACTTTGAGGGAAGATAGCGTAGGATGGTACCGTATTACAGGATAGACAGTACAACATAGGAGAACGTAGAGCAAGAGTGAAGGATAAGATAGACAGAGGAAGTACAAGATAGGAAAAGTAAAGTGAGTATAACTATAAGAGAGCGGGAGAGTGACCTGGGGTATGATGGTTGTTAAGGGTGTTTTACGCCAAAGCAACAGCGGGAGAAAGGTTCATATGACGACGATATAGGACTGAAGAGTTGAGGAAGAGAGACAAGCGATCCTGTGTATCACTGGTTGTGGATGGGGTGGAGTCAGAGGTGTCCCGTGGAGTCAGAGGAAATTGTGTGGAACGGAAAACATCTTTGTTTTCTGAGCTTGGTGTTGTAAGGTGTGAGGGATGGCCTTCGGATCGGGCCTTGTGATCTAAAGAGAAATATTGGGAGGGAATGGATTGTACCTTATGAAGTATGCTACTCATAAACGTCATACAATCACTAAACATTCCATGCTTTACCAAAGTAATACAGAAGAACAAGATCCTCCCCACAAAAAAACAACTAAATTCTAATGCCCCCCTCCCAACCCCCACCACTTTAAATGCCGATGTAACTACATTCACACCCGTCACTATTTCAAATTGTCAATTAATATCAATTAGGAACAGCTTGTAAATACCACAGCTTTGAGAGTGTGCCAATTTCGGCAAGTAAACGATAATCCTTACCTGAATTAGATCAATCAGGAAGACACACACATAGCACACACACACACAAGTACGTTCGCATGACTTGCCATCCTTGGCCACGCCCATAAACACCTGCTCACACTTGTTCACACCCGGAAGTCACACCTAGAAGCCTACCATGTTAACGGACTGTGACACAGAATCTAATCGTCTCCTCCTCCATCATCATTCAGTGCCACCAGCTGTGGGGGGAGAGTGTTGGGCGACTAGTTCGACAATTACTCTCCAGGAGGACGGACTTAATTCTCGTTTGACTGCCCACAATATAAACATCTACGTACATATATATATATCCTACCCCTAATATAAAATCCCATTGGCTTAGCATTGAGTTTCTGTATGCTACGCTAATTGGCATACGGAGTTTTATATGCCACTAGTGGCATACAGAATTGTTGACACGTAATATTCCAAAATCGAGGAGACTGGGTAGGATAAAATCAAAACCTGATTCATTTTAATCTTGGCCACCACATTCCACCCCTGGAGTTTTGGCTCCGGACTTCACTCGGCTTCACCTCATGAAGTCACTATGCCAAACTCCAGTCGTGGCATACAGTGGCCAAGATTAAAACTCATCCAGTTTTACGATAATACCGCATGTACGATGGGACTGTACACAGGTAAAGCTCTAGTTGAGGACCCTGGAGGCGGTGTCGTATGCCCATAGACTGAGAATGATCCCCGACCCTTCAGATGATCCTCAAAGGTCTCTGTCGTCTCGGTTCGCTACATACTTGGCAATCCATGCTGGCAGGAGGAGCTTCTTATTTAGCAGTACTTAGAAATGCATTCAAGTCGGTCCTGTGAGACTTAAGAGGAAGAACCTATATTACCACTATTGTAGCATTTCAGTCGGAGCAGATGATCGGTCCATCTCGCACATGAGATAAAGACCTGCTGAAGAGACATTGGAATGAAACCATTGCAATTCATCTGGGATGTCCGGGGAATAATGTTCCTGGTTGATATACAAAGATAACCCTATTGAACCGCGTTTGGAATGAGGACTGGTCTCAGGAGATGGCGTCGGATCGTGTGGATGGGGTCGGGTTGTGGGGATGGAGTCGGGTCATGGGGGTGGTGTCGGGCATTGGAGATGGAGTCGGGTCATGGGGATGGAGTCAGATCGTGGGGATGGAGTCAGGTCGTGGGGATGGAGTCGGGTATTGGGGATGGAGTCGGTATGTGGGAATGGCGTCGGATCGTGGGGATGGCGTCGGGTCATGGGGATAGAGTCGGGTCATGGGGATGGAGTCGGGTCATGGGGATGGAGTCGGGTTGTAGGGATGGAGTCAGGTCATGGGGATAGAGTCGGGTCATGGGGATGGAGTCGGGTCACGGGGGTGGTGTCGGGTATTGGGGATGGAGCCGGTATGTGGGGATGGTGTCGGATTGTGGGGATGGAGTCAGGTCACATAGATGGAGTTGGGTCGTGGCAATGGCGTCGGGTTGTGGGGATGGTGTCGGATCGTGGGGTTGGTGTATGGTCTTGGGTATGGAGTCGGGTTGTGGGAGTTGTATCTGGTCGTGGGGATGGAGTCAGGTTGTGGGGATAGCATCATCAGGTCATGGCGATGGTGTTGGGTCGTTGGGTTGGTGTTGGGTCATGGGGATGGAGTTGACACATGGGGGCATTGTTGGGTCGTGGGGATAATGTCGGGTTGTTGAGATGGAGCTGGTATGTGGGGGTGGAGTCGGATCATGGGTGGAGTCGGATCATGGGGTGGAGTCGGATCATGGGGTGGAGTCGGATCATGGGGTGGAGTCGGTAGGTGAGGGTGGAGTCGGGTTGTGGGGTTGTGTCGGGTCATGGAGCTCACGACGGGTCATACAAGCCAGCATTGGGTCATAGGGAATGGCTTCGTATCGTTGAAAATTTGTCTCCTTTATAGTAAATTGTGGCTGTCATGCCAAATAACGACACATGGCAGTGACGCAACCAACGCCAACCATAGAACAGTGTCTTACCAAAGGCGGTTGGGCGGTAAACAGTCGCACAGTGTGCACCAGGCTCATCCCTGTCAATCACCAGACTGCTACTGCAGTGAAGCGCCGGAACTCGTGTCCCCGTCTCAGTGTGCGCACCGTTAAGCTTTGTTTGACCTCTATTGTGGACAAGGTCATGTGGCCAAGGTGACAGCGGGGAGCGCCCAGCTCCCTGCCGCTCGTGACGGCGCTCTCAGGGTTCAGAGGAGGGTCCGTGTCGTTACACGGTGTGAGGAAGTAATTGGGTGTGAAATAAAGACCAATGTTCCCGTGTATCTATTCTCATTAGTTGATCACGGGACTTAATATAAACAGCTAGGGGCATTTGGACATCATATTTAGACTTTCAAAACCGACTGGATGGGGCATTATCCTGCCGTAGTGTAGACCTTTATTGAATAAAACAAACCCGTACTGTAGACTGGAGAGACACAGAATAGAGCGGATGTCAGCTGGGGTATGGAAAAAGTGGAAATATCGTTCAGATTGAATTTGTTTTACAGAAGGACAAATGATTTTACATGCGGAAAATGGAAATGTCGATTTCCATGGAAAACTGCAATCTCTGAATGTATAACAGTTACTTAAAAGTGTAAAAAGTCAATAGGGGTAGACATAATAGTCACATATACAAATATTCCGCAGACCTGTATGGAACACTGTAGAGACCTCGAGCGAAGCTTCAATGCATTCTGATTCCCTCTGATAGAACATAATTCTGTGATTTATGGAGTAGTCAGGAGTACAGTAGAACACCAGTTGGACCCAAGATCTCGGTTTGGATTAAGGCAGATATCTCACACGATAGACACAGTGTGTGAAGGAGGGCTGGCATGTCACATAGCAGTGAACCTTGCCAATACTTTGTGGGTAAATCCAACTGGATTGCCCGGTGCTTGAGCACATAACCGGCTGGTTGAGATTCTTTGATGGAATCCTTTTGGCCGACTCCACACTCAGCATTCCAGGCGCGTGTAGGTAGAGCCGGAATAGTGCTATTAACTGTGGATGAAGTTAAAATAGTACCTCCCAAACTTTAGTTACTTAGCTACTTTAATTCTAAGTAACTACCCATCATTACGTTCCCAAGTGTTTGTGTACTCCCTCTGGGGACTTCTCCATCCAGTGGAAACTGGGGGAATGTTGAACTATACTTCTGTTTTTGAGAGGGGAATGTTTCCCCAAAAATAGAAATAAGCGAATAATTGTCTCTTGTCGCGAGGGATTGCCGACATTGTGATTCTGTTGGTTATTGCCCTGATTCAACACAACCTCACTGAAGGGTCAGGAGGGGTGTCAGGAGGGACTGTTTTTCACCACTTGGAAAATCGTTTCGTCCTGATACAACAGCCAGGATTTAGAGGAGAAGGACCGTGAGGATTTAGATATTTGCTCCAGGTGAGAAAAACCAATAAGCATAGGAGCAAGATTAGGGTTCTTGAACCTACGTTGTTATACAAACTTTTTTTTCTTCCTCTCCAAATATGAACCCAACCAAAAGTAATACACTGTGATTTACATCAATTACTGGCAGATCAATGAATGCAATCCTTAAGCATACCAATTGTTGTGGTATGCCTCCTTCAAAGCACCATCACAACATGATCATAGATGAGTTGTGATTTCTGCAACAAACCTTAGTGATCAGGGGCCCGTTTAATGATCTAGGCCCGTACATGAAGACCCTTTTCTGTACGCAAAAGAGACCCAGGGACTATGTTGGACAACTTTATTCAACACTTATGGACAAATAAGACCATCTTTGCGAACGAGCTTAAGTATAATTAAACGATAAGCCTTGTACGAGGTACAGAAGAGGGTATTCACTTACAAGCCTAGATTATTCCCCGGGCCCCATTCATGCATTAAGAACTGTCACAGAGTGTCCTCCTCTTCTCAAGAAGCAAAAGACAGGAAAAGTTAGCAAATATATACCGCATATTATACCTTCATCCAATGATGTTGGGAGACAAGAAAAGGTTTTCCGGTTTTCCAGGAAATTATCTCATCACTCTTATCTTATTACTCTACATATCATTGCCTTTATAATTTGAAGACCAACATGTATATAGAGTTCTATGGTAACCCAATACAACACTGAGTTCATGAATTCAAGACATCACAGAACCTGAAGTTAGGAGCGCTTCACTAAACTATTTGTAAATACATGAATTCCTGCTGGATTGAAAACAAATCTATCCCCCGTGGCACATGCCTGACTGACTCGGGAACAGATCAGAATAGATTAGTTAAATGCAGCGCCACATTGCCTGCATTATCAATGAGAGCTGAGCACGCATTGAGTTTCTCCTCTAGGCTCTGAAGTTTCTTTTCTATCTCTTTAAACACATTTAAATATGATTATGTATATATATCCCCAACCACATATATACATCCCTGTTATTTTTCATATACATATGACATGTATACCAGCGTTCCGATAGTTTTCTTATCAGACAGTCAGGGATGCCAGTGAGGTCAAGGAAAAAAGACCCGAAAAATATCCAGATCCTGATTATATCCACTATTTGTCTCTAACATGATCAAGGCTTAGTACACTAGCAAAACCCGAAAATTCGGAAATATCCGGAAAATTGTCATCCATGCATGATACTGTATGATTTATAAGTGACTATAAACTGATATCTTTGAACAACTTCCAGGGGCGCCTTAGGTTAGTGGCGCGCCTTCCGGGTCTCAGATCTGTTTTGAAGTACATTGTATTCTACAATGCATAACTCTCACGTCACATCATAATTCAAATTGCCCGCCAAATGATACTACCTGCTGTTAACATATAGAATTTATACACTTGTGTATTTATCTATTTTACTTATAGAAAAAGTGATTCTCCTCACAGCCCATGTGAAAAATAAGCCTGTTTATTTAAACTGTTTTATATCCTTGTATCTGGGCAAATTACAATCATGAAAAGTTGTCTTTTTTCAGAGATAGAAATACAGTGTACTTAGAGGATGTGGTGTACTCATCTTCTTAGCGCCACCCTGCGTCATATCCTGCTCATCTGTGATTCTCCTCTGACCTCTATACTGCACACAGATTGTTCAATTAGACTTACTTTGGGTTTGACGGAATCTATGAGATGAATGTAGGTAGAAATCTCACCCCTACACATTTACCGAGACGAGAGTTCTTTTACTTCCCACA
The DNA here is from genome assembly GCA_950022655.1 of Alentia gelatinosa. Classification (NCBI taxonomy): domain Eukaryota; kingdom Metazoa; phylum Annelida; class Polychaeta; order Phyllodocida; family Polynoidae; genus Alentia; species Alentia gelatinosa. Next base: position 26,480,714 of record OX465589.1, read on the forward strand.
CCACATAGACATGGTATGAGAAGGATTGGCCTTTGATATAGCAGTAAATCTACCACTGTTAGGGGTGAAGTAGACTTGCTCAAGTCTTTGATTATGAGCTTTCATTAAATGATTAAACACAATGAAACTAAAGGTCATTATAGTATGTATCCTTCTCTGACTGGCCCATGAATCAAAGACTTGTCCACTCTGACCAGAATCTCCTGTTTATGACCCCAATCCGCTCCCTGTAACCCTATACTTCCTCATACCCCTCCCTCTCCCTTCCTCCAGTTCTCTGGCCGCCTGTGTTGTCATAGCAATAAATTTTTCCTGCTGCTGACTGTGACCCAATCGAGATCCAAGCAGATATCATGACCAGTAGCCAAGATATCTGTATGGAGAGTGTTTGGAATGCTTGCGTTAAACAGCGCCAGAAATCGGACACCATTACTGATTTGACCAGTCCCTGTATCGAGGAGAGGAGGGGTGGGGTAGGTGGAGGGAAACAGGGACTGGGGTCAGTCTAGGGGTGAAGGAGAAAAGTGCCTCCAGTGGTACTCCAATCAACAAAGTCTGCCAACCTTGGGATAACAAGTCCAACGCTCTTTACCACTGAGCTAACTCTCCGATCCGGTCTCTTTTGGTCGCACCACGAGGAGGCAAGGCGACCAAGAGGGTGAACAGATTGGTAATTGCTGTCCACCCCAGCTCCATAAATGCACATCATATCAGGTTATGTTCATCTGTTGGTACATCATCCATATACTTAACGAGTCAATGATTGTTGGCTATTACAGCTATGTCAGGTCGCTCATGTTCGTTATGCTCTAGTAGAGAGAAGCACCGGACGACCCATGCCTGCCAATAACCCTGCACCCAGAACCTCAACTCTCAGCTCACTGCTGAGTCTGCGGCAGGACCTCTCCTACCAGAGTCTGGATAATATAACATGCATATATCTGTAGAAGGCGGAACTGGGCAGTATTTCTGTGTCTGTACACACTTATTTGTGTGTTGTGGTCGCTGACATAGTGACAGGTGTTCGCAAACATCCCTTTTCTAGTACATGTATCTGCGTATCTCAAATTCATTTTGGGAACAACGCAGTCAGGTCACTTGGTTAGAGACTTCCCAAAGCTACCGGGGCAATATTGTAAGGTGAGTGAGAGTCAACTGTGATACACAACTGCCGCATTGGTCATTTATCACACATTAACGTTCACGTAGCAGTACTGGACAAGTCATTTTTTAGACTTGGTTCTTTGTGTGGCAGACAATTCGTTATTTCTGACAGCATCTTCAAAGGTAGAGTGATGGTCTGATCTTTATGTCCTATGTTGAATGGGGACGCATCACTAAGTCAGGACTCTCCCTCGTGACATTTACAACGTGTACGTAATTGACTTAAAAGTCATATCCAACGCTCTCATGCGCGATTCCCAGTCAGTTTAATGCTATATTGGATGATTGTAGTCTAACAATCACCATTTGTTAGAGTAGAAGATAAACGAATCACACCTCCTTGATTTAGAAATGTATATTAATATTCTCTGACAAAGAAATGGGATCTTAGAATCACACACAGAATTGAAAATTGAGTTTTAGGGCCGGTAATTTCTAGCTATCCTAATAGAATTTCCGCCATCAGCTCGGCGCTGACATGGCATTTAAATGTTAACTTATTTTCTCCTATTTTCTCCTCTGATTTACATTGATCTCAAGAATGATCCCTAGGACGTCAGAAAGTCCGGAGAATTCCAATACATGAATAACAAAATTTATCCTACCCCTAATATAAAATCCCATAGGCTTAACATTGGGTTTCCGTATGCCACGCTAACTGGCATACAGAGTTTTATATGCCACTAGTGGCATACAGCATTGTTATCACGTAATATTCCAAAATAGAGGAGATAGGGTAGGATAAAATCAAAACCTGATTCGTTTTAATCTTGGCCACCGCATTCCACTCCTGAAGTTTTGGCTCCGGACTTCACTCGGCTTCGCCTCATGAAATCACTTTGCCAAACTCCAGTCGTGGAATACGGTGGCCAAGATTAAACCTCATCCAGTTTTACGGTAGTATCAGGCATTTCAGTCTACGTAAAACAAAGTTCCAGGAGAAGATCTGTGAAGAACTTACAAGTATACTTCTCGGTGAGATTTTGTAAAATCAGCGAGGAGGGGAAAAAGCGTGAGCAGGGCGTGTGCCGCTGAGATGACCTGGTTCAGATCAGGTGAAATATTTATCACGGAAAAATCACCTCCCTCCACCTGACATCCACGCGAATAGCTACCCTCTCCCCTATACAAACACCCCCAGGGTCAGTCCTAAGGTCACACAGGTAAATCAGGTCAAGGTCACCTTAAGGTCAAGGCGTGGGAAGCATGGTATGTGTCAGAGCAGTGGTCTTTGAGGCAGGGGGTAAGTCAAGTATGTGTAATGATAGAGGTACACTTAAAGATGTGGAGTTGAAGGGTATGGGTAGGTCAGTAATGGGGGCAAGGAAGTTGGGGAGGACAGAAAGGGACGTTGTTCTGTATCCTCTACCAGGTGTTTTACAATGGACTTTAAATCTATGGAAAGCCGTTCGTCCTGCACCATTATTATACCTGTTGGCGAATGTCTAACTTTGACTGACCAGGAGTGACGAGATGATATTCTCGTACCATATGACCGGTGCAAAATGGCGTTTTTAATTATTTCCAGGTATATGATAAAAAGGACATATAGAGAGTGTACCTGAATTACATGTATTCTTCAATATGTTGGTCGGAAATATTTACCTCGTTCTTCTAACTCGGTGAATATTTCTGATGAAATTATCTCTGAAGAGATTCCATTCATGTCTACTAACTATGTTTCGATATAGTACCATATGGCTGAAGACAACACACTAGATGGCGTCGGGGTCGCAGTATGGGATATGTAGTATACTCAAAAAAAAAAAAAACACCAACTACCGTTTAATAAGATAGGATTGTACTTGAAGACTTTCTTCTGTACCTCGTACAAGTGTTTGATAACATTTAAGTTCGTTCACCAGCAGTCTTAGGCGGACATAAGGTCGTACATGAGTGTTGAATAAAGTTGACCCACTTCGTCCCTGGGTCTCCATGGCATACGGAAAAGGGTCTACATGTACGATCATAGATTATTCAATGGTTCAATAATTTCAAACCCATTGATAATAGATAATTACCCGAGATACTTACCTAGTACTGAAGGGGAATTGATGTTCCTACGAGCCTAGGGACTTTTTCCAGTGCCCTAGGATAACACACCTATTAAATCCTTGGGCACTAAGAAAATAGTCCCCTCGGTGAGTGGGAACTAGGGAATGTATATCAAAGTTTCCTTCCCAGAATGCACTGTGTCGCTACCTGGTGTGTCATCAGCAATATAAGTGAGAAATAAAGTATTCTATTCTGGTACAGACAATTACAGAGCTCTGGAGGGTAGGTTTTCGACCCTGTTGGACATATCATCTGCTAAAACCAAATTCACTGTACATCAGTATTTCATATATCATATAAGATTTGTTTTGTATAATGGTTTATTGAATAAAGGTTTTATTCTGAGCACGAGCTGGATGGATGACCTCTGCGGAGAGCATTACATATCTCAAAACACCGCAATTTACTCGCCGGCAAATATCAAAGGTCGTGAGAACCTAATTTCTGTGTGCTTGAAACAAACACATTTCACTCACTCAAAGGTGAGCTGGTGTGATTTACAGGAGACAGGTAAATATTGCCTGCCATAATCTATTTCTCCAACAGGCTCTCTATGCATCTCCCCGTATATTACTTACAGGTGACTAGACTGTTAGCCTCAGATCATTGAATTCATTGATTTGGTTGAGCACTCGGTCACAGTGTGTGAGGTGCACCGTAGCCCAGATTCAACCCTCTTGTGGAGGGGCGTTTGTTTGTTTGTTTGGTTTTAGACTTACATGGAATCTATGAGATGGAGTTAGGTAGAAATCTCACCCTTACACATTTTTACCGAGGTGAGAGGTCCAACACCACTAAGCATTGTATGAAAACGATTGGCCTTTGATATTGCAGTAAATCTATCACTGCTGGGGGTAAAGGAGAAGAGTGGCTTCAGTGGAACCCGAACTCAAAAAGTCCAACAACCTTGGAATTACAAGTCCAGAGCCATAACCACTGAGCTAACTCCCCACCCCTGTGAGGGGCGTAGCCTATAACTGTTTAGTTTGACCTCCCTGTGTACTGAACCCACAAGACCCTATCCCTTAGATTAAATGAATATAGGAGCGTGCCATGTAATTTGGGCTTTGAAGTTACTCAATAACCTATACAAGTTTCTTCTTTCTGAATTTGACCTAAGCGATATTTCCGGAAACGCCTTCAAAAGATTTCTCTGTTTATGGAACCTCAACTGATAGATATATTGTGTAAAAAGTACGATTTAATAATTTACTCGTATCTTTTCATTTATCAGACTGGAAAGGATTCTGATGGATTGGGAATAATTAGGATCAGATTTTGTGTATAAATCTGTGTCATTTGATGTCTTGGACTGATTCAAAATGCTAAAGGCAAATAATAACGTATGGCCCTGTCCATTGCAATACCTTCAGTTGCTGCATAATCCACTATTAGAAACCTGATTTAATAATAAAACTGTAACATAATAAATGTACAACGTAGTTTATTCTAGCAACAAGCTAACACATATACATACTTCTGTAAATGTAGACCCAACATGACACACAAATAGTCAATACAGTTCTCCCTGTTAAACCAGAGCTTCCCCATCATTGTTAGACCCTCTGAGGTTATCAGTTACCATCATTTAGAAACCCCAGTATACCGAGCTGTACTATGTCTGACACAGATTAAACCCAATCTTCAAACCAACCTTTCAGGACACGTGTCATTCACCATGACCTGCACCAGGCCATCAGGTAAATCAGGTGACGTACTGGTCGTTAGAGTGTGACCACATTGACCTGGTCAGGTGCAGTGACGTGTAAATACGGCGTGTTTGTGCCAGGCTCTTAGTCCGTTTACGCACCGCACCGCTGTAGAGTTTGAGAACCTGTGGGGCCTGGATCTGGTAACAACGGGATGTAATAGTGTCTAACAGGTTCTTTTTTTTATATATTTTTTTTAGACTTTTATTTCGGGAATTGTTAAATTACATCAACATTCTACATGGTGGACCAATGATATGTTCCGTGACCTATTGAAATGAATAAATATCATTGGATATTGAATAAAAACTTTGATGAATATGCGCAAAAACCTTCCATTGGGCAATGCATTGATCAATCCAAAGGTATGTTCAAGAATTGTTCACATGATGTTAACATTACTTGTTTATATCTTCCCCCTCCCCCCCCAAAAAAACCCCAAAACACCATGTTTATTCTGCCTTTCCGGCATTCAGAAGTCGATATTTACCTACCTGTATGATCACTACTTTTTTTTTTTTTTTACACAACTCCCATCATCACTAAGTACAACATTTACCTCTGAATTCAACTTTTTATGATACACAAATAACTTATGCCAGTGGAGAAAACATTACTATACAATGTCCTCTACATGTTAAACTATTCATTTCATTCTAGTATTCTAGTTGTAGACTTTTTGGATTGTGAGCTACATCAGTTTGTTGACCTTGCTCTCTTATCTACAATTCATGGACGTTTTTTGTACACGATAGTTGACTTTATACAACTGAACCACCATTGCGAGTGTTTGGTCTGATGTTTACTTATTGATTCCGGACCGGTTTTATGTGGGGAAGGTGTGGTACATACTGTATAAGATATGATGATCGCCTCTAGATATACAAATTGGTCCAGGTTAGAATATATAAATACCATTGATGTGAAGAATTCGTATAAATTTACATTTTGACAACAGGAAACGATAAGCCATTAGGAATACTTAACAATATTTCCATCTTGACTATATGAATAACTTTTACAAACAAATCAATTTATGTAATTATTTATTATTGTCAAACCTGTTTCAGACAGCCATTTTATAAAATCACACCAAAACAAGCGACCTCCTGACACTACCTGGCGGCAGACACACTCACTAAGGACGAATGTGAAAGGTCTGAGAGACACCCACCAGTTTCAATGTCCTATTTAACGTGCAACTAAAAAGAGTTGAAACTTAAAGAGCAAACAGTGTTCCCAAAGGGATAACGTACTGCGACCTGTCAGAGTGAACACCGTACGGGCCTATCTCACTTTGGGAGGTGACGGGCGAGAAGTCTAAACGTTATTTTTTTTAAACATATATATCGAGCAAGGTTTTTTCATACTATCATTACTTTCTCATTTGATAAAGTGGGTAAGGGGCCATCCATAAATTACGTAAGCAGTGAGGGGGTTGGGGGGTCAAACATTTTGGAAATTTTGCGTATGCTCCTTCTTTGTTCTATTGCGTACAAAATCGGGATAGGGGGTGGGGGGTCAAAAATTTCGGAATTTCTGCGTACGTACTTTATGGATGGCCCCTAACATGAATTTCTCCCTCGTATTTATTTAGTCCTGTTCCAAAATCCATCGATATCCATAAGTGATCATCCATATAAGAACCAACTCAAAGAAACTTCTCTACTGTCGGTAATACAAAGTTTATCATCCACTCGTTTGTATCAGTTTATCATTGCTTATTTCTTAGATCAAGCAACAACACCTTACTCCTACGTAAGCTTTGGGTTACCATCACCCGGTTGGGGTTGTTTTATAGTTTCCTAATAATTATAGAATACTTGGACAATTCTTGACAAGGTAGAAATATATATCTTGCGCATTGTACCCTTAACCTATGAGTTATGACCTTCATCGTCCTGGCTGTTGATAGCCATCATCTCTGTAACAATGATGAGTCTGAGAAGGTTTGAATCGCCTTGCACATGTATCTGACTTCTGTGTGTTACTATTTGTAAGAGCGAGTCGTCAGTAGTCGCATGGACACCTGTGGCTTCCTTATGGTGGGGGAGGAGTGGGAGGGTGAACAGAATAATCTATTGATATAAAAGTTACTGCATTTTCGTGGATCCCGGGGTTCCCTCTATTAAACACTGGGGGATTTACTATTGGCCACCTGGTGTATTGGGCAATATTCTACTTCCGGCCAAACTGTATGATATGATGTAGTTATTTATCCTATCCAAATAAAAAACGCAATAGGCTTTACATTGGCTGACTGTATTCGGGCGAGCGTTCAGTAAAGTGTTATTTATTGCACGAGGGTAAAATATGAATTTTTGGAGACGGGGTAGGATAAATACTAAACTGGGAGATATTTTATGGTAGTGGCGATCATTGATAGTGACCGTTTACGTTGCATAGTTGAATTATCACACCTGCAGGTGTATGGCACAGCTATATCCAAATAGGTCTGAAGTGCCAAATCCACTAAGGCGATTTTACATGCGAATTTGGGTTCGCAGACGTTCGCAGACGTTCGCATGGACATGCGAATGCCTTGCGACAATATCTAATATATTGAATATTATCGCATGGGATTCGCACAGTCGCACGGATCGCAGACGCATTCGCACAGTCGCCTTAGTGGATTTGGCGCTTTGGACCATCAGTGGTCGCTTCAATCCAATAGGTCTACGTCTCTGAAACACCTCCCTGAACTCGGTCAGGTCTGCTTCTCACTACGTTCGGCCAACGCCTTGCACAGTAATACACGACCTGCCCGTCGTGCGATAAACACTAACACTACAAACTCTTCTTCAGTTTCTACTATGTATTTGGATGGGACAATAACCACGGCACCAAACATACGCTGCTCCTTTCACCTTACCACCTGTGGAGTGGTTGGGTGTGTAGTCCAAATACACTGCTATTTTGAGAAGACCAAAAATACCCGGAGCAGGTAGAGACGCACGCGGGTAAAAACACAGCACAAAAATAGTGAGGATTCCACCTCATACACGACACTAACCATTCACCGTGCCATTAAAGGATTTAACCCTGGGGCAGCACGGAGGGACTTTACCTCGTATCTTAAAATCTTCATTTGGTGATTTGAGAACCTACACCAGCAGTCTGTATGTGGTTACCTTTATCACAATTGTCAAATAAATAGTCAGGTGATGAAATACGTGATATATATATATATATATATATATATATATATATATATATATATATATATATATATATATATATATATATATATATATATATATATATATTGTATTGTCAGACAACAAAGACTATCAAAGGTTGAGCCATAAGGTACAATTCTGGTCGGTAATATTGGTGTCCCTGCTGGCTCCACTTAGAGGTAATTTTCGTTGAAAATATTTCTTGTATTTGGTAACTGGGAGCTCATTAGCATACTGATGTAACCTGTTGTAGACGACTAGTGTGCCGGGATGCCTCAAGGTACTTATTGTTTTTTCTGTACAGTAAAGCACCACCCGGGGTGAAAAAGCTCCGGGGAGGGAAATACTTTAAATTCACCCACAAACACCTGACCAGGAACTAAACTAGTTCTATATAATGATACAGACAAAAGACGGGAATTCATATCGTTCAGATTCTGGCACATATATACTAATTGTGGGAGAATAAATCACAAAACATCCAAATGTTCTTCATTTGTCAGTATTGATCGAGGTTTTGATAATACATACTAATAGTGTTTCGATACCACGAGGCAAAATCCTTATATTCTCAGTTATTCTTTTATTAAGAGAAACTGCTACAATCGTCTTTTAAAAACTGGGTTCTTGTTTGTACTTTCCCAACATTAAACGTAGCTACATGAAAAAGAACAGCGTGTGAGCAAGGACTTACTATTATGCAGAGAGGTTATCTGCATTAGTTTATAAAGCTGACAGACATAAACTATTTTGCATCAATTCACTCCCATTCTAACTTCTAACTGCTTCGGCTACATATTCGTCCCTGGACGATGGGCTCGTCCTCTGGTCTACAGAGGGCGTTTGGAGCCTCCCTGCACATATTCTCCATGGAAAATAATGCAAAGTTCAATAAACTTTGATACAATTCAGTTATTGGGAACCGATATCACTTCAATGTGGTATATATATATATATGATGCAGATTCCACTGTAGAAGTCTAATTTAGGCAGGCCAATTACGATCGACTGCAGTCGGTTACTATGCCTCAAATAATATGAATGTAATCGGTCAAAATCGGTTATTACTAACTAGCAAGTAATGACCAATTATTTGCAGAGTGCGACCAGTGAGCAGAATGGTGGAGATCTTATAAAACAGTCGAGCACAATCTGATAGGTGTTGATTGATAACGTCCATGTTGATAGACTTTAATGGAATCAGAAATCTAGGTTCGGCAGGGGGCATGACATATGTATCGTCAACCGAAAAAAACTCCCACTGACAGCACTGCGGGAGGGGGGGCATCCCATATTTCTGAAAGGTCATGAGATAAAACATTTTGGTGACGGGCGAGTGACTGCATAATGCCAGTAGCTCAGTCAGTGTAGAATATGTTGTAGGTGGTAACAAATATATGACTCGACTGATTACAAAACAGATTCTAATACAACTATCATATATCATGATTAATACATCAGTAATCCCGAGCTAAACCCTCCTATGCTTTGAACTATTCATAACTGTGTAGGGTATTTACCGATCTGTAATCCACTAATCTGAAAATCCCACATTCTGCTGCGAGACTAACCTACCACCACATATTGTCCAAGGGACGACCATAGAATTCAATATAATTTTCTTTTTGCTAAAAAAAGGGATGTCAGTTGGGGTCCAGGGGAAAAAGTGTAAACATATTTATGTGGAATTTACCGTCACAGAGTGATCTAATGGGGTCTGTGGGGAGGTGAAAACCGATGTTTTATTGGTGTGAATGAGTCTCAATTTATACTATTTGCATTTTACACAAGAAACAATAACTTTCTAAACTGGAAATGAAAAAGAGGATTTCCATGGAAAAAGTGAAAAAAATGCGTTCTATGAAAGAAGCAATCTATAGGTATTTCCATTTTATGGTGTCCGTTTTAGTTGCTGTTGTTGTTTTATTAGATTTGATTTGGATACCATTTTGATTCACGCCATGGTAACGTGTTAATATCACGTGACAGGATACACTGCCAGCATGCCATCCTGTGGCGTTATACCGCTACAAGCTGCCCCGGGGTTATATCCGCTCTGTAGTGACCTGTTGCCGGGCGAGGCAGTGTTCTCAGAGGGTTAATAGCATGATCTGCTCTATGGGCAGAGGTGTATTCTATTTGACATTCATCACTAAATCTGTTATGCAGCTTGCCTTCACTGCTGAAACCAGAGACCTGTTTCAGTAGTCTCGTGACATTAGGCCTCGACAGACATCAACAGCGGCACCAACAGTGCAAGCAACAGCGGAAAAAGACTAGCAAATATCAGAAGATCGAAGTGGCCAATCTTCTTCATATTTGGAACGATTATAGATTATATGTATCCCCTACTCATATTAAAGTGTCATTGCTTAATTCCTACGAGAAGTGTGTGACACTCTGTGTGTTATCGACTGCAATCTGTCCGTATGGTGTCACAGACGCCATCTAGACATGTCACGAAACTACTGAAACAGGTCCCAGGTTCATAATGGTAGGAATGCAGATACTTTTGAAAGCAGGGACAAATACATCATTGCGTCCTTTTGAAATGTCAGGGCGTGTAAAGAGGTGGCCATAGAGGATGGAGATTTATGGATTCACTATATTGGTTGGATACTGATACATCGATCAATGTCCTCATTTTTTTCCGCCCATTTCTACGATTATAGACCAGTTTTACATTAGAATTTAATGTCAATCAGAATGCATTTTGAATGAGGTCAATAATGCTATCAGCTGTATTTTACCTCAAAATGCTTTTAGAAATGTCAAAGTAAATTGGCATGTTTAGTAGAGTTGATATTGCGTGAAGAAGGCTCCCGGTGATGTCATAGTTTACGGTTCTAGGCTTGACAGGTTCTTGCACAGGGCGTATATAAACAACATAATCGTCATGGGGGGCTGAGCCATAAACCTTAGTCTCGACAGTTCAAAATTCATGCTCGATAAAACAAATAGCCGAATTGCTGAACGATATTTACTAGAGTCTTTACGTGATTTTAATACTTTTATTTGATCTTTGATCCCATGAAATTATTTGCTGATATATTCATATATTTCAGATTTTCGTTGTGAATCGAGGTCATTAAGTATGTGATCCATACTGAGCGTCATTGCCACTTTCCACTGTTCTGTAATTTGACGAACACGGCCACACCTACCCTCAAACAGACTACCCATGAAGCCAATTGGAGGAATCTTTAGTTATTTTCATTTTGTGTTCAAAAATATAAAATGGACCTATCCAACATCGAAAAATCCGCTCCCCATCAAAAATATAGTTTAATATAATGCCCCTCTCCAATTCTCAATTTGGGTCCATTTTACATCCCATTCCAAAGCACATACTGACTCATCTAGATACGTAACATCATAACAGCCCTTCACCATTGCTACACGCCTCTCGTGGTATGTAACCAACACAAATGTATATATGTCCACCCTCACCAGCCCCCATCCAACTATAAAATACTAATTGTAGAGAAAAAAAAATCATAAACTACTGTGTAGGGCACATATACAGGACCCTCCCCCCCCCCCCCACCACCACCTACGTCTTCCAGCATCTCCTCAATCCTACCCCCAATACCACTCAGACACAAAAGTACATCCACCGTCCCCCCTCCCCTCCCACACACACAGAGGTAGGAGGCACGTCAGCGACAATCGGGTGTGATTTTCCTGGTCATCGGAGCGTGACCAGACTCGCCAGCATGCCCACCAATGGCCGGGCGGGCTTTACACGGATCTACATCGGCGCCGTGCACCGGGCGCCGTAAACCCTCCGCGGTGAGCACATTCACGCACTACTTTCTGCATCAATTTAGTGATTCTAATGAAATTCTTACGCATTGAATTTAATCATTTTTAATCTGAGAGATACTCACTAAGGTAAGTGTGAGTATTCAGATAATTTCGAGGTATGTCAGTGAATATGAGAATGTTTTTTTTTCTTTCTGCATTATTTCTATAAAAAAAAGTGACTTAACTATTCAGTGTGCAACCAGATAAAGCAATATTTATCTATCGTGGTGTATGATATGTGATTTGGATATCATAAGAGATTGGAGTTCCCTTCTGTTCTTTGTCCAAACATACAGGTTTGTCTCAGATTAGAATCGTAGAACAACTTTTATATTTCTATTATCTGGAGTTCTCGCTTTGTGTACGGCCATTATGAAAATGGGACATTCAGATGAATGAAAACAGTAGAAAGAATCACCATATGAGTTCATCTATCTACGTCAATGCGTCTATATCCTGCTCTATGTCATGAAAAATTAATTCTTTCCATTGACAAATGCCATCGATTATGCTTTGCGCTTTGAAACAGGGTCAGTCTGGTATTGACTCTTTTTAAATTCGTTATTTATTGGGTAGGCTCTAGGTAATAACAATGCTAATCCGGTATAAATATTTTAAAAATCAATCACCCCTGCGAGCCACTGACAGCAAGTCAGCTGAAATTCCTGATCCAAAATTTAGTGGGTGGTAGGTTTTCTATTTGTATGCTATTCTTCATGGGGGACGTTTTCACTCGGGCATTCAAGGTAAATATTAGCGTAAATCTGATGTCACTCAAATATAATACACCCTACCCTACCATTAAGCTTCTTTAAAAGGGCAGGGTTCAACCAAGGCCAATCAGTTGCGATGCTAAATCTATTCTCGTGCAGCTTAGACACGAAGGCGCAGCACCTTGCCGCACATGACGTGCAGCCCAGAGGGGGAGGTAAATGCCATAAATGTTTAATGTCAGAAAACCGGCATAAATATTTAACAAAGATCTCTGAGTATCCAATCCATCGACCATTGCCGTCTCTCTCATTCTGCAGGCGGCGGACGGCGCGTCGGGGCGGGACGCACGAAGCAGACGACTTTTGACGAGCTGAAGGCGGGAAAGGATTTACAGCAGCGCGCAGCAGAGCGTGGCCGCCTGGTCCCCCCGCTGTAATCATGAACGCCACACGGCCCCCGCCGGCCACCAGCTCCAGTCGACGAGACGCGCACCGCCTGTTCACGTCGCCGGTAGGTGGCGCGCGGAGCGGCTGGTACTCGGCGTCCTCGGCGACAGGCAGCGTCGCCTCCAGGGTGTCCCACCAGAGCGGGCTGCAGGTGGTTCCTCCTCCCGGGGTGGCCAGCTTCAGCAGCACCCCGAGCCGCGTCCAGCAGGCCCGGGCGAGGTCCTCCAGCCTCTCCAACCTCGCGCTGCAGGGATCGGCCGATCTCAGTGACGCTCACCACAGCAAGCATAGCATCGGGTCGAGCCACAGTCTGGGGAGAGTTTACAGCCAGCAGAGTCTCAGATCCAGCCACCACAGTCTGAACCAAGGCAATCATCATCCCCAACACCGTAAGTTTGGTTCCGTGCATAGCCTCAGTGCCAGTAGGTATAGCTCCAACCCCAGCCTCGGACCCAGCAGTGGGGGTTACGCCCGTGGAGTATTCGGGGATTTGGTTAATATCGACATGGCCATCTCCAACTTCCACGTGGAGTTCGAGGTGCCCGGCGCCCGCTACAAGCCGGGCGACGAGCTCACCGGGAAAGTGATCATGGACGTGTGGGCCAGCATCGACATTAAACACGTGGAGTTCCACGTTACTGGTAAAGGTACACTACGCATGTTCCAGAACGCATCCACCTTCATCGAACGCCCCAAGCATGAAGTATACCTCGACAAACACATCATACTCATCGGAACCTCCTCCAATCAGCGTGGGGTGACCTTGGAACCTGGTCGATACCTCACTAATTTCCAATACACACTGCCTGACACCCTGCCTCCATCCGTTCACCAGTTTGATATGGGGAACGGATACGTGTTCGACATTTCCTACTCCGTCCAAGCACGGGTCTGTGATTTCGCCCACCCGCGAGGCCGTGCGGGGCATAAGCTCAGGGTGGTGAAGGCAACGAGGAAGACCTTCATCGTCATCCCTGTGCAAGACTGGCACACCATCCCCGGGGCCATGGAACCGGTGGTACACTCCGACCAACTCCTGCTATTCTGCGGGGCCTCGCGGAGGGACCCCACCACGGTGATAGTGACCATGGACCGTGGGATTTACCCCGTGGGCGACAACATCCGGCTGACCACAGAGGTCATCTCTCCCAACAAAGACGCCATCAAGGACATCACCGCCGAGCTCGAGCAGCAGCTCTTCTTCGACAGCGACCTCATCAAGAAGTTCCGGAGGGTGATGATCAAAGCTTTCGACGACGGACGGAATCGGAGAGTCACGAGCCACGGGGCAACCATGAAGAGTACCTTCGGGATCTCTCTGCCCACCAACATCATCCCCTCCTACCTCCCCAACTGTAAGATGGTTGACCTTCAGTACACCATGAAGGTCAAGGTTCGCTTCAAGAAGTTCGGCGGGAAGCTTGTGATCCGGCTTCCAGTCCTCATAGCGCCTGCCTGTGATGGCGACCGCAAGGACGGCGAGGTGCCTTTGTTCAACAAACCTGTGATGCAGTTCCCTTACTTCTCAAAGTCCCCGTTCGGCAACGGACATGCCAACCACTCGAGCAGTGCCTCGGACGAGAGCACCCGCGACACCCTGCAGCGCTCCGGCGTAGCTCGCGGTCAGACCAACAACAAGGACAATGTGACCACCAAGTATAAGACAGCCCTCAACTGCTGCGGCTGCTGCCTCCCCTGTCTGGGCTTTGGTATTCTTGAATCCTGATTTCACCGTGGATAGTGACCTAACCTGAGAACTTTTTTGTATACTTGTCAGGATTTACGTTGATATTTCTCGGATCAAAGTTTGAGCTACTATGATTCTTCACATTAGTCAATTCTAAACCCTTTCTCGTATACAACTACTTCAATGGGACCAACTCCCGGCAGTTCTATGCGGCAACATGCTATTTCGTGAGTGTTTTATGTATTACTTATACTGATCTGTCTATAACTATGGATTTGACCATGCTGAGACTGTGAGTATGTGATATGAACGTTACCAATTTACACAGAGAGGATTGATTACAATTGCTTCACTAACGATTCTCCTAAACTACTGCGTTGTATGAAAACAGATTTTTTTTCAAAATAGAAGCATTTGTCAGACACTGCTAATCTCCATATTAGGAAATCACCAGACTATCCGTTCACTGGACATAATAGATTACTTCATGATAAATCCTTCCCCTGTTGACCTGCATGACAAGTCACCCATAGCGGATCCAGACACGGCTAGCAGTGTGATATTGACACCTGGATTCAAGTCAACCATGAGAGTATCCTCACAGCTTGGTGATGAATGTGGTGGATGTCTGCTAAGGAGGAGGGGGCTGCGGATGGTAAACAGGCAGTGGCAGGAAATACCAACCAGTTATTGCTCTTTTATGTGCCAGTCACCAGCCCCCAAATACCATCCGCGGGCATACCCCGACAAGAAAATACAGTCGTTTAGGAAGTAGCCACCTTAAGGAGCTCTCTAGTTCTTCCCGATGAGACTCTGTCCCTAAATACGTGTACTACCAGCCAAAAGGCTTGTTTATGTGAAACTTGGATTTAGGATTCACCATGAACAATGTTTACTGCTTATTCCATTTGGATAAGCCTGAGCTATACTCTGTTAACTGCTAAGTTGGCGTTGATAATGATTACAATCAGTGCCAACTGATACTAATAATTCATTTTGAGAATAATAATTTTGTCTTTTTTAGCAATAGAGGATATTACGACTGTTATCTACATCCTGTGATCACTATGGAGAGGGGGCGGCTCACTGATAACGAGCTGGTGTATACAACCTCTTATCACTACCTGTACAATGCACACCCATGTCTACTATGAATGGGCGCAGTCAACATGAAGAGGGATAAAGTATAGCTGACTCCCAGGTAAAGGGTCGATTCCACCAACAGGATGGATTTGCCGTGGTATATCTTGGTATGTCTTGTAGTGTCTTACTGTGTCGCACCTCACTTGTCTCAAAACGTAGGCGAGTGGTGTTGGGTGTATATTTTGGTGCTCCACCACCGCGACACCTCAAGACACATCACGACAAATAGGCACGCGATGATTCAAACCTAGCCCGATCTAGCAAGACAACCAAATAGGGCCGAATCTTGCTACATAGTGTGTGTTGGTGGAATCGGTCCTTAAATGGGGTCCGTGACGGGGTAGGATGCGTCCCAGCGGAATGCAGACGCCCGCAATGACGGTCACGTGTCATCTGTCTTTTGTTACCTTCATGGCAGATGTGAATATTTACCCGTTAACGCTTTCTGCTCGAAATGATAAAGGTGTAGCACAGATTTTGTAGCACGAATCGTAGACATGGTGGTAGTTTATGATCAGATAGCCTTAAAGACTGTACACGCGCACAGGGAACATGGAGTAACCATGACAACATACTGCCTTCAGTGATCAACCCAGAGCATTAACTGGCTTTCCTGGCGACTTCCAGGCCATTGTATGATTATAACAAAATTACCAATGTAAAATGACTTAAGTCTTATTAGGTTTCAGGTTTCGCTACTGGCATGACAAATTCAGTGTCTTTCTTTGAACGCACATTTTGTTTAGGAAAGTGTTACATTTTGAAATTCAACATCATTGTATTTGGGTGTACATGTATACTCACTTACTATATACCCATACCGCATATATACTGAAAATATGCACCGTTTTGGCATATGACGTAAAAATACTGTACGGACCACTGGTCCGTACACTAAAATACGGACTACCTAGCCATACACATTTATTAAAATTTTGGTTGTTAAGAAAAATGAAATTGAATTTTTTTTAAATTTCGGGTATATAGTAAATATATAACGCCCAACCATGCTTGTACAAGTCACAGAACTCGATACTAATTTACCGTATGTACAGAACTCGGTGTAAACGCCTCGGTCCGTACAAACGGTAAATTAGCATCGAGTTCTGTGACTTGTACAGCATGGTCAGGACGTTCTATATAATTACTACCTAGGGAGAGGAAGATCATCTGGATATTTCTCTAGTTAAACAACTAATCTATTACCAGTTGGAAGTACGGAAGAAAAACGACATTAATGTATGTTTTGAATACATTGGTGGCGAAATCAAAATAATGTATTACTCATGTACTCAAAGGCCAGTAACATAGGAAGCAAGTTTTAACGCCATTGATGGTTGGTATAATGCATTCCCAGACGGGCTTGAACATACATAAACTGTGATTATACAGGTTTGAGGACAATAAAACCCATACGGTAACTAGTGCGCTCCTGTGTATGTTACAAGGCCACAACGAGGACGGACCACGCCACTGTGCAAATAACAAATATAATGTATAACAGATTACCGTAAACTCGACAAAACCCTCATATAACCTACAACATGTATGTAATATGATCCAAATGAAAAAAAGAGAAATATGCTTCTGAATCTAGCATACTTTCTGGAATGACAACTGGATGTCTAACCTTTAGCTATGCCCATCTTGTATTATCGAGTCTTCGGTATATTTTTCTTCAGGTTGTATGCAGATAAAAAGATGAGTTTACGGTGCAATGAAATAGAGAAGGAGGTGACATTTATAGCGTGCGCAATAGCCATAGCGCCATCTAGCGGGGTAGGCCCCCACGTGTAAATATTATCCTTAAAAAATGTCACAGTGTCAAAAGAAGTAGGTTGGTTTGTCTGCAGTCTAACGCCACCCCGCCCTTCTCCACCAAGGCCAGACGTACTAAAAACCTCAAAGAAATCTAGTGAATAGTCCGGCCATAGGTCCGCACCCACCCAACCTATTCAACGTATGTGAAATAAAGAATTTAATAACCGAAATTATATGGATCTTCTTTTCAGTCTCACAATCTGGAACTATAAACGCAGGGTTTGTGTTTGCGACGGAAAAGGTGGATAAGTGAAACTTCGTGGAGGACGTGTGTTAGGATAGTTTTTCCGTGGTTTTCCTACCTGGGAGCAATTAATTATATAAAATGTGGTCTGGCCGTCTTGGTGCTGTGTCCGTGTCGCTAACACCTCATGGTGGGGTGGATAGGACAAGTGGAAGGTAATAAAAAACAAAAGAAATAAAGGCAACAAGGTAGAGGTATGTACCACCCCATTGTGAGTGACCTTATTTACTGTAAATGGTACCTGCTATTAAATGGGTCTAGATACTTGTGGAGGGCATTTCATTACACTGTACAGCCACTGGTTCAAGGTTTATATGGTATAGGCCAACTAGATAATACCTACTCCTAAAACAGGACAGACTTACATCAATTTACATAATTCCACAACACCTGACTATCCAAATAACCCTGTTCACACCTAAAACAGAGCATGCGGTTTTCTATAGTGTTCTCCTAATGAAGCGGTGTTTATGTTTTTCACAGTATGCAGACTGGGGATGTTACAAAGTAAGTTAAGATTTTGAATTTTCTGATTCAGATAGAAGTACACTTTACACATAAATCATTGTCCGTATGATAAGCATAACACACCAGGATAATCTAGGCAAAATGTATTTACCAGCCTAATATACGGCTAGCCAGGAGCAACCTGTGAAATTTAGAAGGCAATGGGGGTTTCCACTGGTCCAGTGCAATCCAGTATATTTTGTCAATTGTCGTGTGATGTTATGTACTATAGTGAAGATAGTTTAGTGAAGTGTAATGCAGTATATTCTGGTCTCGTGGTGTTGATTACTATAATGCAGTTTAGTGTAATTTGCGACTTCATCTTCCTCCTACATTCTGAACTGTCATTAGTTTATCTGCAGTATGGATCAATTCCCCTTGAAACACGTATTACTATATACCGGTGCACGAATGTATCACTTTTACGCGATAGGAGAAAAGATTTCATCCGTCCACCCTGTGGCGTAATATATATAATACTACCCTCCGTACCACGTGACCACTCATTCTTCTATTTAGTGAGTTTTAGAATGGCATTCTTAATGATTTTTACGCATATAATAATAATAATAAAAAGACATAGTGAGTGTGTCTGAATTCCATCTGTTCCTCGATATTTTGGTCAGAAATACTCACCTCATTCTTCGAATTCGGTGAATATTTCTGACCAAAATATCTCTGAACAGATTCCATTCAGACACACTAACCATGTCTTTCTATATTCTTCAATTCATTATGAAAAATGAAGTATTTATCACCAAACTGAAACGTGTGGACAGATACAGATGGCTGAATAGTGGTGGCCTTGGTTTGCGTTCCCCTCGGCCGGCCCCTTACTCGGTTCACTACCTTCCACACCTGACAACCTCGCCGGCAGTGTGGACGCCGTTACCATGGATACAGGAGCGGAACGCGCGGGGTGATGGACGCCCAACACGAAGACCGACTTCTTGTTGGCCGGTCAATAACTGAACGCAGGCTGAGTGATTGTCAAAGTCACTCCCACCAACCTCCACATCCACACAAACGTCAGATAACTGAATATTTCACTAGTAACCCTCTCACACCTCCAACCTGTAACACACTACAACGTTAATGTGAGGTACAAACTCTCTGTATAGTGGACGTCTATGACGTATAAGGTATAATAAATACCTATCTTGACCTGCCCATAGATTCAATTTCTTTTCTGATCTGGTTATTAATTTTCAGCCTGGTTTCTTATCTGGCTATTACATTCTAGATCTGGTTATTACTTTTCAAATTTGCATCTGCAATGGCATATCGTGGAAGTCATATAGAAGTTTTACCCAGGTGCAATGCTTACCACATAGAGGGTATTTCGTATAATTCATTATCGTTATTATTCAACTCAGTTCGGTACAGCTAGATTTATCAACATAAGAATTTATTCAAATGTTACACGTGAATTAATTGAAATTGCTCCTGCAGGCATCAAGACAGCAGTCCAACGCACATCACCTCGTTTTAGAAGGGCTGATGAATACCAAAGTGTTAATGGCTACCAGCCTACCTCAAGGCTCGGTAGCTTGCTCCTCCCACCTGTGGTATTTAGAGCCCGCTATCACAGGCCTACTACACACGTCTCACTCTCTCGCGAGTCGGGCAATTGGGTCTTTGCGTGCTCTAGGGTTTCTGAGCAAAAATGTTTTTTGTATTTTTTCTTTGCGGAGAATAATGTAATCATTATGGCCGCGAATTCCCCATGCGTTGCACTCAGCAGATCCGTTTTAGAGATGGCGTTGGCTGTTGGATCTCTCATATTAACCTGAATCTCACCTTACTTGTTGCTTTACTATAATGGCAGGACATGTCCACTGAAACATCCCTTGTCTATGGATTTTGTCTATGGATTTTGAAAATGTCCTTCATATATTCACAAGTAGTTTCTCTAATTCTTGTTTAATTTGGTCTGTGATCTGATATGCTGATATATCCATTTCCGGATTTCCGTAGTGATGTAAACGATTTGTTTGTTTGGGTAGGTTAAAGTCTAATTTGTTCTATTAGACTTATTTTGGTTTTGATGGTGATCGAATCTATGAGATGAATTCAGGAAGAAATATCACCCCTACACATTGTCTGAGGTGAGAGTTCTTAAAATTCCCTAAAGACCAGGCACTCAATACTTTCACTCGAAACTTCTTCAGAAGTCTAAAATAGCATAGGTATTCAAACATATCGAATGAACTTGATATATACATAATAAGTATACTGCTGGACCATTGAAACAGAAACAAGGATGCTAATTTTATACTTTCATTGATCAGTGATTCTATTGGTGACAAGCTCCAGTGTTACTTTTATTCTGTCTAATCGCTCACGGTGAAAACCCCGTGAATTTTTAATGGACATGAATCTCTATAAAAAGAAACGCAACGTCCCCGAGGCATCTGCTCTTGTAGAATCGAGCCCATTATTATTCTATGTATGCATATGACAAACGCCAGGATTTCACCTGGATTCCGCAGCTTAGGAGTGGGCAGCAGAACAATGTATCAGCTACAGAGAGAAATACCGAATTCCTGCCATGCCCACGTTATCAAGGGGAATCTTCACCAATGCCATAAGTAAGTTCAGGTATCATTCAGTCACCTCCGTGATAGATAAACTGTTCCTGTAAATGGAGACTAACCTGTTAAACAGCTTGGTGAAGGCTAAAAGGTGTATGATTATCTGATTACTAAAAGACATACCATGTATCCTTGTGATTGCCCAAGAGCAAGAATCTCCAATTACTGGAGTCCTGAATATCATTTTTGCAAAGAAACAGAGCAACACAAATTTATACCACAACAACAACAACATTAGAATCAAGTTTGGCATATATGCTGCCTAATTATAGTTGTAAGCTAATAAGGCTTCTGCGAGCGTGAACTACTAGTCGATGTCACCTGTACAGGCCATTGCAAATAAACAAAATTAGGCCATATGAGACGGGCACATTTCAACCGTTGGTATTTTCCTTTTGAATATTTTGAATGATGATCAACACAAAGGAGGAGTCGAAACCTTCCAGACTAGTGGCAGGAAGCCTTATAATTTGCCTATTAACGTCTAAAAACTGAGGTCGATGCCTTTTGGTCTAGTTTAACATATCAATCATCGGGAGTGATGTATATCACTGTCTCATCCAACCAAGTTTTCTTCAAAAGAATAGCTGTGGGATGAGTTGCAAGCTATGTGCACAACACTCAGTTCACTTTTTTTGTAAGATTATCTTTTTGAGGAGGGAGCCTGCGTTGAAGCCGGTATTCAGGACTAGCTATGCTTGGCCTGTTTCCCTGTCACCGTCGACTGCTGGCATCCGATGTTGACAGCTGACTAGAAAACGGGCCCCGTGTGTGACAGTGAAAGTCTGCCCGAATGACAGTCTGTATTAATTACAGTTTTAGTAGAGTTACACCATTGGTATCTCTTGCTGGTGTTCATGACGAGATTCTTTGGGTCTTAACACTAAGAAAAAACAACAGAAACAGCTGGTAAATAGTTAGCAATTGCTGTTATGGGGATTATGCAGTAAGTGAAAATAAGCCTTATACCTTTCCTATTAATGTTTAAAAACTGTTCTTCTCTGAGCAAAGGAAAATGAGCCCTATTATTTCATTATCAACGGTGAAAAAGATTCTTTATTTTCTGTTTGTGGTGAAATTCTGAAGAAGCACCCTCAAGCCTTAAAGTCATACATCAGGACGTTTTTGTTGCCTTTTCCAATTATGAACATGACGTGTGCGTCCTATTTTGTTCGGACCCAGGAGAATAAACTTGCTTTTAGTGAATAAAATTTAACTCGTTTTAGCTAAGTAAGACAGCTTCAGCTATAGATGGTAAATTAGTATACGACCGGGGTCTTATTCATATATCCTCGCTGTGATAATATTTACTTTAATAACAATGACAAATTGTTATAACGACAAATGACCTTTGTTATAGATCTATTATTGGGTATTGATGGTAGACTGTTGCTTTTGTTCCCAGTAAACAGAATATAGAAATTAAACATTTTGAAATGCAGATTTTTTTCATATTGCCACACAGCAATACAATGAGTATTGAATGCAGTAACGTCTGAAACTACAAGCCATGGATAATGTATATGGCCAGTCTAAACCAGCATTCCAACGCCCTAGCAAAGCACTATCTCGTCCCAACGGAGGTAACGGTCATGTATATGTAGTATGGATGAGACGAAAAGAGGAGAAAATGACAAGACTGGAAAAGACTATCCGAAACAGAAAGTAGAAGGAGTGAGTGATTGAAGGAAGGCTGTGATCTCGTTCATCTATAGAAAGTTTGTATAAGCTATTTTGTTGTATGTACTTGAATGAATATCAAAAATAGTGGAAACAGTGTCCGAGTTGCCTGCCCTATATGCAGCATCGAATCGTGGCATGAGTGCTGTACATAATTGAGGCTTGAACTTTGGTGGCCCGGTTATAAACGGAATGCAGGCGGAGCCCTTTATGCATAATGGAGCCATTTATTACTAATAATTTATAATACTAATTTTCACTAGCTCACAAGTTACTCGCTTGCACATTAATGTCCAAATAGCACCTGAATTGCAATACACGTTTCAGTATAGTAGTCTAAGTTGAGATGAATATAAACTGAAAAAAGTATTGTTAAAATACCTGATAAACACAGTTTCTGAAATGATATGCATCAATATTAAACCTTGTTTTATTTTTACAGTGAGACTATATCTAGAGCAGTTACAATAAAACTCTGTTCAATAAGGTCATCTTGTTAGATCCTGAGACCAGTCTTCACAGGTGTTTCTACTGATAATCTACACAAAGAGAAAACACCTGAAGTTCTCTCCTGTCCTCAGAACTATCTCCAGACAGTGGCCAGAGGTTTCTGAGGCAGGGAGATAATTCTGTGGGGATGAGGATCTCAGATGTTGACAGTTTCTGTCCCACCTCTGTAGGGGTTACTTTCTATGAGTTGCCCTGGTTCGGCGGGTTTGTTTAGCAGCAGGTTATTCAGGTGTGAGCACCCCAGTGGGAAGGCAATAAGCGACCCTCCCCTCCCTCTCCCTGCCCCATACATAGCACCTTGTCAGTGGGGCTTAAGTAAGTGTCACCACATATCCAGGTGTATTCATGGTACGACATGCAATATAATACAGACGTCAGGTAGGATAGAGGGACGGAGGGTGTGGCTACTCTCATTACAAGTCCGACAACTTCACTCTGAATGGGATCTGTTCAATCAGCCTCTGATGCAGGAGAATACATGGACTTTTTTTCATCCCAGTGGACATCAAGGACCAAACGGTCGTGAATGAAATAATGAAGATGGAGGATAGAAGCGTACTCATTGATGCTTAACAAAATTGCAATGTTGGATAAGATTAAGGCTCATTGTTCAACATCTAAAGAACATGAAATATCATGTGTTGTGCTATGGATTATTAATAGAAATAAGCCTATTTGACCCAAATACTCACATATACCTTTTTTCTAGATCAAATTTTTTTTCTCGAAACTTCGACGGCAGCCATTTACACCCCCCCCCCTCCAGGGTTCGAACGGGCAAAACGGCCGAACGAAAAGGGAGAATTTTTTACAAATATATACAGAATATAACATTCTTTATTCTAGATAATCTTTTAAAAAGTATAATGTACACAAACCTGCTACCCTACTAATAATGATGGAATATTACATTGGGAAACATAAAGAAAAGATATGTCAAATATGATATCATGATGCATTTAGAGGTATCGTACTTCCCATCTTGATCTAACATTAACTTGCACTGTTTCCCATGTATGCTACGTACATATTTTTCTTGTGCTTTTTAATCAAATATCGTGATGTATTTCCTATTATTATGACTTAATAAGCACATGAGACCTGTTACAAAAATATCTCTCTAGTGATATGGAAAGTGTGGAAAAGAACACTATAAATGTAGGAATTAAAGGCATGTCCTGCAAATCTCAGTGTCGCCTCTTGGTGATTTTTAAACATTGACAACTATCAGTTCAAAAAGATACCTCTTGACATATTCTGATACCAAATGAGTAAAATCTGATGTTTTGTATAGCTTGTCCTAACCCAATAGGTTAAATAGACCTAGTCTTTTCATAGGAAATCTAAAAAAAATATGGTTACTCCAGTCCCTTTCAAAAAGCAAGGATGTTAACATATAGTTTTTGATACTTTAATATATAATACAAGACGTTTACTACATTGTATATTCTGTGAATGTATGTATTGTCCTGTACGTACTGATTGTCATGTATTGTCCGTTCGGCTTGCAATGGAAGACCGCCATACTTAATGGTGAATTATAATATATTATGCTTGTTTTTATGGGAAATAAATTGACTTGTGTTTTACTAAAAGAAACGAACTTTTAAGATGTCTATAAATTCTAGATATATCATATTATCTATTTCTAAATTTCAATAAAAGATAGGTGACACTTCATTTTATATGCGTTCTACAACACTTTAAGGTCATGACATTTATCTACCAGAATAACGACATGGGTTTGAATTCTAAATGCAAATAGTTCGATATGCCTTTAAAGTTCGTGTAAGCAGGACAGGTTCCCACAGTCACCGCTTGGTCATTACTGAAGGCAACCACTGTGTCCAAAATAAACTCTCCGATCTTCCTTTTCCCATTCATTTTTTGTTTTGTTTCAGATTAAGTATCATTCTATCAACTTGTTTCATTATTTTTACAATCTTATATGACATAGGCTGTCCCCGGCCAAGGAGACACGGACACATTTACAAGCTATCTCATGACAGCAGAAGTTACTGGAGAAAGTAGAATGAGTGGGGACGGAAATATCAAGTTTATGTAATACATGTATGTGGTGAATGATACACTACATACTAACTAAACTTGATGTTTTTTTAACAATACCTTCTTTTTTCCAATAATACCATCTGATAAAAAGCTGTATATATGATCACTACAATTCTTGTATTTTCCATCATAATGCCTTTGGTTCAAAATCACTTCATTGATTAACTTTCTCCCATGATTCTAGATTTTCATACATATATATACCAGAGTATCATATATCACTTCAATATATTATTTTCATCATCTTATTGATGAATTCACAACAATCACAGAGATCTTCAGTACTAGCTTTATTGGTTACAAAGATTAACTATAAGATTTAATTGTGATTATTGAAAAGAATGTCTGAAAACGTGGCAAAGAGTACAGAACGAGATACCGCAATAGAGTGAGGAGCAGATCGTTTGCTCCCGGTATTTATAGTCAGACCACTCGCTACCTTGGCGATCAATAAAAAAAAAATTATTGAAAAGAATGAGCTAATATTTTTTCTCATCCATTCTTGTAACAGTTTAGGAGAATAATTCGCAATACCAGAATGCAGAATGTTGCATTTATCACAGCATTAGCGCTATTCATACCCCGATATATTACTGCCAAATAAGCCAAGAATCCAAGTAAGAGACGGTGCTGCCACCTGCTTTGTAGAATTGGAACTATTCTCTCTGTTGGAACCAATTATCTACTGCTTCACCACGCGATACCCATATCCAGTATCCAGGATATGCCAACATATACAAAGTAGACTAATTGTCTCATTTCTCACCAACCAAAGCATTTGAAATATTTGTTATAATTTTTCTTCAAATAGAACTGACACCTGTAATGCTAAACAACAGGAGGTCTGATTATGTAATCCTCATTAGCCTTACTGGCCCGTTACAAATCCATGTCAAATACAGTACATGTCCTGACGAATTCACTATCACCACAGGACTCCGGGCTTCCTGAAAGTCTATGTTTGCTTGTATACCACCCCTCCTGGAAGTATGCTGCAATACGACCAAGGACTGAAGTGGTGAAAGAACGAGTCAAATTATCAGTCACCCCCTCCCCGTGAATACGTCTCCTTTCCCCTCCCTATTTAGGTACATTCTTATGAAATGAGAACGTTTCACTGAGCCAGCAGACCGAGTATAATGTATCATGGAATAAAAAGACAATAATCGATGGTTTTGTGGACAGGCGGCCGTAAACCACGAGTGGTTGACGCGTTGTAATACACAAGCGATAGCGGGTCGATTACGACGTCAACCTCGAGTGGTTTACAGAGCCGCCTGTTCAGAAAACTATCGTTTGTTGTAGTTATTATCCATCTTCTCCATTCGATTAAACCCCGTTATTGTCATATTAAAAGGTACAACAATAGGGATTATGTCCTTGCTCTATAGCACAAAGGGACTATTTTTCCCGTATACCATGGTTTTGAGGCCGTATACCACAGATTTGAATCCGTATACCACAGTTATGGTATCTGACAGGTTTTAAACAATGGGTCGTGGTTTACTGAGTCCCCATACATTTTCAATGGGGGCTTTGTATACGATGGATACTAAAGGTAACTATAAAATGAATATAAATATAGCGCTTAAGCAATACAATCAATATTCACATTCACACTACACATATCACGTCTAGCCTATTTCATCATTTCTCACCTAAGCATTGTTAAACTAATGTAAGCCTCATTTCAGTTCTATCGTTATTAACGCAAATTGCTCTTGATATTGTAAACAATACAAAACGTATATCCAAACAATATCTTTGCGGATTGTTCTCAACCTCCCAACAATTTTTAAAACATTATAAGGATTTATCGTACATATTCATACGACAAGCTTCAACCTTGAGACATAAGAATATAATAGAATCTCCCCGGTGTATTATTAGGAAACGTCCTTACTGTGGACGAAACGGTTCCTGTTCGAGGTCAGTCGTCGATATCATACTGTCTGACGCCATAGGCGGAAGGCAGTATGAAATCAATGACTGACGGAGAACTAGAATCGTTTCGTCTACAGTCAGGAAGTTTGCTCATTATTATATACCTTAAATCGATGAAAAAACACCATTTTAATGACTTATTAAGTCACTTTCACAGCGGGCACAAACATTATTATTACTGCACCCCTAGCAGCGGGAAGTATTTCATAGGCATTCGGACACAGGTATATAATAATATATAAGACGGGCTGACGGGATGTCATTTTATTGGTCGACTGTAAGATTTAATGGACATCGACACAATGAAAGAATATTGTACCTGTATAAAAAAGACTAGTAAAGAAATGAAAAAAGGTGCATACTGCTGAGAACTACGTAGCCTTCTCTACTTAGTGACATGGTGTGTCGCTCAAGGGTAACATGAGAGACCAAGATTGACGTATTTCAGCAGCAGAATGACGTCTACTTTCATACTGGTCTGTGATTACGTTATATAATTATATCGGTTATAATTAGGCTGTTATGGAGAGACCCCAACAGTAGCATTGACACAGTGACACGATCTGCTTTGTTTTCTGTGTAGACGGTTGTAAATGTAAACGCAGTACATTTTCGGATCATATGATGTGTGTATTACATACAGTTATTTCTATATTACCTGAATAGGAAACTTGTGGATATGTATCCAGTAGAAAAATGCGGCTAAAGACACTAGGAAGTGAAACGGAGGTCATGTTTCGTTCGATATCATTTTCAACAAAACGGCTGCTGTATGGATTAATAAAAAAATACTACAAATAAACCTTGTCATGACCTTTAACCAAAAAGGGGATGCGTATTCCCATATTTTGTCACTCATAGCTTATCAGTGTCATAATTAAATTTTTATCAATGATCTGTAAAAGTGCTGTAATAGTAACATTAGAAAATATCCTGTCTGAGTGTTAAATAATTGTACCATTTTACGATTCTTTCTTAGAATTGATGTTTTTTAAGCTTGAAGTGTCTTGCTTTTATCGGATGACATAATAAGTCAACATCGCTGACCATGATAGAGTGTCTGTTCTGGGACAGGCTGCATGCAGGAAAGAAGCTACATATGAGATGATCAGTGTACCTCTTGTATGAGATGTATAGGGAGAGATACCTAAGCTTTGAAATTCTGGCACATTTTAGGAAAAATAACTCGTTATCTGTACGCTCTACTGTTTAAGTGGTGATTCCACTAGACTAGAAGCTTTATCGGAAAGTTTCTGAAGTCCTTTGAATGTATCAAAGAACATGTTATATGGAGAATTTTTTCGCACGATAAATTGTATACGCGTCCGAAATTACCAGAAAAAAATGTGTGCTTCCACCGCCAGCATACGAAATTTTCCGATTTATATTTCTGCAAGTTTCGGGTGCTCGGTGGAATCACCGCTTTATACTTTTATTTCAGTTTGGTATTCATGATACTGACTACATATTTTCTCGGTTTACCCTCTAAGAACTTCATCACTCAAAATTTTACATTTCTGAACTTTGGAATCTTATATACATATATACCGATAGGATCTAGAAATGACGAATTATTCTCCTTTTCAAAATGGGGGATTCACGTTAAAGATATCCCTAAATTGAATACAGGTTGCTTGATCTATTGGTTTTATGACCTTCAAATGTCACTAATTCGCAAAGCACAAATACCAATGAAGCCTCTTAAGGAATAGCAAAGGACAAAAATAGATAACATTAAGTAGTTACCATTGCACGAGTCTTGCCCATGACTTGGACAGTGTCAGAGTGTTTCTCGAGTATCAACTAACAAACAAGAAGTAGAGGGGAAGTTAAAGTTTTGTCTCCACTTTAGATAGCACCTCTTTTCAGACCTACCACTTGCAGGTATTCAGGCCTCCCAGTTCCACTCTTCCTCAATATAGGTTTGTTTTTTTGTTTTGTTTTTTTTAGCTTTTTCAAGGCAAAAGACATAGGCTATTATAGGTTTTTGGGGTTAACATATTAAGCATGATGGCAGGTTTTTATAGGCTATTTAAGCTACTTAAAAAATAAAGGCTCAATAGTTGAAATATAGGTTTTTCTAGTTTTTCTAGGTCTCACTGGGAGGCCTAGGTACATATTACAGCTGAGAGGTTAGCTAGGGGTAGTCTAAGGCACACCATTGGTTTGCTGTTTTCATTATCTGTACTATATTATTGGTAAGCTTTCGACGTCTCCTCTCGATGATAATAAGGTACAGAAACGTACAAAAATAATGAATTTCACAGGATAGACTAGAGGATATGACAGTACGAAGGAAGTGCTGAGAACCAAGAATTAGTAGAAACCAAACGAGAGTTAGCCTTGTCAATCTTTATGCCACGATGGGAAGGTTGTGTATTACTACACGAGGCATTAGCCGAGTGAAGTGAGTAGCAGACCTGACGAGAGTGGCATAAACATTGAGAAGGCTAACCCGAGTTCGGTTTTGTATTTATCCTACCCTACCTCACCGATATACAGAGAAGATTTTGTAATTAGCCATGTTAGTAGCCATCGGAGGATGGCCATATTTATCAATGCTGCCGGATCTACTTTCGTTCTCTCGTCCCTGATTGGTCCGTTTTTTTATTCACCCGGTGCATAAATAACATTTTATTCAACGCTCCGTCAAATACATTGAGTCAATGTTAAACCTATGGCGATTTTTATTAGGGGTAGGATAATGAGAAAGAGACAGAACTGCCGGAGAGAAGAAGCGGACAGGTATAGGTTGGGTTCGCAGTCAGTCGTGCCCCGTGTGCCCTTCACCACCTCCATGCGACGTTAAAGCGGTGGACAAGGCGTATTCAGAGAGTGTGACGTCATAATGGTGGCTGGCTTATGGTAACGTAATGGGATACCTGGTAAAGATTCACGACAAGATAACACCATAATGGTGCGTCCTGAACCTGGGGCCTGTTTAATATCTGGAGGACCGCTCCTCTATACGGCTCTTATAGATTAGACGAGCGCGACACCGGCTGGATCGTACTACACTATAGCTAACGTGGGTGCAGCAAGCATTTACTCCGGTGCCAAGATTGATATGCGACATCATGGGTAGGGGTGGTACTACAGCCTTGAGCTGGTAGATTGTGTAGAAAAAAATTCACACACCGAGACCAGCGAAAGGCCCGACATTTTAAAAATGGCGGAGGCTGTCCTTTTTGCGCCTTTCCAAACTGTTTATATATGATCCTAATCATGATCTACATCGTCCCAGAGCTAAGCATTGTCCTTATCCGTGACACCTCTAGAGGTATCTTGGGTGGAACTTGTACCTTATTAACCTTAAATGATCCACATACATGCTGGATTTTAGTTGACTGTCATGGATCATCTGAATATATGCAGAGAAACAGTATGATTTTTTTGATTTTTTTAAAGCTTTTATTTATACTGGAGATTAAGGTTAGGTGGTAATGTCACCTATCTTCCACCCGCTCTGGTTCGCGAGATTTCAAGTGCGTCTTGTCCAGCTAGTTGACTTACATGACGAGTTGTCTGGCATGAAGTTCTTCTTAGAGATTTGAGCTAACCTTTTTTATGAAAAAAAAGGAGGCCTGCCTAGCAGGGTTTGAACCCGGGACCTTCTAATCACCAGTCTTTCTCACCGAACACCTCCATCCCCGCCTCCTCCCCGGCATCCAGGACAGACACCGATCACCAGTTGGCTTCCATCATGAACAAGCATATATAAGTTAGAGGTAAAAAATGGGCTAAGATATGACAAAAAATAAGGACATGAATTATTCTACGAGACTACCCCTCCGGTCGCTGTCCTTTAGCCTGGAAGCCTGGCCTAGTTAGATTATAGGCCAGGTAACAGGTTCCATCTTTATGGTGCATTATTGGTAACGCCTCCTGGTTCCCCGGTCATCCGCTAGAGGGCTCGGCGGAATACAGGTGTTGCCGTTCAGCCCCGCCTAACGGCCCACTGTCTAGTAACGCGGCCGCTTGGACAAACACCGCGATTCCAGTGGTATTCATATAGAGACATACAGCAATCACACCTAAAGTGTGAACTGTGGGTGTGATTGGAGGAGTGTTGTTTTTTGACAGATTAAATTGTTGGAACAAACAAGGGTATTGTACCAACGAGTCTGGGCTGTCTTAACTTCGTAGTTGATAATTATCTTGGTATAAACATGGAAAAAGATAAGCATATAATAGCTAGGCCTGCCAATGTATTATTGTGTATTCAGTTTCGATGTCCCTGTGTTATCTAAGCTATATCTAAAGCATCATTAAAGTGATATACATGTATGATACATCAAATTGTAGCTGGAATACCCTAGAATACAATGCAATCACTCTTATTTCCCTGGAAATAATGTACACAAGTATTATGAACGTATTACGCTCATGCACTCAGTGTTCCAGTGCTAAAGTATACGTTGCCAGGTGAATGTTTGGCTTTAGCTGTAGCGTAGCTAAGGAGATAAGGTGCGACACCGGCCTACGGAAAAAGGCCTATTAGGTGTATGAGAGGCGGATACCAGCTAAACCACTACGCTGGTTCCCGGGGTATCCGCTAGTCAGAGGCGGGCACTAGCCAAAGTTGAAGGTCATGCCTGTGGAACCCGTTACATGCCCCTTATTTCATTTGGGCAGGGAACCAGTCTAGCTGTCCTTGTCCTCGGAGACCCTATCCAGTCCGAGTTTCACTCTCGATCTGCAGATCTCCATGTGAAGTCAGACTACCTTACTTAATGTTATGCAACATGTCGATAAAATGTCATGCTGAGCTAGAGCTGCATGGCCCTGATTGCACTGGTGGTTAATTCGATGACCTATTAATACGGAAATAGTGTTTCAATCTGAGAATTACGGATGTTAATTGCATTGCTTTATCTATTTGTTGTTTTATAAGTACAAGGCAATCTTTATTGCTATGAAAATATTAGATGGATTCATAATATCACACTGTAATACCAGGCTAAAGCTTCGTCGGAAGGCTTCTGGTCTCTTTGGAATATTGTATTGTATCTATAAATGGGGATTGTATTTGCGCGATGAATCGCATTATCACCCAAAACTATCACAGAATAAAATTGAGCGTTTTCACTGCTAGCTCTGCTTATACGATTTTTTTTCTGATCCCGCTCGTTCTCCATTTCGGCTGGTTTCGACATAGATCGGTCACTCGGTGGTATCCATGCTTGAAGAACAATGATATTTCAATACAAAAAAGTATAAACCTATTGTTTATATTGGTGATGCGATATAGAAATTGAATTAATTGAGTGTTCCAAACGCATGTGCCTTCACAGGACATTGATGGTAAAACGGCATGGTACGATATGTGAGTAGGCGTTCAGCAGTAATCCGAGAAACTTTGACTGCCTGGCGGACAGTCAGAGAGCACAACCGCTTATTCCCATAGTACAGAAAACCACTTCCTTGGTTCTAAGTAATCCTGTCAATGTCACTGCATGTCCATGCGCTCTTACCTTCAGAGATGTATAATAATTCCTTTTTGATGATAAAAACTCCTATTTTGATTTCTGTGTCACATTTTAGAGCCTTTTTCTACAACTTATTTCACCACTTCTAACACATGGTACCTGGCGTCCCCTGTGTTGAACATTTGAACCCTCCATTATGGGAAACTCTCCCGCGTGTAGAATGCACTGACATGGATTTAACAAACGCTGGCTGTTCTATTATTTAGAACTATTGCAAATGTAGAAATTCACAGTAATCTTACAGAATTTTGTCTTAGGAAACTGTATACTACGAAATCGGAAAGATTCAACTTATATTTATAAGGAAAACGGCTGCTGATCTGACATGTGCCAATCTGGTCGACCAGTTTGCCTTGAGGTCTATGGGTGTGCTCTCTGACTGTCCGCAGCACCGCTAAACAGTCAGAGCCTCTCGGACTAGGTCATCAGCTGATCAATACATACACCGTATGTAGAGTTGGATGGTCGAATAATGGGATTAACCATTACGACAATCTATCACATGACATAATTAGAACAGCGTGGACATATGGATACCTCTGAGATGAGCGGATTGATCTCAAATCCAGCTGAGACTACACATATAAATCTGGAATGACCTAACATCGTCCATAATTCGTTTCTCTCCGCCTCACTGCGGCACATTGATACGTTTTTTAGATTTCGAATTCAATCTTCCCGTTATGTAGATATCCCCTCCATCCATTTAGACATTCATACACAATTGTCTCTCCGTTTTTCTCTCCTTCAAAAGAAAATAACGAGTAAAGACAATAGTGGGTACAGATGTATCAAACTAGAACTCTTGCACGGATTTTCCGCATGGGAAGGTCTATAACAGGTATTCACACATAGGTCATGCCCTCGCGAAAGCTTAATTATCACACAACGAGTCGATATTGGACCAATCACTGCAATACCGTTTTCCAAATATCATTTCTGTTCGTCAACTACATTTGACAAATTAAGGCGTATGAGCGCAGTGTGGTCATTGGCCAGCTAGAAGATGAGTCAGTGGAAGAGCATGGTAAAGATTGTCCATTTTCGGCCAGCCTAACAGCAGGAGTCGGCCAAGAGCTTGGCTGAGAGGAAGGCCTAGTGTCAAAATGACGCCAGTTGGTGGAACCAGCAATTAAGCTTCAGCCACTTCTGGAATGTAGCGGCACAAATTTCGCCCTTTCTCTCGTCCATTTTGCGGTCAACCAAGATTTGAACACCCTAAAGGCTGGTATGATATTAGATGAATAAGCCATTGCCACCTTTCCATTTCCTCCATCATGATGAATATTTCTTCCTCGGAGTGATAATAGCACATAAATTACTTCCAATATAATAAAATATGACAATATCTACCCAGAACACGGACCACTCTACAAGGTCATCCAAGTCTAAGATAGATGGATGATTTCACTAACTGCCTACCAATACAATGAAATTTCCAGAACAGCCTCATTTGGAATGAAAACTGAATAAATCAATAACCAAGGGGTAATATTTTCATTCACTATCATTTTCAATCACTGCATATATGTAGTTATACTGGAGACCGCCAGGTTTGCTGTACAGTATACATATTTAAAAGGTTACATGAATAATGAATGTCCCCATTTGGGTTACAATAACCAATACTGAGGACTTCTGTGGTGTATTACACATCCTGCAGGGAATTAAGGAGCTTCTTCTTACATAGATTTATTGGATATGAAACATACACATACTCCACCAATTTTAATATTTTCCTGTTAATATGGAAAACGGAGACTCTGGATGGCGGACTGAAGTGGTTATCACTGGTCTGATGGACATATTGGTTGTCAGCAATGTTTGAGATTACTATCACGTAATGCGACAGTCACTGTTATTATTACGTAATGCATGGTTTGAGACGGACATGCCTTCCACTCTTAAAGTGAGTGTTCCACCATATAGCTGGCTGGCCGACCCGGTGCCGGGCTGGGAATGAGCAAAAATTTGTCCGAGCTGTTCCACCAACCCACCTAATTCTAGCCGGCCGACGGCCACAAGGCACACCCACTAAGCCAGGTGGCTGGCAGGTGTTGGCAGGGCGATGCTATTCCCATCTGGTGGACGTGGGTGCTAATATTATGCTTTGTTAGTTTCCTGTTCATTCTCCACACACTATGCCGCTCGGTCAGTGCTAGAGGTGGGGGTCGAGTGAGGCATTGGGCTGATGTGTTGGGTTTATACAGGAATGATGAGAGTTCATCAATTTTCCGCTGCATAATGCGGTTAAAGGAATGATGAAGGTTAATAAAGATACTTCTTGATGTTATGAATGTGTGTAGCTGGTATTAAATTCTCACCAAACTACCACAACTATCCAAACTTTCGGTCTCCCCTCATGGGTTAGGGCACAGTGGGTGTCAATTTTCCATGTTGACGGCGTCCCTTGCAGTATTGGCAGCAAAATGTCAATGTGGGTGCTAGGAAAGTTCATGGATGCGTACCGTCAAATATCCACTGAATACTGTGGCCTATGGAATAATGGAGGTAAATAAAGATAAGCCTCTATGTAGTGAATGTGTATCGCACACTCTAGCACTAATATTCTGCCCAGAGTACCCAAACTGTCTAAATTTGTGGTCTATGCTCACGGGTTAGCACATCGCAGGTGTCCACCACCAGGTGTTTCATGCAGTAATGGCGGCATACTGTCAACAAAGGTGCTGGGAAAGCTTGTTAAGGTACTGGCCGGTCAGCACTAAATCTCTATTCAAATAGATTTTGGTCAGCGATGCTTTGCAGATAGCTTTGTACAATTCAGCACTTAAAACAGCTGGCCTGCCTGCAAGGTGGATCAATGGGAAAATGGGTTGTAGACCAGGCCGGCGGTTGGCGGCCTACAACCAGAGACAGGGTTTTTTGAGACACGGCGAGGAGCTGGCTGCCGGCCAGCTGGATGGGCAGATGTCATGAGCTGTTCCACCGTGCATATCATAGCCGCCGATGCACAAAATGGGCCGGCGACGACCACAAGGGTGTCGGCTAGGGCTTGCGGCGGCTTGGCGGAATACCGGCTTAATTTATACCATAGTCGATTTTATTAAAACTTGATGGTACCACACTACCTATCGTATCAATAAACTATCAACTTCCGCCGACCTGGGGGGAGAAACATGATTTACTCTTTGAATAATTTTCATGGCATATGGTAATGTTAATAAACATAACTATATTGAGAACAGCAAGATGGAGTGCAAGCTAATATGTATATTGATAGTCACATGCCATTACATGTAGCTACGGTTATATGACACACTAGATCTAGCGAATATAGATTACTTAGCGCGAATCTTTTTCCTTTATCTCCGGATGTTTCGCTCAAACCCTTTTGAACCTTAGTGGTGGTGTTGGGTGCGAGTTACTGTTTCCGAAGTTGCGGAATTTATTTTTTTAAATATAGATTACTTTCCAAACAATGCTACATCATAATTAATTTGTATGATTTTAGTCATACAGGAGACGATCGGTGTACTGTTGGTAAACTATAAAGTCCTGAGCGTTTAATATGGGACAAAATACTAGTTTTTTCTAACTTGGAAAGGGCAAATCACTGTTGTGTCGTGAATATCAGGGAGATTTTTATAAACAAAACATCGTTAGAAAGCTGAGACTTAGGCATATCTGTTGATATATATCTGACATACATGTGTTATGGTTAATGTTTCCTGTTGTAGATTGAACATGAGAATTTGTTTGGTGAAAAACACCAAAACATGTTACCTTCCTGTCTTCACAGTGATTTAATGAAAAAAATCAATGAATATGACCTATAGAAATAAACATCCTATTTTCTTACCCCTTTCAAGACAATTAAAATGATACCTATATTGCCAGGCTGCGAAAGATATTTTTTCTGAGGTACAGGGGCATTATCACAGATGACAAAGAGTCCAAAAACGTGATTTTCTGATATCTTGGTATTTTTGGCATATAGCAAAGCTAGAAACTACCAATAATTACCTCTGAATAACATTTAGTTGATAAGATAACCTACCAGTTGTGGTGTGGGGGGTTCATCCACAAATCACTCTTTATTTGAAGTATTTATGCCCATTATTGACTGACCTAGGACTGAAGGAAAATCAAGTCTTACTTGATTACTAATAATTTCAGTGATTAAAGCAGAAATATGACATCAGGCCAAAGTTCTTTGATTGAATGATAGGTGGCACCACAATTTTAGAATCTTAGGCCTGAAAAGTCCTGTTATGTAGGCCCTATTCTTTATGAAGTTCTCTTGATTTCTATCTACTTAATTTTCGAAATTTTATCTTAAACAAATGCTGCATTCGATTAAACTAGATATTGTGACTTTACTCATATCGAGTGCTCAGGACTATAGTGTTTGTCACTATATGGAGAATTGTGGGTATGTTAATGGTTATGCCAGTCAATGACTCAGTCACCAATTAATATTGTAGGTAATGATTGCTAAATCACTATTCTGACAGCGATGACTACCGAGATTCAATTTATCTTATTCATAGCATAGGATATTACAGACCACTGAATGACGCCCGCTGGTTATTCACCAACCAAAACAGATAATACCTATCGACTTAACATCGAACTTGACACCCAAGAGGAGTAAACAAGAGCATCGAACTTGTCAAATGTCACAGTTTCACAAACCAACCATATCTTGACGATTTTCTCGAAAACTAAGATGCATATACACTTATGTATATGGCCGTACCCTGACATGTATGTCTAGATATCTGCTATCAATATAAAACATTCTAAACCTACCTGCAGTCTTCGTTTGCCATAGTTTTTACTTCTCAGTCGACTCGCAGACGAACATTTGTTTTCATCGCCACCATATTGAATTTCGAGTCTCGTTGGACGAGATGTGGGGCGAGACCTAGGAACGCATGCGCATTGGTCCTGACAACAACGACAACAAAGTTGGGAGTGTACGCGGTTGTTTGTGGTCATCTGTCTCTCCTATAGAAGTTGGAGATAAAAAGCTGGTCAGTAGAAAATTCCATTTCAACTATGATAATTCTGATGGTCATGTTCGCTGTATGTGGATCATTACATGTGAGACAATTGGTGCGATGTTGTTCACGCAGTGCATGACAGGGTACCGCACAGGAGCACAGTCGGTAGTAAAGCCAAGGATCACTCTGCCACAGAAGCTGACATCTATGACTGCTACTAGAAGTCTAAATGGTCATACTGTTCTTATTTGGGATCCCCAGTCAGTGTCTGTTGAAATTGATATAATGTAATGCGTTCTAATTGAAATTGATAGTTCCCAGTGCCTTATTTGGTCTCAGTCTGACTTATTTTGGCACCGCGACGATTCTATTTACCATCCTCCTCAGCAATGCCGGAGTGTTATGACTCCGCGAATCCCAAGTAATATTTGTTTATGATGAGTTCTATTTGGTTTGGGATGGTAAGCGGCTAGACTAAATTAACGGTGAACTGGATCCGTTAGTACATTGCCTATTTCCAGTATTGGTAATTAAGTATTGATATAGGCTTATAACTCACTGATTTTCGGTGAATTATTCCATGCCAATCATGGTGGAACCATTACTTAAGTTAGAATCTAGATATTTAGTATTATACTAGGTCTAGATCAGTCAATGAGCTCAAGTATATCATGTTTTTAATAATCAAGAACATGAAGTGTTTAATATTCAGCCCCCCCCCCCCCTCCCCCACGGGTAAATAACCTGAAATCAGCCAGCCTTCCCCTACATATAGAACTACAATCACACTGAGGCTACAGTAATGTTAAGACAGAAAGGTAGATTCTGGTTGGAAGGCATTAAGATCTATAATCAGACTATCAAATAATTACAATACATCAGCTTGCTCATAACTTGACATAAGCATTGTGGAGCTCCATCAATGGTTCAAAACAATGAGAGCTCGATCGGTCAAACATGGCTCAGATTGGCCTCACACCTATTGGATTCAGTGCTTTCACACCTAGAATGGGGGGGGGGGGGGGAGAGAGACTAGGTGTGATTGCAAGATGTTCTTTGTTGTTGATATTAGCAAACACAGTTTTGTTAATTGAGTATGGCCTTTCTAACTGTTGATTGTCTCAGTTTCCCATACATGAATAAAGAAAGGTATATGCTGACCAGGCCTACCAATATGTTTGTGTTATTTAAGCAAAATCATTACTAGGGCAATATGCATGGTTAACGCACCGATTTCGAGCTGGAATATCATGGGAAACGATGCAATCGCTTTTTTTCCTCTAGGGATAATTTAAATAGGAATTTTAAAGGTACAGTACTACACTGATGCACTCAGTTTTCTAATGTTAAACAATACGTTGCTATGAACATGTAGTTGTTTGGGCCAATTACGGCCTGTGGAAAAATATCTATTGGACAATCACAAATCCTTGAAATTGAAATACCTCCCCCTCCCCCAAAGGCTAACTACCCCGACCCCTACTACCCAAGGTGAATGTGAAGCATCCACTTTTCGTTTTGCTTCTAGGTTATTTCAAAGGGAGATCAGAAACATAACTGATTTTTCCAATATATACCGTAAAAACAATTTTAAAAAACCATGCTAGAATATTGAAAACAATATTGTAATCTCAATATGAAGCTTACTAGAATATCCAAATATAACAATAGATCAGTACACATACTATTAGGAAACGTCCTTACTGTGGACGAAACGGTTCCTGATCGAGGTCAGTCATCGGTATCATACCGATAATATGATATCGACGACTGACCGAGAACGAGAATCATTTCGTCTACAGTCAGGACGTTTGCTTATTATTATATACCTTAAATCGATGAAAAAAAATTTTTTTTAGTGACTTATCAAGTCACTCTCACAGCAGGCAAGCACGAACATTATTATTACTGCACCCCTAGGAGCGGGCAGTATTTCATAGACATTCGGACCCAGGTATATAATAATATAACATATAACAACGTCCGCAGAGTTGTTAAATACCGAGGTCCACATGGACAACTTGAAAGCGTTTATTGGAGTTTGAGTTAAATTGTCAAGTTTGAGGGTTGTTCTGATTTGTTCATTATAACATATCTCGTAATAGGTGATCACTGTGAGTCAATGCTATAATGTAACCACTGCATATTTCCCCTCAGGTCACAATGAGTAAACACAACAAGGTGAAGGTGCTTGTACGCACGCGACCGACGTCGCAGTTCGCGCACGACATGATCGACCTACAACAAGACAGGACGGTGAGACTAGTTTATCACATTATGCACACAACCGACAACTATATGTATTCCATTTTGAGTTTCCCGGTTGCGTTATCTTTCTCCACCATTTTAAAATTAAATACAAAATTGATGATTTAAAGAGAGAGAAAAATGTGATTGAGTAGTGGGTACATAACTGAGGGTGAAATATATCGGATGGCACTCAGATGTTAATGATCAAGACCATAGCTAACGACAAGACCCAAATATAATTTTTTTTAACTTAAAAAAACCCCAACATTTTTTACATATTGCTATGCAACACATGATAAGTGTATCAACCTTATCTTTTCTGTAAATCTCTTTCTCTGTTATTCTCTCCAATAATTATTATAGACATGATTTGTGAGTCTATGTATATGTACAAGAAACGATGATCATAAATCCATGAGAGTGACAATAAACCTAATAACAAACGATTAACCGAATTTGCTGGTCTGTGTGTAGACGATCGACGTTCACTGTAAGCGGGACTCGCGGCGCGGAGTGGTGAACAATCAGATCCTGGACTGGTCTTTCCGCGTGGACGGCATTCTGCACAACTCCTCCCAGGACCACGTGTACCAGAACGTGGCCTCCGACATCGTCACCGCCTCACTCGACGGCTACAACGGTGAGTGTTGAATACTGAGATAACCAATTATAAACGAGTTCTCAAACTACCACAGTATGTACCTTGTTAGACAGGACCATGAAAAGCTGCCCCGAATTGGGCTGAGGTCCACGGCTCTTTATTGTATGAAGAAGCAACATGTGGAAGCGAAATGGACATTTTTTTTGTGGAAAAATGAAAAAATAAAAAGTGTTGGCACCAGAGACGGCTCCATGGTGTGGGCTCATACACACATCTCCCCGTTAACTATTAAAGGATCATAGCTCCATTAAAGTTTCATCAAAATAGTTCCCCACCTAATCTGATTCTCATATACAAGGTTTTATTCTGCCCAGGAACTCGGCTATATTTATTTTAATTTTGCTTTCATTAAATACAAAAAGTGCCTGCATTGCTTACATAAGGTCTAACGCATTCTACTGGATTATCAGTGTGAGATTTACGTTCGTATGAATTTCTAATACTAACGGGCTTAATACGATAACATGCTTCGTGTCACTGGTGGAGAACCTCAGAATAAGGCCACTCAAAAAAAAAACTTTGTTTCTCATCACCGCGCGCATCTGCAAAAACGATTTTAGAAGATTTTTTTTTGGGGGGGGGGGGGGTCAAAATTAGATGAACCTCGATAGAAATTATGAAATATATGTGTATTTCGTATCAAATTAAAGCTCCTCATGCCAGGGATGCTTTCAATGTATAAACAGTATAAATCTGAAAACCCAGCTTATGCAGACACCCTGCATAAGCGGACACTTTGGCCTGGAACGGAGGGTGACTGCTTGCCATTTTATGACAATTTTAAGCCATCTTTGATCAAGCAGAAAAAAAAAAAGAAGCGCCCTCATCATATTTTTCATGGCTTGGTGATGACAAACGAGGTTTTTTTTTAGTGGCCTAATTGTCTCTTTTTTTCAGAATAAATGTCTTTAGATAATCTAAACGCATTTGGATGGCAACAGACTTTCCTCATGATACCTGATAACGGATATAGTGTGGATATTGAGCTGGCTATGGTTTGTTGCAGGCACGTTGATGTGTTACGGACAGACGGGCGCCGGCAAGACGTTCACCATGACGGGCGTGTCGGAGAACTACAAACACCGCGGCCTCATCCCGCGCTCCATCGCGCAGATCTACCGCGAGATCGAGGAGCGCGCCGAGTCGGCCGTCACCATCAGGTCAGCCCACCTTCCCCTGTCACTATATACCTATGCCGTATATACTGTAAATACGCACCGTTTCGTCATACAACGTAAAAGTATTTTACGGACCACCTTGCCATACACGTTTATTAAGATATTGATGTTAAGCTAAATGAAATTAATGATTTTTTTTTGAATTTCGGGTATATAGTAAATATATAACGTTCAACCATGCTTGCGCAAGTCACAGAACTCGATGATAATTTACAGTTTGTACGGAACTCTGCGTAAACGCCTCGCTCTGTACAAACTGTAAATTACCATCTTGTTCTGTGAATTGTACAGCATGGTCAGGACGTCCTATATAATTACCGACTCATATTGTTACACGTGTAAACCGGTAGTAGAATCAGCTGTAAACCTAATAGTGCCACAACCTCTACAAAAATATTCTGATATGATAAAGGGTTTTTGTTGCGTTAAATTCACGATTTGGTCATTTTCATTTTGGTAAAACCCTGTGCTAACTCTGATATTTTTGTGGTAGTTCTCCGTGAGGCATTCCTTATTCACCCCCGGGGAGGGCTCCATATTGGTTGTAGATTTGAGGATGAAAACACATCGTACTTGGATCCTACAACCAAAATAACTCATGACGTAAATTCTAGTATATTGCTGCACACTGAATGCCACGACGTCCACGAGAGAGCGCCACCAGCTCTGATACCCAACGTCACTGAATGTTTTGATTTTATCCTACCCTATCATATGTTTTTAACTTGATATGTCACCAGTGGCATATAAATATTTTATGGCATAACTGTGGCATACAGGCCCAGCATGTTAAGTCTACGGAGATTTATATGAGGGGTAGGATAATATGCTAGACCTGCTTTAGAATAGGAATCTATGTTGCAAGAGTTCTTACTTGGAGACTTATAGTGAGGCGATGCTAGACCTGTTTCAGAATAAGAATCTCTGTTGCAGGATTTCGTACCTGGAGATTTACAACGAGACGATGTTCGACCTGCTGTCGACGCTGCCCGACACGCCGGCGTCGCTGGGCGTGCCGCAGATGACGGTGGTGGAGGACGACGCCAGCGTCTACGTCAAGGGACTGTCCTGCCACCTGGCGCAGAACGAGGAGGAGGCGCTCAACCTGCTCTTTGAGGTCAGCTCTCACACTCACTGCTCCTCAGTTACACACTCGTTCTAAGGCACCTCTTCTGCAAGCCGATGTAGCTTTGAATATGACAACTTCCTGTCAGTTTTTGAGCCTGGTTGCTATGTTGTCTCCCGGAATCGATGGTTCCAAATTGACAACGCATAGCCCAACCATGGAAACTGAAAAAAAAAAATCTCAGTTACACACTCAGCCACCAGTGGAAGTTTATTCTAGGTTAATGGAATACCAATTCAACGTACAGACCCCATCTGGTGCACTATTATCAAGGTTTAAAATGGAGTAGAGTGAGATAAATGCGGATACATACAATCCCACTATTTGCAGATTATATGAAACTTTCTAGTGGGTTGTTCCGCAATTTTCACTTTATGATTGTAGCATTGGTTGGGGTGAGAAGTGTTTTCGCCTCGTTTTCTAAATCCACTTCATAATTGTAATCTAGTTAGCATAAATGCAAATATACTCATTGCAAATTGCATATTTTAGCTATTCATGTATTTATCACAGAATCCCCACCCTATACTTCCCTGCTCAATAAAACTATTTCATGGATCGGAAAATAGTTCAGAGATTTATCAATACGGTAGTTCTATACTAAAAACTTCTCTTCAACTAACGGTCTTACCTCAGATTCCTCAGTGGTCATGTCGCATTAACCACGAGTAATTATCTCTGTTTTAGGGAGAGACAAACAGAGCCATCGCTGAGCATCAGCTGAACAACCACTCTTCCCGCTCTCACTGTATCTTCACCGTCTACATTGAGGTATGTGGGTTGCATTTCTGTTGTGATTTTATCGGCTAGATTTAAAAAAAATTTGTTATGACTCGTTTGGAATTCGTTAGCTAAAATAGAGATGTTCTCGATCGAGAATTTTATCAATCTCTGAACCCCCATTGCCTCAGAGTTAAGTCAATCAAACCAAACCAACGCATTAAACCTAAAAGAAAATTACTATCATTAGATGAAAAAAAGGTTTCGTTCTTCTGTTTTTGTCTGGTGACAAATTTTCGGAAATTGAAAATTTTTGTGAAAAGAAGCCGAAACGTTGTCAAGAAACTGTTCTAATAAAGCCTACAGAGCCTACTCGAGCTTCGTCATAACCATCTTTTTTTTCTGTTCGTCTTCATGTATGGTATTGAATGTTGGCTGATTAAAGAGGACGTATATCGCAGTAATTTTCATTTTGTTAGCTGTGATTCATAATTTGCATTGTTCCACACTTTTCAGAGTCGATCACGTGTGCAGTCTGACGCCAGGTACACACGCTCCAAGCTGAACTTTGTAGATCTGGCTGGTTCTGAGCGTCTCAGCAAAACGCGGGTGAGTTTACGCTACATGTCATTTGGAATCTAACATTCTGATGGTCACATAACCTATGTTAAAGTTAAGCTTTCTCCCCCAAATATCGATATCTGTGAAATGCGCAATTGAAGTTATGCTTCAATTACGAAATGTTGGTCGATATAT
Organism: Alentia gelatinosa; assembly: GCA_950022655.1. Classification (NCBI taxonomy): domain Eukaryota; kingdom Metazoa; phylum Annelida; class Polychaeta; order Phyllodocida; family Polynoidae; genus Alentia; species Alentia gelatinosa. The sequence continues at coordinate 26,525,135 of OX465589.1, forward strand.
TTTCGATTATATATCTTGGCCATTTTAGATGTGTCTGAAAAACTCGACTCAGGCTGAGAAATACTCATTCCAAATAACAAACAAAAATATTTATTGAAGCAAAGTTCACAATACAGTTATTCTCCTACACAGGCGGCACTTTTCCATTTTACCACATACGACCTGTCCTTATTAAACGTGAATTTGGCGGCAAGTCTATAGCCAAATAGTCCGAGTTTTTGTTTTATTGCAGCAGCCAAGGACTTTCACTGAATGATATATAAATTGAAAGACACTCTTCCTGATAAGAATACAGAAAAAAACATGCAGTAAAGATGTATTTTTGGTTTTCTTTCAGTCTGAAGGCAAGGTACAGCAGGAAGCCATGTACATCAACAAGTCGCTGACCTTCCTCGAGCAGACAGTAATTGCGCTCGCCGAGAAGAACCGCGACCACGTGCCCTTCCGCCAGACGAAGCTCACCCACTGTCTGAAGGACTCCATCGGCGGCACGTCCAACACTCTGCTCATCGCTAACGTGTGGGGGGAGAGTTCACAGATCGAGGAGACGGTACGTCACACATTCAAATGTCGTCTGCTAATTTGATAAGAATGTGTATGTTCAGATCGATCATGCTGATCAGTTTCTCGAGTCTGGAAAAGATGTCCCCTCACTAATGCAACGCATTTATACCAAGTACATTGCATATTATCAAGAGACGTCACGAGTTTGAGTCTTCGACTCGTGAAATTATGGAGCCAACAAAATGCGTGGCATAAATAAACTCAATCTCAAACGAGTGGCGTCTAGATTTTATCCTACCCCGTTTCCATATTTTTTCAGTATCAGAAAGTAGTGGCATAAACAACACTTTATGTTACTACCCGTGACATAAACAAATCCCATGTTAAGCCTATGGCGTTTCTTATTAGGGGTAGGATAATACAATGTATTGGACGTTCAATTTAAAGTCTATAAGACGCCTGCTGTCCTCGTTCAAAGATTGATTGTTATGTTAGAACACTCATATATGATTGAATTTGTCTCGTCCAAACAGATCTCGACACTGAGGTTCGCCTCCAGGATGATGCGTGTAAAGATGGAGCCAGCCATGCAGGAGCATTACGACCCAACGGTACGCTGCCACTTCACTGTCCTTCTCATAGATTTAGCTTCACTAATTATGATCCATCAAATGTGGATTCGTCAATTAGACACCCGAAAAAATCTTCAACGGAAATAAGATTTTTGAGAGAAATTTGTTTATCAGCTCTTGTCAGCTGTAATAGGTCGACAAATATTTCTAATTTTATCCAGTGAATTATGCTGACAAATTATTCTGATTGATTCAATATATTTTCAGATAATGGTACGGAAACTGGAGAAGGAGATACAATCATTGAAACGAGAACTGGCCATGCATGACACGTTGGTAAGTGAAACATCTCTTCCGATCTATTTTGAATAGAATTAAAGACAACTTGAGAATTATTTCGAAATATAAGTATCATTTCTTTGAGACATTCCTTAGTGTAACGGAGAAATATAACAATAATGCCCTAGTAATAACTTCAATTTTCTTTTTGTGATACTCATCATGGAAAGTTGAAAAACATAAAATTGATCTTTAATTAGTGGCGACAGTGCGCTGCTGTAAACGCTCTGATTATTTCGACATACTGTGTTGCTGTAAGTGCAGAATCGCCTACTCAGCTACTGATTATATAAGGTTGTAACCTAATTTACATTAAACATCTCTGCCAGGTAGGTTGACCAATGATCTTTCTATCTGCATACATGGGTAATTAAGAACAAACAGTTATCTCACCCCGGTATTTTTCTCCATAGGCTTAACGTTAGGAACTCGTACTCCATGGCTGTGAAGTTCGTGTACCCAATATTCAATGGCTAATTTGGTGATTTATTTCATCAATAAATAGTGTTATACGGGGTGAGATAAAATCAGAAACCCACTCGATAAAAATAACTTGGTCTGCACTCCACCTCGTTTGACCACAGAGTAATTCACTCAGCTTCGCTTCGTGGATTACTCTGCAGTCAAACTCGGTGGAGTACGGACCAACCTATTTCCATCTCATGGGTTTCCTTCTGATTACTTATGAAGGCATCCAAAAGGATGTAAAAAGTTAGATAATGTTAGATAAAGTTAGACAATGTGTGCTTATTAGGCACAAACCACATACATGGTTCGTGTATCGTATTAATAGTGTATGTATGTCAAATATTTATTTAGCTGACCAAAGTAAGTTTTTAAAGTTCCAGCTTAACGTGCAGGAATCTTATAAATACTTTCTTGAGTAGTATGTACCTGAGACTAGGAGAGACTAGTCACACACGTAGCTGACATTCTACTTCACACGCAAAGCAAAGAAAGAGCCCATCATTCTAGCACGGAGCAATGACGTTTGGTTATGTTTAGATATTGGTTGCTTTGTAAGGTTTTAAAGAAAGCTTTGATTATTTCATACATGTCTATTTCATGTAGAATAAGTAGAAAGTTTGGTTACTGATATCATTTGATGGAACCTGCTAAATCTTATCAACCGTAAGAAATAAATATTAACTGGATTTCAATTTTAGCTATTAAAAAGTCTAGATGTAAAATTAAATGCAGAACGTACATGGTAGTTTTCAGAAAAGCATTCCTATGAATTCTAATAAAATATATTTTGATATCTATAATACATAATTTTATCAATAGAGCCGAATATGCATTGGTTGTGACTAAATATTTAAAGTTCTTTAAGAATTTCAAATTCTGCATACAAGAGTACAATTTTGGAATAGAGCATAAATTGTAATATACTGTGCTTTTACTTTATTATGATCCTTCAACAGCGGACATTTGTAAGTAAAGATCAGGGCTCGCTCGCCAATGTGTATAACATGGTGGTGCATCTCAGTATTTGATTGCAACGGGGATACAAAATAACTGATAGGGCCACGATGATTTTACATCCGTGTTTTATTTTCTTTCTTTCTATTCAATTCAGTTTTTGGCAAATAGTACTTGTATTCGTCAGTGGTTTTTTTTTGTTTTTTCGGGGAGGGATAAAGTACCATTCGGTTCCTCACAATGAAGTGTTTGAAGAATAAGCATATTGAACCTTTCCTGTGGTTCATGTCCTTTAAAGAATAAACAGAAAACCACTGTCCTTCCTAACCTGTTGCAATGACACAACATCGAATACGATGCTGTGTGAAAAATACAAGACAGAACCATCCTAGAATACATTGATAGTGTCACACCGTGCTTTGCTTTGTGGTTTACTCTATACAAGCAGATATTACAAACTGGTCTATGCCCACATGTTGTGGTCTTTTGACGGTGTTAACATCCAGGATTTTCTTATAATTTCTTTCTGTGGAACAATTTTTCATTTTAGATGCAAAAAATGTTCCTAGTGTTTATTGAGATTTGTTTCCGTTGCATCATCAAATATATAATGGTGTTTTTTAAAGTTTCTCTAATTGAATTTAAGAATGATTCTCTCTCATTCATAAATCACATCATTGATTTTATGATTTGTAAAAAATGTATGAGTAATACACATATGGACAAAAAGGCTGGTCCTAAGGGCCAGCCTTCTCTGGCGAGATACATTGTGATGGAGAGCAATCAAATAAGTGGCAGGCCCGTATAAGCAGCAATGCTTGTTCAATAGGGATCATGAACACATACGAACAGACAATTACTCACAATATGAAACATCAAGGAATAAGAAAAAGTTGGCATTTTTTATTTGATCTCCATGTAATGGAATGTTATTGGAAACAGGTTGATATGTGACTCGTATTTTAGCATCCACTGGAGAGAATGTCCGTGTGAAATTGCATTTCGTGACGCTTTAATGGCTTGACACCAATTTTTAATAATGTTATTAATGTACTCTGATAAATAAGTATGTATATTCAGATGCTCTGTATGTTAATTCACACAGACAAATAGAAGCCAGATCTCATACGACGCGCTGTCAGAACAACAACGCTATGAAATCAAGCAGCAAGTCAGGCAGTTTCTGGAGGGGTCTTTGGATGAAATCGATGTAAGTACCAGATATTTCTTGACATTTGAAGAATTTTTATTATAATTCAGAGATCAGTAAAATTCTGTGACATATTCTGTTAAGAAGATTGGCATTATCAATATTTTTTTCACAATTTAGAACACCTAATACGAACATGATCGAAGTTGTGACAGCGATCTGTTCCCTTCAGTAGCAATTATCCAGTGACTTTGTGTTCAAAAAAGTTATATCAATGTGAAATATGTTAAGTAATGGAATTTAATCTTCTGTTTTATACCCATTAACAAAAATCGAAGATAATTGACATATTTCCTACCGATTTACATTTATAGATTGTCAATGTGCGCCAAATCCAGGGAGCATTTGATTCTTTTAAAGAAATATGCGGGTGAGTAGTCATTTTCATGACAATAATTCCTGGATCTGTTTTATAGATTAATGAGCCGTGGCAATAACACTTGCTAAGTCAGCCAGGTGCTACCTTGATAAAGACAACTTTCTGTACCCCCAACAATATTATTAACAAAATTTATATCTTTAATCAATTCAGGGTTAAAATGCACACATGCATTGTGTACTTGGGGGGAAAATATGCCTACATGCATTAACGGTATATTTCAGCATTTTTTGATAAAACAACAAGATTAATATAAAATATGGAAAAAATATGTTGAGTTCATTATGCTATTTTCAGAAATTCATTTAGGGCTTGTAACAAGTGAAAACTTTACAGAAACTCTCAAGGTATTCCCTCTCCCCTGAGACATACAGGTCTGGGGTATCCTCGCCCATGTAGATACTCATACCCACCAACCTTGTCGTCTGGAAAGGGCTAAAGGGGTTTAATTATGATAATTAAAAATATTATATATAAGCTTTTTGAATACAAGTATATTTCGCCCTTCTTTCTCTTACAATAGAGTATATAAAGTGCATGTCTCTGATCCTCTCATTGCCCATCCACCAGACAAATGGAGCAGGATGTGGAGGAGCGGCTTCGTCAGAAGTACATGCTGGTCGACAAGAGTGACCCGTCCTCCATCGCCGCCGCGCAACAAGCAGGTACACTCTCCACACTTACTCTAAATCACTCTAACTCGTCCCTGTACAGGCAGACAGTTACCACACGGGCATGAGTTAGAAGCATGTTTTATAATACTCAATATTTATATAGAACGACCTGACCATGCTGTACATGCTACAAAACGAGATGGGAAATTGTTGCTTTTTACTGAACGAGGCCACAGGCCGAGTTCTGTAAAAACATCAATTCCCATCGAGTTTTGTAGCATGTACAAGCATGGTGGGTCGTTCTATATTTATTATATACCCAAAATTAATCAAATCTTACCATATATGGGCATAAAAGATATGTCAGCGTGAATGCCCACACACTGCTGATATTTCTACGTGTGCGGTATAACAGTGTACTGCACAGGGTTCAGTATACAATTTATACTGCATGGTGAGCAGCAGTACATAATTATCAAATATACTGCATGGGTATATAATAAAGTAATCGATGTGAATAGTTCTTGGAACAACAAACATTGCAGTATTTCGATATATTTTCTGTAGCAGATTTATATACTAATAATTGAAGTCAGCAATGGCGTTACCGTGTGGGTTATACAGTGATATCTTGTGTTACAGATTATGTATGTCAGTATAGTATTTTTGTGCAGTATCTACCGCGTTGACTGTACATTAAGAAGTTCCCTTTGCACCTGATCTCCGAAATTGTGCTCTGAATTCTTTATATGCCCATATGAAATTCACCAATGAAAAATGATTTAGAATGTATTCTCTAACAGGAGACAAGATTGATTTTTTTATTTGAATCAAACAAATGTTAAATCATATTACATGATAAGGGATTTGTTTATACTACACCTGTAGGATGAAGGATCAATTTTATTCTCCAATTTGTATTTGTTGTGATACATTAACAAATATTGCATGGGGGTTACTCTCGGAACAATTTCTTTTACAAAGTCTAAAGTGCAGACTCAATAGCATTTGTGCATCTTCAGTAGTTAATGATGTATACTGCCTGCACGAAATAACAAATATGATTAAATGTCATGTTTCGGTCTTGCTTACTTTTTGCATGCTTCTTATACTGCTACTCACACTCTCGTCTAAAACCACGAACATGGTCAATAAAGCTTTTTTGTAGATATATGATACAAATCCTTGAAATGTATCCAGACACTAAACGACATTTTATCTCAAACACAATAAAAATAGGTTTCCTTTTGTTTTTGAATTTGATAGCTATTACTTCAGATAACTGTAGTAAAGTTTTGCCACTTTATAGACTCCACTTGCTTTTGAAGTTTTGCTTTGAACTAGAAGCTAGAAACTGTCTTAGCGTAGATCTTTATAAAATATATCTATGAATTAGGTTTAGACAACAAATAGTGTAGATTGAAATCTATATTTCATTTCACTTTACCCACCTAATATACAGGTTCCCCACCTATATGAAGTACATGTTTGTGATAATAGAATTAGGGATATCAGTACAGACATGTTTCAAATATGTGTATATTTTTAATACAACACCGATCAGAATCAAGTTGCCCACCTGTTCTACCTCAAGTCCCTCGTTGAGTTTCATTAACTGATATAAAGTTGACCACCTGTGCTGCCATCTAGTCTCAGTCTGTGGTATGATAATGCCAGGAAGACTGGCAGTTGGGAAATAGAGAATCTCAGATTGGAATTTCTACCCCAAATCCCCTGCTGAAAATAACTTTCGAATTATTTTTTATTTGAACTTTATCGGAGAAATTTCCATGTTGGAAATGTCTTTCTCTGCTAAAAACAATCACCCGGCCTCACGACTCTAGCTTGTTGAAAGGTAATATCTGCTCGGAAGTTTAATCAACGCTCCCCCACCCCCTCCTCCTCCCCACCTCTCATTTGCACCATATAGAAACATGTTGGGTGTTGTGACCACAAACCATGGACGAGTCAGAATTGGTTTTGACAATTTTAATAAATTTCCTTCGTTTTACAAACAGTGCGTTGGTAGTTGGTAGTTTGTGATTGAGTAGCACCTTGTGCCTACTAGTTTCGGCCTTCTGGCCTTCTTCAGGGCTAATGGCTAACTGTTGCCCACATCAAGATAATTCCATGGCATTCTGAGAAGTACAAAATACCTTTGGCTTTGACTGAAGGGACACGAGTGAGTGCGCCGGAGAGTGGCGGGGGTCGCCGAATGAGTGCCCCACGAGGGCGGGGCCGAGGACGTAGCCCACGGATGTCCCTCTCCCTCAGTCCCCTCGACAAGCCTCAGGTCGTACTAGAGGACGAGGCGGAGGTGGAAGGCAAGGGCGCTTACTGCTCACTTGTACACAATCTATCGTTCTATATTCCAAGTTGATTTCCCAGAATATTACCATTTTTCAGAGATGTCAGTTTTCCACTTTTCCATGGAAATCCACTTTTCCATATTCAGTATCATGTAATAACTTGTCCTTGCATCAAACAAAGATGATATTGATTTAGCCTCATTGACGCCAATAAAACAGTGGTATGAAACTCCCGACAGACCCTCAGCCCCACGGCATGGCTGACAGAGACATATTATCCAATTCTTTCTGGTCTCTCTGTGGCAGGAAAATCCACATGAAAAATATTTCCACTTTTTTCTCTGACTGTAACTGACATCCCTGATTTTTACGGTTTGTTTCAAAGTTTGGTGTTGGTTAAAGAAAAATTGCGTTTGATCAAATTTTTACAGGAATACTACTCCATTTAGTGATCTTTTTGGCTTATCTGATTTATCAAAAGCTGTATGTAACAGTATTTACATCAGAAATATTTAGCGAAATTCAATAGATTTAGTTTCTTTGTAAGTGGCAGCTGTAAAATCGCATACTACAACCGAATGTTTGGTTTGTGTGGTATAGGAGAGGATGGGGAGACAGCTGGTTCCTCCAAGAGATCCGCACCACCTACAGAAACAATAGCTGAAAAAACTAGTGGCAAGTCCTTTAGAAAATTACAGAATATCTTATCATTACATGTTCTGGTTCCTGATGTTTCAAGTCTGTTAAATTTCAGTCCGAAATGGTTGAAGGTTCTCCTGATTTATGACCTTTTTGAAGTACATTCATATTTAGAGGGTTTTTTTTTTTTTTAGTAAGAATAGTGCTTATCAGAAAGGTAGGCGAGTTTAAAAAAATCCTATAGCCTTTGTACTTGATTTATCATGATCGATAATGCGGTAGCGCCGGGGTATAACTTTAGAAAATAATTAAATATATTCACTTCTGTAACATAGAGATCTTCAAGTGAATCCTGGGCTGGTCATAAAACAGGGTATGTAGACATTAGGGCCCACAACCCAAAAGACGGGACGTTAGGGCCCACTCATCGGGACGTTGGGGCCCGCCTAAAGCCAACCTAGGGTTAGGGTTAGGTATAGAGTTAGGGATAGGGTTAGGGATAGGGTTAGGGTAAGGGTTAGGGATAGGGTTAGTGATAGGGATAGGGTTAGGATTAGGGATAGGGTTAGGGTTAGGGATAGGGTTACTTACTTATACTTACTACTAAATATAGTATTTATTCACAGTTGAGATGCTTGAGTAGGGAAGATTTAAAACGGGTCGAGTTCGTTACGGGTCGAGTTTTTTACCGGTTTATACCGGTTCTCCAGTATTCAAACATTAACTAATTATGCAAAATTAGGTGGGCCCTAACGTCTATAACCAGCCCCTTAAGAATAACAGGGCGTTGTCGGAGGAAACACTTGTTTGAGAGTCATGGGATGTATTGAGCAGATCATTGAAAAAAGTGCATCCCTTTCTCTTTATTCTATGCGCATTCACATTTTGAAAATGCTTTTGTCTTTTGTAGATGAAAATGAAGGTATATTGATCGTTTTAACCAGACTTACATAGTAATATGTAATTTGAATTTTACTAATAAGCAATAACCATTTTACCTAGTTCCACATGATCTCACTAACATTGAAGACAAAGACGACTTTGCTGATGACATCACAATACACTCTGAGGAAGGTGAGGTGTGACGTCATCTGAGGTGTTTATGACGTCACCATATGCATGAGAATTGCTTCTAATTGTGGTCTGACGTCGCATCTGAAGTTCGTGCAAGTGTGAAGAAACACAAAACTGTCTTCTCATTTTTCATCACCAAAAACTTTCTATATCAAGAAAGCTTTCCATATCAGGAACAACTACCAAAAAAATGCTATTTTTCTTCCTAAAAATGCACTTGCGTACACTGACTGAAACCTACTCCTTGATCAAAAGATCTTAACAGTCAACTTTTATTTTACAGCGGGTAGAGGTGAAACGAATTAGTTTTATTTCTTCACAAGTTCAGTTTCTATTCATTATACATTTTGTGTCCTTACATTTATTTTGCGTCTACTAAAACATGGCCTATCTTGTGACATCTAGGTCATAGGGTAGTGAATGTTTGATGTAGTAATTTGATTACCATATCTCTATTTTACGTGTGGTATGACCGCCTTGGCCGCTATCATACAAGCAGGAATGATGGCCGTTATATGTGACGCTTACCCCTTGTAAGAGAAAACCGGGAGTTTTCACCGTGTTCTGTGTGCTGTACAAGTTCTCTAATTATGCACAGTGTGTGTGTATACGATCACCTGGTACTGCTGGCGTAATGCCGAAGCAGTGTTTAATATAACTATCACTCCTGTCATAACCTCCCATGTGAACGTAATCTACACAATGACTTATATAAGGCCAACCAAGTACTTAATGAAGCTCAAACCACACAAGATAGGAGGTTTTCATGGGAAAAGCTTTTTTTAAAACGGATTTTGCCATGGTGGTCACACCCATCAACTTGTGCCTAGCAACATTGGTAGGTTGTGTCGGCATTAAAGGTGACAGCTGGTTTTACACATTTGAGTGTAAATCCGTTAGTGATTATAAGTGAACATTTTCCGACTGATTCCTAAATAAATTATCCATATCCCATCAGGTGGGAATATATATATGTCATTATAAATCTGGTCGCCCATGATAACCTCATTTACCTTATTACTAAACTGATTCTATTAAATTAACATTAAAAAAAATGATAATTTACTAGTTTGAAAATATCGATTTTTTTTTATACCGATGTTTCAGTGTTGAGTCTAGTAATATATTAAGAGTAAAGCATTTAAACCAGCATAAAATGGTGAGATAGAATATAAACCTCCTATCAAGTGATTTTCCACACCACCATTTCTTTTTCATGAAATATCAAATATGTAAGCGATATAATAAATCAATGAATATGAATGTCCAATTGACAAATATAGCTTCTGCTTTTATAAATGAGGGAACTTATCCTCCAAAATCTTGTACATGCATGAAGAACCATTGAAGTACCTGTACATGTTTGACTAGTGCGCCACTGATCACTGAACCGTGAGAAAACTTTAAAAAAAACAACCCCAAAAAATACATTTGGCTTTGGTGGGTGCATCAAACACACAGCAGTGCGTACCCAGTTGCTGCTTGTCCAGAGAGCAGTGAGGCAGTGGTTTCTGGTTGTTTTTTACAGGTGTACAGATCACAGATGAGGGAGAGATGGTGGGCGAGCCGGACGGGTCGAGTTTCGGCATCGGGCCGGCGCCGGCAGGTAACAGGCCCGCCCCGTCCTCCGTCGTCAACGCCCGGCGGCGGGAGCGGGAGCGGCGCGGACGGTCAAAGGACAGAGTCAGGTGGGCCACTTTTTTTTTTTTTTTTCAAAAATTTCTTTATTGACTTCACATTTACAGTATTTTCCATCACAGCAGTACAGAATTTATGATCCGTCAATAGAGAGGCCTAGGACATCAGTCGCATATTTGGGCGACTGGTTTTAATTGTCAGGCCAACTTGTACATAATTTTGTCGATGTGTCACACATGGCAATTTTACATCTAGATTTCGTGATGATTACCTTACATTTTATGCCATGGTGGCTAGTCTGGAGGTTTACAAGGAGGAGTCTGCGTAACTGCAGCCCCAAAGAATGGTATCCAAATGGATGGTACCTTGTAATTGCATTCTAGTCTACTTTCACAACTGTTTTACTATTTTTGATAATAAACATAGAACACGTTGAAGCTTTACATAGTTGGGATTTGTTCTTCCAGGCAAGTTTTGGTGAGTTTTTTGAAATATATATAATTGGGGGTATTTCTTAAAAGAACCGATAGGCCATTCCAAGTGGTGGCTCCGTGGTAGGCAAGGGACCTTTGATAAGCCCAGCAATTTGGTCTAGCGGTCGCAATTATAGGTGCTAGGAAACCTCGGGTGGGGAGAGTTCTTTTATCAAGGTAGTGAGGGTCTTGAGCTCTTCTGTACATAAAATTATACAGGTGACAGTCTCTACGATTTTTCAAGTATGCAATATGAGCTCTAGCATGTAGTACGTGTATGGATGTACGTTTGTGCGCCTTTAGACAAAGTCGTATACAGCGGTTTTGAAACGTTTGCAATTTGGTTATTACATTAACATCAGCATTCATATACAACACATCTCCATAGTCCATATATGGGACAATACACGACTTATATATGCGAAGGGCTGCATTTACATTTATATACGGCCTCATTTTATTAAGCTGGTACAGTTTGTATGACACGTTTTTGTATAACCGATTTATGTGGGCCTTAAAATCTAGGTTACTATCGAGGGTAATGCCCAAGTAGCCATAATTTTCAACCGCTTGTAATTTTACTTCATCCATCTCATATGGTACCTGTTTCGGGTCCTTATTTCTATTTCTATGATGTGTGAATCTCATGGTTTTTGTTTTGGCTGTATTTACCGTGAGTTTGTTTTGTGCGCACCAGAGGCCCGCAATGTTCCCGTTTAAATTCATGTTTCATTTTCAGAATTTAAAAAAAAAAAGAAGTTTTTTCTGTGATATTGACATACCATCTGCTAATTGATCGGAGATGTCAGTTTTCCATTTTTCCGTGGAAATCCAATTTTTCATATCCAGTATATGTAATCAGTTTTCCTTGTGTCAAGCAAAAGATAGTTAAAAGATATTATTATTCTAGCCTCATTAACCCCAATAGAATTGTGTTTTCAACCTCCCCATAGACACTCAGTCCCATGCCGTGGTCGAAAAGGACATTATCCAAGTTTTCCCGGTCTCTCTAAGAAAGAAAAATCCACACGAAAATATTTCCACTTTTTTCCCTGACCACAACTGACATCCCTGAATTTAATCAACTTCAGCCACAGCCCATGATCCCCAACTGAACCTCCCCACTGACTTTTGTGAAAACTTGAACTTTCCCTTAATCCCTTGATTTCCCCCCTGTATTTAAATGCGTAAAAAACAATATTACAATAGTTTTGGTATCTTATCAAAATACAGGAACTTTCAGCGACACTCTAGTCAACGTTAACAAAGTCCATTTCGTGTCTCCTTAGACAGTGCCTGTGTTGGAATTGTTATCTATAACTGTTATATGTACTTGTATGTTAACTTCTATCTCCTACCAGCCCGGCGCCGCCCAAACCGTCTAGTCCAGCGCACAGCCAGAAGGGGGCAGTAGAGGGCAGCACCTCTCTCACGCCATCTGGTGACAAACACGAGCGGGAGGATGCGGGAACGCCGACGAGTTCCGCGGGACCGGGCACCCACAAGCAGGGCTCCACCGCCCAGCGACCAAGGTGGGCAGTATGACCGGCGTTAGGGAGCGTTCAATAATTATGGCCCAGGGAGGGGGGGGGGCGACTTTTTTGGGGGGTATTCCCAGGGAGGGCAACTTTTTTGGGGGGTATTCCAATGGGGGGGGGGGGGGGGGGCAACTTTTGTTGTTGTATTTCCATGGGGGGGGGGGGGGGGCAACTTTTGTTGTTGTATTTCCATGGGGGGGGGGGGGGGGGGGGAGGGCAAAATTTCCCACTAATTCTGTCGTAGGGTCGACATTTTCAGCTAAACATGGAGGCAAACTCCCTTATTTGTGTTCAATTGCAAAAATTGATGTTATGAAATGCATTCATATCATATCACAAGAAATCAGCTTAATTGTACAACTATAATAATGATTAATGCACAAGGTAACTATAGTTGTCTCACTCCCTGGAGTTCAGTTTCTATGGTATGGTTTTATATCAACGGTTATCTTTATTTCCTATATTGTTTTTCATTCATAAAAAATACTCGAGAAATGATCAACTTTTCAGAGAAGTTCATGTAATAATACACAGGGAAAATCTTTGGGCCTGCCACTTCTGATCAGTATACTTCATAAAGTTTGGCTTTTTATTTCTCCATAGGGTCTTTTTATTCGTACCCACCCCCCTCCAAATTTAAAACAGGGTGTAGGATATATCAAGAAACTTTTCATAATATAGAATCATAGATGAGCCGTTGTATATTATTTGGCATGAACATTGGTGAAGGCTTTCTTTAACAAATTAATATAGTTTCTATTTCCGTGTTAAACTATATCTACTCTGATCTTTGTTTTCTATATCTCTCCTGTGAATGATTTAATGTATCATAACTCAAACGAGATTTCGTTGTAGCACCCCACCACCACGAGGAGAAGCATTTGAAGAGTTCAAGAAAATACGAGGAAGCGAAATTAATAGAATCCTGAATGAAAACAAAGGTGTGTACATGGTTAAAGGAAGGACAGATATGCCAATTACAAATGATACAATATTGTCGTTTAGTTAATACATTTTAGGTGATATTTCTCTCGATTTTTACAATTCATATTAAGAGCAAATAAAATATCTGGTTGCAGCCGAATTTACTTTAAAATATTCAAACCTGTTGCAAACCAATCGTAAACAAATTTGGGTCTTCCAAATTCCGAATTAATATCTGTGTGTTATAACCATTTTGTTGGTGTAACGCTTCTAACCGGTCGTGGTGATGATCCTTTTTCCATATAGGAAAAACAATTTGGGCAGTCTCGACATGCCACCTTACCGTATTTCAGCATAGAATTAATTTGTGAACAGACAAAAAAAAAGAAAAGAAAATGAATAGCAATCCCCAATTGTCACCTGGCATTATAATGGGACCCATTCATCTATCATGATTATGAGGTCATAAGCCATATGACATTTTGTCTGATCAACGTTTCAGAAATCCTGGCTAACAAGAAGAAGGGTTACGCTGACCTGGCTAGGCAGCTGAACTTCACAAAGATGGAGCTTGACAAGTCTCGGGAGAAATTAGAGAACATGAAGAGAGACCGGGAAACGCAAGGTAATGTGAAGCAGACCATCCCTTATTATTGAGATAATTTCTACCACAAACTCTCCCGTTTCACATCAAGTAATCTTTGCACAGCACAAGAGCCTTGTTACTACTTCTTTTTTGGAAAACATACCAGGAAAATAATTGGTGATCAAGTTGACTTTTGACATCGGAGATTTTTCTTTTTGTACAACAAAGTTGGTATAAATTGAGCCTCATTCACGCCAATATAACAGTGAGCCGCACCTCCCACAAACCCTCAGCCCCATGATGTGGTCAACACAGGCGTGTATTCCACGTTATTTTTGTCTCTCAGAGCACCACATTCCCTATGGAAAATATTTCCACTATTTTTCTCTGATCCCAACTGACATCCCTGGAAACTACATGGAATTTATTTATTTATTTATTTTATTTTTATTTTTTGGTTGGGGTTAAAAGTGTTTTCGCCACGTTTTCTAAATCTATATTTCTTTGCTGTGACGGCAGGTCAGTTGACGAATGAGGACGGCGATATCATCATCAGTGAGGAGGAGTACATGGAGATTCGCCGACTGAAGGACCTCAAACAGGCGTACCGCACCGACTTCGACGAGCTGAAGAACGTCAAATCTGAAGTCATGTACTGCCAGAAGTTAGTCGACCAGACTAGGCAGAAACTCATTGCAGGTAAGAAGACTTATACCTCTACTAGGCTGCAGTGGTGAAGGATCAAGTGGCCCCTTGCTAAAATAACTCATTGTGGTTTGTTCAGTTGTTAGAGTATTTTGAAAATTGAGGAATAACAAAATTTTAAAGAATTTGAGATGGTGTGCCGCAGTACAAAGTATCCCTAAAAATCAGAGATGTCAGTTTTCCATTTTTCCGTGGAAATCCACTTTTTCGTATTCAGTAAAGATATAATTTCTTTCCTTGTGTCAAGCAAAGATTATATTGGTTTAGCCTCATTTACGCCAATAATACAGTGATTAGAACCTCCCCACAGACCCTTACCTCATGCCATGGCCGACAAGGACATATTATCCAAATTTTCCCGGTCTTCCTGAGGCAGAAAATTACACCAAAAAAATGTTTCCACTTTTTTACCTGCCCCGAACTGACATCCCTGAAAAATTCAAACTCTGGTTCCATTGATCCTCCCGCATATATATAACATGAGAGGAAAGTAATGAAGTTTACTATATACCCATGCCGTATATACTGTAAATACGCACCATTTTGGCATATAACGTAAAAAAAAAACTGTACGGACCACTGGTCCGTACACTAAAATACGGACCACCTAGCCATACACATTTATTAAAATTTTGGTCTTTAAGAAAAATGAAATTGATTCTTTTTTAAATTTCGGATATATAGTAAATATATAACGTCCAACCATGCTTGTACAAGTCACAGAACTCGATGATAATTTACCGTTTGTACGGAACTCGGCATAAATGCCTCGGTCAGTACAAACTGTAAATTACAATCTCATTCTGTGAATTGTACAGCATGGTCAGGACGTTCTATATAACTACCGCCACCTAGCGGAGACCAGCAACACTACAAACGTTTCCATGTCCTTCTATGTGCAAATAAAGTTGCCTTCCTTGTTTACTGAAACGAGCAGACGACATTGATAAAAAAACGTATAACGCTGTTTTATCTTTGGTGGTTCAGAGTTTGACAACTGGTACGCCGAGAGTTTCCTGGTGGAGACTGAGCCGCAGACGAGCGCCGCCGCCGGCTTCGGCGCCCGCGCCGGCGTCGCGCAACAGCAGAAGTCACCGAGTGCCGTGGTGAGAGATTTTACTATGTCTTAGTAAACATTTTTTTTTTTTTTTAGATTAGTTTATTGCATCATCTCATACAAATGTTGAGTTTTTCAGATACAAGTAGTCGTTGTCTCAATAAATGCGATCATGCATAACTACACATAGTAAACACATGACCTATACGGGCCACTCCATTATGGGATTCCTCCGGATTTCAGGATTTCTTTACGTCCCAGGGTTCAAAGGATCATTCGTGCGATCCTAATTCGAAGAGAAATCAGTAATATAATAAAAGTGCATGTCAGGTATTAGCTGAGGCCAGAAATCCAATTAGAATAGCTACAAATGCAGGCCCCCGAACTCCAGTAATCCCCTTTTTATGACATTTTTTTCAGAAGTATTCTCAGTATCGCTCTGAAACTACCTAATCACCGTTTAATACGATCAGAGATACTATAGTTATCAGGTCATTTCCAAATATCAGGATTTTTTGTCACAACATCTAGTTTAATCATTATGGACATAAATTGTGCGATATATTTGTTTAGTCCTCTGTTTCCGATCCTTTAACATAAAGCAGCTACTTCTCATGCTAGATTACAGTTCCACTAGGTAGTCAGTACTATGGAGAAACCAAACAAGAGTTAGTCGTGTTGTTATTTATCACACGACAGCAGGATCACCTATTACTGCGCGAGGCGAAGCCGAGAACAGTAATACATGATCTTGCCGGAGTGTGATGAACACTAACACGACTAACTCAAGTTTGGTTTAAAATTTATCCTACCCCACCCATCTAAATTACTTCTACATTAACAAATGACATCATTTGTCAAGTGTATCCCACTAGAGCAATATGTTTCATTTTTCTGAACTCCAGACCAAATACAGTGACCCAATGTTAAGCCTATGGAGTTTTTTATTAGGGGTAGGATAAAGCTCCCGACGACACACCTCTCCCTGAGTATATTAAATAGGTCGGCAGCCACCAGGTTTTTCTCTGTATGGTCCCTATCTTTACATCCAACCACATGACCCAATAAAGCAATGCCGAGACCGAGCATCTGACCTACTGGCGGGGTCGGAGTGGTGCAATTAAGATGTATACATACATGTACGTTATACAGGTTGTGTAGGTTTTACGGGCACAGAGTGATTGCTAGTTGCTAGTTCCGCTAAAATCCACTAGGAAATTGTAAGAAAGCGCTACTATAATCGGGGGACAGCTACTGATATTTTCTATTATTATCTCACCCCTGGTACTTTTTCTCCATAGACTTAACATTGGGAACTCGTATCTAACGCCCATTAGATATTTAGGAAAAATATCCAATGGGGGATTATGTCGCAAATGATAGCTCATTAGTCAATGTTAAAGGTGAGATAAATTCAGCAACCAATTCAAGTTTAGTGTCAGAGCTCGATCCCATCTCGTTTGAATCACGCAGTAATTCACAAGGCGAAGCTGCGTTAATTACGTAGTGATTCAAATGAGATGGGATACGAGCTCAGACCATAAACTTTCATAGGTTTCCTCTATATAATCTATTAATAATTATGACTAAAACCCATCTATGGCAAGCTCAGATGGTTTCAAAAACAAAACTCCATTGATAACTGGAACCGCCAACTGGTGTGGGTTTTTTGGGGGGCGTCGGGGGTTAGATGGCTGCCTACACAACACAATAGCTATGTGCCCTATAGGACAACGTTCTCGTTGCAGCTGGAGGATGAACAGGAGAAGTTCACCCGCCTCCAGATGAACCTTCTGCTGGAGAACCCGGACAGCGCACCCTTCTACAACGCCAAGATGCAGACAGAGCGCAGGGTAAGTGCCTTCATCTACCACATACCTCACATGTTGAGTGACTCCTCTAGAAACATAATTATACAGGAGAATACACTGTGTACCTCCACTTTAAAGTGTGAATTGGAGTCTCTTTAACATTAAATCATTTAGTGTAGCTACAATGATTTTTATGACGGAATACACATTCCGAGTGGCCTTGGGGTTCCCAAACAGCCTACCGATTTATTCAGGATTTTCTGCAATTTCACAGATTCCATGCCTGACATGAGCTTTATTTGATTTTGACAGAAAACCTACCAGGCGGCCATGTCACAACCTCAGCCGAGTCTGAACAGGAAGCCAGGCACACCGACCCGTCTGATTAGAAACCCGCCACCCACACAGCTGCAGATCCACTAGAAACCTCACTAAAAACAAATAGTAACCCTCACAGCCCGAATGGATCTCCCGTTAACTGGTTCGGTAAAACAGCAACTAACAACGACCGCTGAAACACTCTGTACACATCGCCAATGCCAGAACTAAAAAAGAAAACAAAACAAGAGAACACTTGAATTTACATGCCTTTGGGGTTTATTCTGTGACAGATGAAAGGATTATTTGTATTAGAATTAAACAGGCTTGCTGCGGGATGCAAAACCCTGCATGAACTTGCAGACCAAGCCGAAAAGTGCTTTACGTATTGGTTTTCGTTCGGTTGTAGGACACAGTATTACTAGTTGTATTTCTTTTACTATGAAAATCTATATTTGTCAATAGAAAATGTGATATATTTGTTTGAAGAGCAGGGCTGTTATACACTGGTATATTTGACTTTAAGTGGATAATAAGGACTTGTTTGTATATTTATACAGATTATTTTCTATAAGTACATTTTGTCGACAATATGTACCCTAGTATTAGCCCCACTACATTAAAATCATGTTCTAGAAGGTTGACTCTGGATCAGTGACTCACTTATTATTGTATTATACATTAGGTTATACTTTTATGAGAGGATATTTGTTCTGTCTAGCTGTCCTGACTGATACTGACATCCTCGTGGAGGGCCAGAACTTATACTAGAAATATCAAGACTAATGTATTGATTTTTATGTCGTACAGTTTCCAAGTTAATAGTAATTATGACTTAGTATTTACATTCTCAGCATTGGAAACTGTTTATTTTCTATAACTGTGATAAACTTTGTAAATAAGGAATGTCTGTGCTGCAGGTCCTGCATTCTAGTAAATTAAAATATTGTAAATCAGAATGCATCTTATGTCTTTCTTATTTATAGATTTTCGATATAATTTTGCTGAAAACATTGTTGAGGTTACAATCTTGGTTAGGTTTACATCTTGAAACGATATTTTTTCTTCTTCTAGTACCCAAAGTAGATTACATAGGAAATGAGAAGCCTTTTGTGTTTTAGAAATATACAAAGTTAGATGGTAACAATTTTTAACCCTATCACGCCGGGTGTCCATGGCAATAGTACAGGTATGGAACCGGGTACTAGTGCCAGGGAATACTGTTAGAAGCCCGATATATGGGGTATGTTGTGAATATCTTATCTTTGAATCATGTGACATGAGACATGAACCGAAATACTATACTTTATTTTGCATAGAAATTTTAAATATGATGTTATACCTACATACTTTGAAAGTTTCATGTTATTGAGCAAATATTTCCAATTTTATTCACACAAAAAATAATTCTGTGTATGATGCTTCAAGGCATCATCCGGTCATCCCCGGAAGATACCTTGAGGCATCACCCGGCCAGCCCTAGTTAATGCTTCAAGGCATCACCCGGCGTGAATCTTTAAAAGCAGCGCAGTCCCGGACCCCCAAATCACACTAAAGCTGCCCAAAGGAGGGACATCAGATGTCAAGCAACTGGAGGAATGTTAGAAATGTCCTTCCAAAATGTCAACACCTGGAAATACTTCTGTTATTTTTCATTTTCTTTTATTCCAGCCAGTTCTACCTTTATCAATCTACCTATCTCTCTTGACGAGTATCTGAAAAACTCAGGCATATTGAGAGATGTTTCTGCTAGATAAAAAAAAAAAAAAAAAAAAGTTAGATCTTTCACTGAATGTCTGTTAAGCAGTACAGAGTACTTATGTCTCTCGAGCAATTGGACATTGACAGTCCCGTGCTGAATGGTGGATTTAGAGGTGGGTTCGAGGGCGCACTCGTGTGCAGTCCACACAGTACTCCTATAGAGATCTGACTGGAACACGCAAATAAGGAACAAACTCCCCACCATTCATACAATCGTGAAAGGAAAGAGAAATTGTGGGTGTCTAAATCATAGTGAACAAGTTAAGTGGACCTGTCTGAGAATAGGTCTCTCAAAACCTACACACGGAATATATACGACCTGATAGGAGACACCCCCAAACCCTCCGCCATTGTGTCTAGAATTAAATATGCATATGACTGCACGGCATATCTTGCTGAACTTATAAAAGGTACACGGAGGTAGAAGACAATATTTGAAAAAATAGTAACAACTTATAACAAATTCTTGAGACTCCGTAGGAGGATATAATCAGGTTTTGAGACCAATGTCTTTTTGTAGTTTATGAACATTTTTTTAGAAAACATTAAAAATTAATTGAGTGAAATGGGTTTTCAAAAATGAAAAGCCTCTTCACTCAGTATATGTATGATAAAATCATGACATTTGGAGTGGATATATACATGTCCATGGTCCTGTCCCAACTGCAGAATTCATGCATTAAAGTCTACCGAGATCCTCTTTGAAATCTAACTAAAGTGAATATTCAAGCTCAAGCATAAATATGGCACAATACCGTTGAGACATGTCTATCTTTTTGGCCAGAAACTCCTTCCCAACATCACAAATGGCCACCTTCCAAACACTCACTCGTACCTGGCAAGGGGTGGTCGTTAGTGTTGCCAAGGTCCCACTTCACGGTCGCATCATAGTATTGACATCTTATACTCAATCACGAGAACAGAGGAAAACTGTTTCCAGGTGAAAAAAAGATAGACAGTTACAAGGTGAGGAGTAATTTAGGATTTTTTTCCTCCTGAAACTTGTTTGCCGATGATAACACACCTTCAAACCTTTAATGTCTTCTTGTTTCCACCTGACCTGGGAAGAACGTCATTGGACGACAGTTTGTGTCTGTTTATTGTATAAAAAAAATAGCCTCATGACAACTTTCCAGTACCCTTCCCTCGAAACTCCGGAATTTTGTTTTCCAGAATCAGTTTCCCTTTAGTATTGTATCTCCAGTCGCACAGTCGCTGTGGCCCTTTTTTTTTTATCACATTTTCTTCATGGTCTGAATACACGGCAGCTTGATTCGGTGATTGTTGGACCTGCAATGACAGACACGGAAGTATTCTCTCACAACTACGAACACACCCTTCTGATTACTGTTACCTCACAAATAGTGAACATTTAACAGTTGACATAGATGAACAGGAGGCACTTCATACCAACGGGCACTATCAGATATGACACTATATCAGAGCTAAACTGCTGGAAGACTAAACAATCTAGAGTATAATGACCACGGCGGAACAAGATCATTTCTCACGGGGCCGGATCTCACGCCAGCTCAGGTACTTGTGGATTTCTTTACTCTATTTGACCTCTTTTCTAGCGTTTACTCCAAGCTTAGAGTCATATTTCCTTAGGAAGCAATCCATAGTATTTTTAGTTTTCCCTGTATTAATTGTTAAGAGAATGGTAATTGTACATTGATACATTAAATCCATTACATTTTGCATCTTAGGGATGATATCGGCTTCACACACACTAACACCAACACCCGTCAACACCCATACCAGCCAACAACAACCGTATCATCGCCCGTCAACACACACCCACACCCACACCCACACCCACACCCACACCCACACACACCCACACCCACACCCACACACACACACACACACACACACACACACACCTACACCTACACCTACACCTACACACACACACACACACACACACACACACACACCTACACCTACACACCCACACACACACCGAGCTAAATAAAGAAATAATAGGTAACTAAATCAAATAAATTATACTAGATCAAATAAATTAGATTAAATTCAGCTGAAAATTCCCCCCCTAAAATAAAGATAAACTAAATCAAGTGAAGTAAATTGAATCAAATATACAAATTAAAATAAAAAATTCCTCCACTTAGATTTGCAAATGACTCGTTCCATCTGTTTTAATTTACCTATTTTTTCAGAATATTGTTTTATTTCATTTTATTTCATTTTTGATTATATTTATTATTGTTATTTTTTATTTTTTAAATATGTATATTTTTAAAACTAATTTTATTGTAAAAAAGTTTTTTTTTTAAATTCTACTTAGTTACAATTTTCAATATATATATATATATATATACATGTATATATATATATATCTAATTTCTATCTATTTATTATTATCATTTTACTTATTTATTTTTATTATCATTTATTCTTCCTTTCTCTTTTTTATACATTATATTCAATCTAATTCTACTGATTACCTTATAAATATATTCAACTAATTCATTCATTGCACTTATTGAACAAATTTTCTTTATTCTTAAATTATTCATTTCACATTATGTATATTCAGTATTCATTTCTCTTGATTTATATCTTAATATTTCAAATTTCTATTCAACATTCTTGAAATAAGAAATATATTGTTGCCAGTGCACCAAGGTAGTACACCATTGTATGTCTAAATACAAATCACACCCACACACACACACACACACATCCACAGACAGCAAGATCCACACCAATCAACACCAGTTGCCACCCCTACCCACCAACACCCACTTCCGCACCCACCAACACCAATATCCTCACCCAACCATATCCATCAACATCCATATCAATACCCACCTACTCAGACACACCAACACCCACCAACAATAACACCCATGAACTCCATCAACCATCGACACACACCACACCTACACCAACAACCATCAACACACACTGCACCAACACCCACATCCACACACACCAACACCCATCAATATCCACACTAACACCCACCAACAATAACTCCCATCAAATCCAACAACTAGCAACACCCACCATACCAACACCCACCCACACTCCCCAATACCCACATCCACCAAGACCAACACCAACACTTAACCACATCTATCAACACCCGCCACACCAACACCCACATCTAGAACTATCGACACTTCATGCATTTCTCTTGTGGTCCTCACGCTATCAAATACACAAGTGTAAAGCCTTTTTCTATGATCCTCACGCATTTCTACACTTTAGAAACGGTTGGCATTTCTCAATGGGCCTCACGCATTTCACAGCACCTCCAGTAGTCATTTCTACCAATCAGAGGGTTCATCACGCATTTCTCTATGTTTGTTACGCTTTTCTACACCATAGTAACGCTTTTTGCCATGGTCCTTATACATTTCTACACCCCAGAAACGGTCGGTAACGCATTCCCTATGATTCTGTAGCCTTTCTACACTTTTGCAACGCTTTTCTCCATGGTCACCATGTTCATAACGCTAATCTGTATGGTCCTCACGCGATTCTCCAAAACCTCGGTGAACGGTTAACACGTTTCTCCATGTTCTTCACATATTTGGGACTACCAAAAAAAGGTGGGTTCTCTATGGTTTTCACAACTTTTTATACTTATGTAAGTTTAGTAGAGCGAGTTGCTCTGTATATGTTCTTGAAGATCCCTGACCATTCTCGGTCTGTGCACTCCAGGTCTATCCTGATCATGACACTTTACAAGGCTTAGCTACCAACAACTGCTACAACAATGTCCTCTGCCAATGAAATACCTGCAAAAAAACCCAAAAGAAACAGATGAATGGCAATTGTCATCAAAATGGCATGAAAAGAGGAGAAAATCAAGAATGCTCTTAGTGCCTACTGATCAACACTCACTGGATGTTCCGGAAGGTGGACTGAGATGGAAGGCAAATAGTTAAACATACAATAATTTACCCAAACTCACAGATCAGACTCAGTCAATAACTTTAAATGCACTTGAGGAAGACAGACTCGGCAGTTCAGGGAGAGATGGGGACATTATTGTGGACACTAGGCCGGCATCTGTGGTTGATAGGTACAAGGATGAGCCACTCTTGCCTCAGCTGGCATAGTGGGGTAGTTCAGATTCCTCTGCTGTCCCTGCCCCTAGACAAATAGTCCTCTTGCCCTTAATACACAAAAAGCTACAAGGTAAATATTCCTGCACCTGTGTGCTGTGACCTACATATGAGTTGTTGCTGTTGTCCCTTTTGTCTCCAAATGTCTCCAAAGTCATGTGAATTAAAACAAATTTTACACATAGTTCACTAATTCAAAAGTCACGCAAATTATTAATTACTGTAATTATAATGGAATTCTAAATTTCAATTGAATACTAAAAAAATCAGCAGCATCTTGCAACAATTATATTGTTTTGTCACCATCACCATTTTCACTGATCATAGTCTTTAACACTTGCATTGGCCATCTATGTATTGGAATATCAATTTCCAAACAGATTATTTGTTCCCTGATGTGTGTACATTTGTGATACTACACAAGTACTAAATGATGTTTTATATAAATATTGAGTATCTGGCTAACTGGTATTATGTACTGTTTCCTGTAACTTTGAAAGATCTTATGTATGATAATCAGAAGTACAGGTTATGTTGATATTGTTGTGAATACAGGAACCTATTTTTCTTTCAGTTCATTGGACATCTCTCTCAAGAATCACAGGACAGATAAACGGTGCAACATAAACCTCTGTGATGTAACACCTTCAAAAGCAGCTATGCTCTGGCTATTCTTGTGTCTGATAGCTGGTTCTGTGCATGTATCTATCGAATCAAGCATCGATTGTGGTATCCGCTATTTCAACCTCAACATCACAAACAACACATTTTATCGGTACAAATTAGATGCACCACCGACAGGACAACTAATGCTGAACTACACCACCACATTCAGTAAAGATAAATGTTGTCCTATAGTGGCCTTTGAGACAGATGTTTCACTAAAATACAGCCATGCTGATCCAATAGAGGGGTGTTATAAAAGAAATTTTGACAACATCGTATTCGCCAGTCAGTATTATATATATGGTAAACCGGGCTATGAGTCCTCCGGGTGTGAATCTGTTGGAGATGTTTATATTTGCAGAGGAACTAGAAATTTCAATATCGGTAGTGAAGCTTATTGGTGGATTGACATTGGTTACTCATGCAAAGAAAAACAACACATTTCTATGTCTATTGATATGCAATTTCAATGTAACTTCCCAACAGAATGTGAGGAAATTAAGTATCCCTTTTGCCGGGATTTATTAAATTACACACACATTTCATATCCAAATACACTTGGAATGGTAAAACAGGATTCTGCAGATAGTGTCTTACAAACTGCTCTTCGAGCTCGGAAGTATTTCTCATGCTATAAATATGCAGTTGAATATTTATGTTATTCTCTTTTCCCAAAATGTAATAGGGGTAGGCCATTCATACCATGTAGAAAAATGTGTGATGAAGTTGTAAAAGGATGCAGGGCAATTCTGGTCCTGTTGAGGCAACCTCTCTACTGTGGGATATACACAGATAGCATAGACCCAAATGTGTGTTATTATAAAACTGTACAATGTCCTAAACAAGAGCGACTTAGCTTCGGCAAAATAACGGAAACTGGAGTTTTCCCTTTAAATACAACCAAATACTCTTGTGATGATGGATATAGACTTGAGGGTGATATGGTCAGAACATGCATGTACAGTGGGAACTGGAATGGATCAGAACCAAAATGTGTTGCTATTTTCACACAAACTAAACTCTTGGGAATAATAACTGGGGGAGTGCTGCTCTGCATCCTTCTGATTATATTTACCATATGTATATACTTTCGAGAGAATATCAAATTGTTTATCGCTTACAACGGTTTCCTTACAAACAATTTCTATCGTGTTACACAGGAAAGAGAAAAACTCTATCTCTCTTGCAGCACCCAGGATTATGAGAGACTTGAAAACCAATTCATTCCTAAAATGAAAGCAGAGCTGTTACATTGGGACATAAAAACATACCAAGAGA
This sequence comes from Alentia gelatinosa, assembly GCA_950022655.1. Lineage (NCBI taxonomy): Eukaryota > Metazoa > Annelida > Polychaeta > Phyllodocida > Polynoidae > Alentia > Alentia gelatinosa. The sequence continues at coordinate 26,551,055 of OX465589.1, forward strand.
GTTTTTCTGGTGAAACCAACATCATTACAGTTAGACAGAGAGGAGTGTGGGAGAGCACCGCTGTCATTGCTTTACTAACAATAAACTACACTAACAGCGCGAGGTGCATGGCCGACTTCTCAGAATGCCAGACAAAGTCTCTCCTCCGGCCACAGTTCAGGTTCTTAAATATTTTAGATGAAGAAAGTGCTCACTTGCAGGGACACCCAGCCTTGATTAATGTTTTGCCTGAAGCAATGAGAACATATGTTGAAAACAGGGTATACTTAACTGTTGGTGAAACACAGTTTTGGTGTAAACTGCGAAGAGGACTTGCAAACAATTAAGCACCTCAGGTGATAGAGTAATAAATCAATAGCATAACACATATATCTACCAAAATATTTTGACTGAATTTCAATGTGAATATCTCAACAGAATTTCACTTAGGATAATTTTGTATACGGCTAGGAAATGCATCATGCAACCCTGCCACACCATATGAAATGACAATTTCTAATTATAGATTTAGGAAGAAATTGTGTATAAAGACGGGGAGTATCAATGTTCACCTCCTTCGTCCACCGCTTGCGACCACATAATAGAGAGACAAGGGAAGCGGACACGGGGAGGTTCCCGCGTCCTGCTGCGTACCCTACTTTAGGCGTGTTTGATTGGCTGAGGCGTGCACGTGACCCTCAGCGGCGCTTCTTATTGGTTGTTGCCGCTTGGCGCATCCCGCCAGGCGTTCGACTATTCGTCTGAGTTCGCATTTCTGATTAGGAAGAAATTGTATTTGCATCTGTTCGGGAATTCTTCTGACCAGTGTGTTCTTCTGTGGAATAGTAACAGCAAGATGCTCCTGATAGTTTGTTATTGTATCAGACAAGATAGATTTATGAAACAATGTCAGATCTTAAACGGAAGCTTGGGGCTTTACATCGAGATCACCAGATATATGAACAATTCCAATAGGTAATACATTGATGCCAATAGGCATATCAGGATTAGATTAAATCCTCCTTTAAATAAAAAAAGTGATAGATGGTAATAAGATAAAGGCAGGAAATTTCATGTAATCTTCTTTAGGTGACTACAATGAAGAGCCATATGTATTAATATAAGTTGTATCAATCTCTTTAAGCTGGGCACTGCCGCTATTCATTGTGGATACAAATTTATGTTATCTCATAATTCATTTCCAAGAAAAAGAGGTGATTGTTCAAACTTCCCTCCATGGTGATATGATTTGAAGTTTATCTTTATTTTTTTCAAAATTCTTAGGTCACAATTCAACAATACTATTGGTTTTCAATAGTGACCCTCCATAGTCTGGATGTTCTCATAGAGAGTATTTAGCTTCTTGTGTGTGCTTATGAATATATAAGTAACATATAGTATTATATAAGAAAAAATTAGATGAGGTGATACAAGTTACTCTTAGTGCATCTCTCATTTGGTATGAACAACTCATAGCTTTCTTCAGTGGTGGTCGGAGTAAACCAAGTACAAATTCAGCAATTTTACACATGAACTTTTATTTTTTCTTTGAATAATCTAAACTACACAAAATGTGTCTGTATTTATAGCTTGGAGACACATGTATTTTCGACATTCTTCCTGTTCCATTACATTTATGATGATGAGTATACAAACAGATGGTACTGGTAGGTATCTTATTTCTGAATTTCTTTTCTGCACAATCAGATGCAGCACCAGGTGTCCCATATGCTGCTCTACATACACCTGAGAATGCTGCTGGTGATCCTCAAGGAGCAGATACTGACCCTGCACCTGATATGTTTGTCACTCCTGCTCGTCCCGGTCAACATCACCACTTTGTTAACCTGACCATCACTAAATTCAGTGAGGAACAGAAGGAGGATATCATCTTGTTCTTTCTACATAATCCAGAACTATATGCCAAGTGGTCAACTGCATTCTGGGACATCAAACACAAGGACCTGCTGTGGGAACAGCAGGCGAAACGGATTGGCGGGCCTGATGGGGAACTCTGCACTAGGTACCTCAGTATGTGGATCAGACTTTTCCAAATCCACCTGGTTCCAGGAATCTGGGCTGAGGTGTCGACAAGTTGAAGCCTCAAGACAGATGAATCTGGGATCAGTTCTAGTTCCTGTTGCTGCACCTGGCAGACCCAGCATGGACAAGACCATGGAAAAAGAGTAACAATGCTGCTGCCTCTGCCACACGGACAACATTGACTACTTCATGTGCATCTGCTACTTCAACTGGTTAATGTCCTTAACAATTTGGACATAGGTATTGTATTTTCCAATGGGATGTTGTATGGACTGGCAAGCTATTATATTGCTTATACATTTATATCCTTGTTATGTGTGCCAGGGCCCCGTTGCTCCAGGATTACGACAGAGTTGCGGATCGCAGAATAGCGATCCGAGGGCCAAAACGTTGCTCCAGATATTTTGCGGATCTTGTCGCAATCGCATAGGCGCATAGCCGCGTAAAATACGGCTTTTAGCGATACTTTTTACGCGGACCTTCACAGCACTGCGGATCGTAGCGCTGTAGGTTAAATACAGCCTTGTCTGATATTTCAAATAACGATCCATGGTGGAACCACCAACCCCTGCCCCTTGTTCTTTTACCTATAGGAAATAGCGATCCACACCACCAGGTGTCAGATCAGTTTTAACTATTGTGCCATTTGTATTTAATTAAAGAACTAATTAATCTTCCTCTGTCACATTCAATATGTGCCCCTGAATTGTTGTATCGTAATCGCATCGTAAAAATTAGCGATACCGCGGATATATAGCGATACAATCCGATATTACTGTAGCAACACTTTTTTAGTCGGATCGCTAAAGTAATAGTAAAAATAAAATTGTGATTAGATTATAGCTAGCGATACCACAAAAACAGGAGCAACGGGGCCCAGGCGAACTATGATATTGCTGATAATTGCTGATATATTTCCTTGTTGGCTTGTGAAACTGATGCCTTGTGAAACCAATGTATGATGAGTCTCATTATTGTACATATTATCCAAGATGTTTATTGTTAATAAATTGTTTAACTTAAGTTCACTCTCATCGTTTTTCTTCATAAATATTTGCATATTGATTGAACTGTAAAAGTTGTACATAAGGATAATTTTTTTGGATTTACTTCGAATTTTCTACTTAGTTAGAACTTCAAATTTACCACTTAATTAGAGCCTGGAATAATGCAAGTTTAAGATATAATAATGCAAGTAACACTTAGGCGAATAGAGGAAGAGAGACATCAAATACATGAGCAAAATCATGTTCTTGAGCAGCGTCATGTTCCAACCCTTTGCAACCCTTGACACTGTTCTGCTTCTGCTCAATAATCAGTGTTGCAAGTATGCAGACAAGAACAACATGAGCTGTTCACCATTATGAAAGCCACTGCTGGTGCTGTGTACTATATATAAAGTTGCTGCTTCTTCAACACAAAGAGAAAGACTGAGGAAGCCTTACGGAGCGCACTTTTATACCTAAGGTACGCCGTCAGGAAACTGACGTGAAGCTGTTGGGATGCAGACCAGGGGGAGGGATCACGTTTGGCCGTAACTAACCTTAAGCCACCTTAACCCGACCTGTGTATTAAAAGTGATTGTAAGTGAACGGGAGCTGAGTCGTGAACAATGTATGTGGCCTTATGTCGACATAAACTCATCAGCGACCTGTTGGGTTTTGAAGGTAAGTTGACGCACAGCATGCCAACCAGACCCCGACAAGACCATGTTGATATACAGCAGCCTCAACTCGACATGGTGCACCTTAAATCGAAGGCCTAATTTAGGCAGAGCGTGCGAAAACCGGAAAAATGCCAGAGAAGTTCCATGGCTACTTACAATTCGCCCAAATTCAATGCCAGAATGGTCAGGGTGATGGTGTAAACCTAGCATTAGATAGACAATATTCACCTGGCCACTTCTGGGAAAAGAACAGTATTCTATGAGACACCTTGAACTCTAGTCATTGTAAGGTAAATTATCATATACCACTGATGTATATACACTGTAAATATGCACTGTTTCACCATATAACGCAAAAATACCTTGCAGGACAGTGTTCCCTACGGCAAAGTAGGGAACACTGTTCCAAACACCTCAACCAAAACATTAGTTGTTATGCCAAATTTAGTTAATTATCTTTATTAATTTTGGGTATGAGGATGAGCCATTGTTACCTCAGCTGGCATAGTGGGGTAGTTCAGATTCCTCTGCTGTCCCTGCACCTAGACAAATAGTCATCTTGCCCTTAATACACAAAAAGCTACAAGGTAAATATTCCTGCACCTGTGTGCTGTGACCTACATGTGAGTTGTTGCTGTTATCCCTTTTGATACCCATGACTTAACTGCAGAAGGTGGCAAATGTCTCCAAAGTCATGTGAATTAAAACAAATTTTACACATAGTTCACTAATTCAAAAGTCATGCAAATTATTTATTACTGTAGTTATAATGGAATTCTAAATTTCAATTGAATACTAAGAAATCAGCAGCATCTTGCATCAGTTAGATTGTTTTGTCACCATCACCATTTTCCCTGATCATACTCTTTAACACTTGCATTGGCCATCTATGTATTGGAATATCAATTTCCAAACAGATTATTTGTTCCCTGATGTGTGTACATTTGTGATACTACACAAATACTAAATGATGTTTTATATAAGTATTGAGTATCTGGCTAACTGGTATTATGTACTGTTTCCTGTAACTTTGAAAGATCTTATGTATGATAATCAGAAGTACAGGTTATGTTGATATTGTTGTGAATACAGGAACCTATTTTTCTTTCAGTTCATTGGACATCTCTCTCAAGAATCACAGGACAGATAAACAGTGCAACATAAACCTCTGTGATGTAACACCTTCAAAAGCAGCTATGCTCTGGCTATTCTTGTGTCTGATAGCTGGTTCTGTGCATGTATCTATCGAATCAAGCATCGATTGTGGTATCCGATATTTCAAACTCAACATCACAAACAACACATTTTATCGGTACAAATTAGATGCACCACCGACAGGACAACTAATGCTGAACTACACCACCACATTCTGTAAAGATAAATGTTGTCCTATAGTGGCCTTTGAGACAGATGTTTCACTAAAATACAGCCATGCTGATCCAATAGAGGGGTGTTATAAAAGAAATTTTGACAACATCGTATTCGCCAGTCAGTATTATATATATGGTAATCTGAGGTATGAGTCTTCAGGGTGTAAATCTGTTGGAGATGTTTATATCTGCAGAGGAACTAGAAAATTCAATATCGGTAGTGAAGCTCATTGGTGGATTGACATTGGTTACTCATGCAAAGAAAAAAAATACATTTCTATGTCTATTGATATGCAATTTCAATGTAACTTTCCAACAGAGTGTGAGGAAATTAAGTACCCCTTTTGCCGGGATTCATTAAATTACACACACACTTCATATCCAAATACACTTGGAATGGTAAAACAGAGTTCTGCATATGAACTCTTGCAAATTGCTTCTGTAGCCAGGAAGCATTTCCCATGCTATAGATATGCTGTTGAATACGCATGTTTTTCTCTTTTCCCAAAATGTAATAGGGGTAGGCCATTCATACCATGTAGAAAAATGTGTGATGAATTTGTAAAAGGATGCAGGGCGATTCTGTACAAGGTGAATCAACCTATCTACTGTGGGATGTACACGGATAGCATAGACTCAAATGTGTGTTATTATAAAACTGTACAATGTCCTAAACAAGAGCGGAAATTTTTTTTAAATTTTTAAATTTTTTTTTAAAATTTTAAATTTTTTTTTTTTTTTTTCTTCAATTTTCAATTTTCAATTTTTTTTTTTTTTTTTTTTTTTTTTTTTTTTTTTTTTTTTAAATTGGGGAACGTCATGACACCGCTGCAGTGTTAGTACGTTCGCGGCCTCGGCTGGGGCAAAATTCTCATACTATATGGATTATAACTTACTGTTTTCTCGGAAATCAGTCCATAAGACCTGTGAACACTCAAAGACACTGAAGAATAAGTCAAGGTGAGGTTTAATATAACCAATGCAATACGCTGATCAAGTTAGGACGAACTGCCTTTGTTGACTTTGACATTCCGGTATTATCGCTCAACGATGTCATCGGAGGAAGAGGATTCTGCATACTATAGGGCCCGATCTCCGCCTAGCAAAGGTAAGCGGGGACGACCTAAAACGGATAGCCTATCTAAAAAGCTAGACTCTGTCCTGGTACGGCTAGGGAAGATGGAGAAAAACATTGAAACTATCAGTATATCAGAAAACCGTTGACAGAATTGAAGGTCAGGTTAAATCTATTCAACATGAGTTAGGCTTAACAGATATCCGTTCAACGGAAAATAAACATAACATAGCTGTTCTTCTAGAAAAAGACGATCATACAAGGCTTTCATTACAGGAAAACAAGGACGTTATTGAAAAAAACGAGAAAGCTTTGAAAGACTTGAAAGTTCAGGTGGACAGGTTGGGAGAATTGGGTGGTAGCAAAGGCCTCTCCGGTAAAACTTTAAACGCAGATGACAAACTGAGGTATGATCTGAATAATCTGCAAAATGAGTTGAACAAGCGCAGCTTAGTTTTCTCAGGTATCGCTGAAAGGCGTAACGAAAGGCTGAAGTTGACAATATCGGAAATTGTCTCGAATATGGGCATTACACTAGAGGCCTATGACATCGAAGCGGTTAAACGTGTAGGCGTCTATTCCGCCTCCGGCCGACCTAGAGACGTCAAAGTGTCGTTCTACAGTCTGGAAACAAAGGATGAGATTTTCTATCGAAAAAACTACATTAGGGCTATTCCTGCATGTAAAGAGATTTGGATTTCAGAAGATCTCACAACGTCCACTAAACGCCATAGAGCGATTCTGAAAACAGTTGTGGAATTTGCCGTTGACAGAAAGATCGACGCTAGGTTGGTGGGGGACACGGTCATTGTTGATGGCTTGCGATATGGGCCAGGTCAGCTGGGTCACTTACCAGAGAAAATATCCCTAGAAAAGGTTCATACCCGTTGTGAGGGTGACACAATTTATTTTCAGGGCAGTTTTTCCCCTCTTTCAAACTTCTATCCTGCTACCTTTAAATTCGGAACGCAAAGTTACATTTCTGCCGAACAAGCGTACGCCCACAGCAAGGCGGTATCTGCTAATAATGGCCAGGCAGCAAATCTCATCATGCGCGAGAGTGACCCATATAAGATCAAGGAGTTAGGAGGCATGGTTAAAAGCTCACCGAACTGGAGAAACGAAGCCTTGGGAATAATGGAAAGGATTCTAAAAGCCAAATTTGAACAAAATGAAACCCTAAGAGACAAATTGTTGGCTACTCAAGATATCAAGTTGGTCGAAGCCACTCGGAGCTCCTTCTGGGCTTCAGGCAAAACATTTAGTGAATTGCGACGCAACAAGACAGTGACAGGATACAACCATCTCGGAAAGCTCCTTGAGAAGACAAGGCGTGTCCTTACCCCATCGGATGAGTAAAAACGGTTTGGATTTTGAATCTTTAAAGTGTATTACCAATATTTCCATATCGTGTGCCATGAACTCGCCTGTTATTATAGTAACTGACTCTAGAGGCAGACGTCTCCAACGGTATATTGAAAAGAACAATTATTTTCAATCTGAAATATCAGTCACGTTATGGCAAGTAGCACATACTATTGTTCGGCTCCAGAGACAGCATCCAAATCACCAATTTATATTAATGGCAGGCATTAATGACATAACCACGAAAAAGGGCCCACACATCTCAATGTTATTCCCCACGTCACAGGATTTAGAGAGGGAATTGACAGACACATTATGGGAAGTGAATTATTATTTTATGCGTGTCATACCACACACAAATGTCATTTATGCACCTATGTCAGGGCTCGACTACAAACGTTATGTAGGCTATGGCATCGAGGCCCAACAGACTGTCATTAATGAGGGAGTATTACTAGTGAACAAATTTATTATCCGGCTTAATGAAGACAGAGTAAATCCAACCCCATGGGTTTCGCAATTTGTTCACCCTAACAGGCGAGGGGTCGGCAGGCCTGTATATTCCTTGCTAACAGATGGTCTACACCCCTCAGATTTTCTGCTCCAACAATGGGCAAGGCAAATTGTGAAGGTGGTTAAGAAGAAAAACAACGCTCTCGAATAAAGGGGGGGGGGGAAGGGGGGGAAAAACGGAGAGCTGCACATGATGAGAGTATATTTCTATCTTGGCGATGCCTTGGTCTGGTAGACAGGGTACGCCTTTCAGCACTGAGGTCATTAGGCAAAACCCTTAAATTTCCTATATGAAGATAGCAGGCTCGGTCGACGGCTATTTTTCATATGGTAAGAGGGGAGCTATTAACCGTTTCAGGATATATATATGTACTAAGGTGTCTTCTCTAATTTTATAACTAAGGTTTCTGACTGGTGACTTTCATATGTGAAATAGTGTCAGACAATTTATGTTGTAGAAGTTTGTATATTGAAAGATGACATTCGTACCTGTATTATAAAGTAGTCTTCATGGGCTATATGTTGATTATATGTCCTAGTTAGGTGCAGAGTTTGAAAGTTGACATTCGTACCTGTATTATAAGGTAGTCTTTATGGGCTATATGCTGATTGTATGTGCTAAATAGGTGCAGAGTATTGTATGTGCTAAATAGGTGCAGAGTTACAAGAGACCTCCAAGATATATCCAATGATGTTATTCTTTATTTAATAGAGGTTGTTTGACGTTATATATTTTAGTAAAAAGGAGGTTTCCAATAACTAAAGACAAAGTTTGTTCATTATTAGACAATGTAAGATTACGTATAAGATCGTTGACTGCACTGTAAAATAAGAAAATGTTGCCGATTGATATTTCCCAGAACCACAATTTGTTGGACAGATTTAAGATGATGTTAATGCCTAGTATTTTCTCAAGTTACAATTGCTAGACTACAGTACAATTTACAAGTGAAGATTACAGAACTTTGCCGGTATTAAGACTGTCTACCATGCCCATGGAAGGAAGTACCGTCCCAGCGACAGCCAGATAAAATTAGATTCGGATGTCCATCACATGAACTCGCTTCCACAGTCGAATCTGGGTCCACCATATGTCAAGAATCAACAGGGAGAGGAGGAAATAAACAGTGGTTTCCAATTACAAGAGACATTACTATACATGAGGTATTGTAAGGAAAGCATAATGTTTTGGATGTTTGGGCCCCAGCCGAGGTCTGTTGACATGAGAACAAGTTCTTTATGGTTATGAAAGGGTATTACCCATGCTCTATATTCCTGAATGTCTATTGTGTTTTAAGTGTGATATATGTGAAATATGTTGTTGATGTATACATGTTCTTTGTTTGGTATGGGTTCAAAGATCAGGCTATTGAGGTTGATACGATGCTAGGGGAATGGGGACAAGAAGATCAGTTACAACAGAAAGAAGAACAGAAGATCGCTGATTGTTTGGGAAAGGGGGAACAAGAACTCTATATACATTTAACATGGATAATATAAGATTTGCTAGTATAAATGTTAATGGTCTGGGGGAGGCAATTAAGCGGCGTACTTTTTTCCATAAACTGAGAAAAGACTTTGATATTATACTTCTGCAGGAAACTCATAGTACTGATCAAACCAATTTTTTATGGAAAACCGAATGGGGGGGAGAAATGATTTTTTCTAATGGGGTATCCAATTCAAGGGGGGTGGCCGTATTATTTTCGAGCAAACTTGATTTTAAAATTGACAAGGTGATCAGAGATATACAAGGTAGATTTTTAATTGTTCAGGTATCTATTGAAGAGGAAACCATAATATTGGTTAATGCGTATTGCCCAGTTCAATGTACCCCCCAGGATCAACTGATTAATCTTAGCCGGTTAGAGGAAGAATTGTACAATTTTGAAGAATTACCCATGTTGATAGGTGGAGACTTTAATATACCACTAGATCCCAACTTGGATAGGAAAAACACTTCTTCCCCCCCTACCTCCCGTCAATACCGGACAGTATTATCGGAATTCTTAGTTAATAATGATTTGGTTGACTTATGGAGAGAAAGGAACACTACAATTAAACGATTTACATTTCACAGAGCCCAATCTGCATCTCGTATTGATTACTGGTTCATATCTGAATGTTTTAAAAATAGAATTTTTAAGATGGACATTAAGACCGCTTCATGTACAGATCACTCATTACTTACGTTTGAGTTAAAAAGACAGCAAAAAACTAGGGGCCCCTCCTTCTGGAAACTCAACAATTTGTTGTTGGCAGACAAGAAGTATGTAGAACTAGTTAAAAAAGAATTATCAGAGTTACGTATAAGTACTAAAGAAATAGAACCGGCACAGAGATGGGATTTTGTCAAATTTAAGCTAAGGGACATCTCTATTCAATTTGCTAAAAAAAGGAAAAGAGAAGAAAGGTTGCAGCTGAAGAGTATGCAACAAGAACTAGAAAGCCTGGTACAAACTGATGATTTATCTGATTTAAAGGAGAATGAGAGAAAATACAAGATCGACACTTTAAGAAAGGACATTGAATTTCATGAGCGCAAAGCCACCCTTGCCCTTCTCTTTCGGTCGAAGGCTAATTGGGCATTGAAGGGGGAAAGGCCTAACAAATACTTTTTGAATAGAATTAAGAAGAACTGTATGAATAAATGCATATCCCAACTAACGATAGTAGAGGAAGGCAGAAAATACGAAACGGGTGATCCAATCAAAATATTGTCTACAATTGAAGAGTTTTATAAGAAGGTTTATACCAGAAATACATCAGAATCACTTTTGGATAACATAGAAAAGTTAATAGACCCCAGTAAAATACCAAAAATTTCCCAGTCGGAGAAAGATTTTTTAGACAGAGAGATCTCGGATATTGAACTTTATAATGCTCTCAAAAAACTTAACGCTAACAAATCCCCAGGATCTGATGGCCTTACGCCTGAGTTTTATCGTTACTTCTGGGGCCATATTAAGGGCTTTCTTATGGAATCTTTTCAGGATTCTAAGTTCAAAGGGATGTTAGGTACAGAACAACGAAGAGGTATAATCTCGTTAATTCCAAAGAAAGGAGTAAGCAGAGTTGAATTGAAGAACTGGAGACCAATTACGTTATTGAACACTGACTATAAAATTCTAACCAAAGCTTTAGCATTGAGACTCCAATCTCCCCTTCAAGGGATTGTTCATGATGACCAGACTGGTTTCATGAAAGGTCGTTATATAGGCTCCAACATTAGGATCATTCAAGATGTTATAGATTATTTGAATACAAATGGATTAGCAGGAATTCTGCTCGCCCTTGATTTTGAGAAGGCGTTTGATTCGGTCTCCTGGGAGGCTATATTTGATGCACTGAAACTCTTTGGATGTGGGGAGGAATTTCTGAGTTGGATCAAATTAATATACAGGGATATTTCTTCATGTGTGTCCAATGCTGGTTTTCATACTAATTGGTTTTTTCCCTCCCGGGGAACTCGTCAAGGCTGCTGTATCTCCCCCTACTTGTTTGTTGTCTTAGTGGAATTAGCGGCCATTGCAATTAGGGGAAACAAGGATGTGAAAGGGATTGAAATGCAATATAGATCTGTGAAAATCTCGATGTATGCAGATGACGTTACTTGTTTATTAGGGGACATACAGTCGGTGTACAGGCTTCTGGACATTCTGGAGAGGTTTCGTAGATATGCAGGACTAAAGATCAACCTGGACAAGTCCTTTATTATGAAATTGGGGGTAAAATCTGATCCCCTTCCTCCCAACTGTCCGATAGTAGAAAGACAGATGGTGAATATTCTAGGTATAAAGTTCAAAAATGCTTGGAAGGAAGACGAATATACTCAAATGAATTTTGAAGATAAAATTGACAAATGTCAAAGTATTTGTTCAGCATGGGCAACAAAAAAATTGTCACTGAAAGGTAAAGTCACCGTTATTAATGCCACAGTAATACCTATATTGTTGTATCCAATGTCTTTGATATATACTCCGCCTTATGTGTTTTCAGAATTTAAAAAGATTGTATGTCAGTTTCTCTGGAATAGCAAAGTTAACAAATTAGCTTATGCAACGGTCTGTCAATGTGTCAAGGAAGGAGGTCTTAATATGTTGAATCTGGAAACAATGTATGAGGTATCAAGAATTAAATGGATTATTCGTTTTTGTAATGAATCACGCTCATGTTGGGATTACATACTACCAGAATTTCTTCAATCGGAAGAAGAGCCTGTTTTCAAGACGATTACTGAATTTTTTAGAGCTAAAAGACTCATTCAACTGCAACACTGTGACTCTATGTTCTATAGGAATTTAGTCCAGATCTGGAATAAGATATACATTAGATTTCCTATTCAGGAAGAAGATCGGCAGTATGAGTATTTGTGGCACAACAAGTTCATTAAAATTTACAAACCAGGGAATATGGCTAACTCATGGAGATCAGCTGGTATTGTATCCCTACATGATATTATAAGTAATGGTAGACTCATGTCTGAGATAGAAATTAGGCAAAAATATAAAGTCCCATGCACGTTTCTACACCTTTTACATTTACGGAGAAGTATCCCATGGTTGTCAAGATTATCCTTTCAAAAGGTGAAGACTGAGGTGAATCCGTTATTTATCAACGATTCAGTTCGTGTGGCTATCAATATCAGAAATAGTAATAACAGAAAGATCTACTATGTTCTTAATTCTTTTAGAACCAAACCTCCTGCAAGTCAAAAATACTGGTGTACAGAGTATGGGCTACCTCTAACAGATGGTCATTTATGGACCAATATCTTTACCCACATTTATAAAACGACTAGGGAAACGAAATTACAATCATTCCAATATAGAATTATAAACAGATTGATACCTACGAATTCATATCTATACAAAAGAAAGATCGTCCCTTCAGATATATGTTCTTTCTGTCAAGAAAAAGACACTTTAGAACACTTCTTCCTTGACTGTCCCAAAGTCAGGGACTTTTGGTCTCAATCTATTCGATGGTTGAAGGAGGTTGCAGATATAAATGGTGACTGGACGAGAACTAACATATTGCTGGGTTTTTCAGGCTCTGGTATTCTGTCCCACAGGCTAAACTATATTAGTTCCTTAATCAAGTTCTATATTTATAGACAAAAACTTTTCTATGACAGTAAGTTCTGTCTTTATGCATGGTCATTGGAATTCAGAGAAAAACTACGTATGGAGAAATATATATGTTATATAGAAAACTCTCCTCACAAGTTCAAAAAGGGGGAGACTATAATGCAAAATATTCAGTGAAACACACTGGGCTTCGATTCTCTCCAAGGATGTTCAGAAGCCTTCATACGCGTTAACTTTACTCCACCAGGTCAGGGGTAACTCCAGTGACTCATACCAAAATAATGTATCTTGTCCGGTCTCGTCCTCTTGGGTTTTGTTACCATTATATGTCTCGCTTTTCATGTTTACTACTTAGAAGGATACGGTTAGTGTCCCAACAAAGGGTAAATTGTCTATAATAACTAGGTTTAAGGCAGCACATTATATGACTTTTTTATTGGATGTTTGAATACTGTTACAATACACTATGGTTGAACTTTTATCTAGAACTATGTACAGACATCGAAATGTACTTGAAACATTCATAAAAAGCATAATTTCCACTTGTTAAACGGTATGTTATTGAATTTGTACTGATGATTGGTAAAAAAAAAATTAAAAAAAAAAAAAAAAAAGAGTAAGCTACAATTGAGATTACATCGTAAAATGGTATTGATGAAATATGAATGTGATGTAAACACAAATGCTATTGATGAAATATGAATGTGATGTAAACACAAATGCTATATCTAATACAATAGGTGAACTAAACGCGATATTGCTGTTAGAAAATAAGACACTTTTGGAAAGAAAACGGATTGTTAAGAAATAAGATCTAATGCGAAATAAAGCTTACTCTATAAAAAAAAAAAAAAAAAAAAGAGCGGAAACTGGAGTTTTCCCTTTAAATACAACCAAATACTCTTGTGATGATGGATATAGACTTGAGGGTGATATGGTCAGAACATGCATGTACAGTGGGAACTGGAATGGATCAGAACCAAAATGTGTTGCTATTTTCACACAAACTAAACTCTTGGGAATAATAACTGGGGGAGTGCTGCTCTGCATCCTTCTGATTATATTTACCATATGTATATACTTTCGAGAGAATATCAAATTGTTTATCGCTTACAACGGTTTCCTTACAAACAATTTCTATCGTGTTACACAGGAAAGAGAAAAACTCTATCTCTCTTGCAGCACCCAGGATTATGAGAGACTTGAAAACCAATTCATTCCTAAAATGAAAGCAGAGCTGTTACATTGGGACATAAAAACATACCAAGAGAGTTTTTCTGGTGAAACCAACATCATTACAGTTAGACAGAGAGGAGTGTGGGAGAGCACCGCTGTCATTGCTTTACTAACAATAAACTACACTAACAGCACGAGGTGCATGGCCGACTTCTCAGAATGCCAGACAAAGTCTCTCCTCCGGCCACAATTCAGGTTCTTAAGTATTTTAGATGAAGAAAGTGCCCACTTGCAGGGACACCCATCCTTGATTAATGTTTTGACTGAAGCAATGAGAACATATTTAGAAAACAGGGTATACTTTATTGTTGGTGAATCACAGTTCTGGTGCAAACTGCGAAAAGGACTTGCAAACAATTAAGCACCTCAGGTGATAGAGTAATAAATCAATACCATAACACACATATCTACCAGGATATTTTGACAGAATTTCAATGGGAATATCTCAACAGGATTTCACTTAGGATAATTTTGTATACGCCTAGGAAACGCATCTTGCAACCCTGCCACGCCATATAAAATGATGATTTCTTATTATAGATTTAGGAAGAAATTGTATTCACATCTGTTTGAAAGTTCTTCTGGTGTGTTCTTCTGTGGAATAGTAACAGCAAGATGCTCCTGATGGCGTGTTATTGTATCAGACAATATAGGTTCTTTCGTTTTTTTATTTAGCAAAACCCATTTATGAAACAATGTCAGTTCTTCAATGGAAGCTTGGCGCTATACATCGAGATCACCAGATATACAACTAATTCCAATAGATAATATGGTAATTCCAATAGGTATATCAGGATTAGATTAACCCTTTCCTTACTAATGATGCCACTCTGGCATTCCCCAGCCACGGGCGAATGATGCCATATAGCATTACCAGCCATGGGCGAATGATGCCAAATGGCATCAT
This sequence comes from Alentia gelatinosa, assembly GCA_950022655.1. Classification (NCBI taxonomy): domain Eukaryota; kingdom Metazoa; phylum Annelida; class Polychaeta; order Phyllodocida; family Polynoidae; genus Alentia; species Alentia gelatinosa. The sequence continues at coordinate 26,566,299 of OX465589.1, forward strand.
TCATATCTCACAATTCAGGCTCATGATTCGTGAAATACTCAATATTATAACACCATTTTTACACAAAATATGTATTTAGATATGACCAATATAATTATTGTAAAGAGAAATGAAATGGTTGCCATGGTGACACAAATTATGTCACGTGACACCATTAAAAAAAATTTGGTGCTCGCCCTTAAGTACTGATCATTCACGTGAGCTGGCATCGCCGCCTACATGATGCAACACAAAAATCATTTGTAAGGATTGGGTTAAATCCTCCTTTAAATAAAAAAAGTTATAGATGGTTATAAGTTGGCATGGAATTTTCATATAATCATCTTAACCCTTTCAGGGTGGATAATGCCTTGAGGCATTCCCCAGCATAGACCGGATAATGCCTTGAGGCATTCCCCAGCATAGACCGGATAATGCCTTGAGGCATTCCCCCGTCGGAAAGCGGATAATGCCTTGAGGAATTATTTATGAAATTTAGTAATATTTACCATTTCATCGTTTTATGAAAAAATAATTGATAAATAAATCTGAAACTTTCAGAGAATATACCTAAGACATAGTAATTGATATTATTTGTTAAACCAAATAATATAGATATAAATGATGTGTCTCATATCACGTGATCAAATAATGGAATATGTGTTTAGACAAAAATTGGCCCGTCCCCTGGTGTTATACTTATCTAAAGCACCTGCCCCGACCAATAGGGCTCTGCCACAGACCTCTGTCTTTAAAGGGTTAAGGTGACTACAATGAGGAGCCATGGGTCGATTTTTCAAAACTTGCATTTTTGGTAAAAATTCGTTTTTCAGGGGTACCATTTTTAATATTCAGCTTACAGTTATAATTCTCATATCAATAGATGTGTCTTAACAAGTTTTATCATTCCAATATAGGTTTTTGCCATGTATGCATTGGTTTTGTTGATGAAAATTGAAATTAACTGATTTCCCCCCCTTGTTTTTGATGATGAAGAAAGTCTTGACATATATCTATAAAAAAAAGTAGTAGAAAAACTGATTTACCAAAATATCCTGTAGCATCAAGGTTTTGGGAAATATCATAAAAGAAGGGAAAAATGAAATATTTCTGAGAGTGTTATTGTTGGAAAATATTCCAAATGAAATGTGTTATGTCCATGACCCCTTTGTTAAAATATCTGAAACAATAATAATTAAAAAATCAAGAACATCATTTTTGCCTTTAAATGGTGTGGAAAGATGTTTCCTTACATTGGCTAAAGTTTAAACTTGATTGTACCAAATTAATTTGGTTCTCAACCTGAAATTCAAAAAAAGAGGGGTCATGGACGTAACAGTGACATAAAACATAACAATTATTCCTGTAACTATTTCTTTAAAAGCAAACCTTGTTTATATGTTGCTACCTTATGTAGGCTTTAAGGCAGAGTAACATCCTTTTCAAAAATCCTATTATTTACACCTTTGAGGACAGAAATGTGCATTTGTTACGTCCGACACCCCATGTTACGTCCGACACCCCTATATATGATAGACAGCAAAGAAAATGCTTTTGGCTGGTAATGATGTTTTTATGAGATGCCAACATGTCTAATAGTTTAATTAATTATAAGTACAAGGATTATTAAATGTATTTTTATGGAATTCCTATTACACCATTTGTTAACAAAATGTTACGTCCAGGACCCCTGCAGGCAGTTCTTTGTTTATGCCACATGTGTGCAAAATTGATACCTTAATTATGGATTTATTGTATGTCTTACTCACACAACCTCTTCAGCTACCAATATTATTCTTATAATGATTAATTTGGCCTAGTTTACAGTTACTAAACAAGGTTATTTTTGAAATGTTACGTCCGATACCCCTACATGTTACGTCCGATATCCCTATAGGAATTGTTAGTTTTGACACTCCAAACTGGACTACATCTACTTTATTTACATTTTCTTACATATTTTACTTCTTACTCATAGAGCTAAGAGAATAATAACAATGAATACATTTATCAGAAGGTTGACAGAGTATACAACTGTCTAGAATGTTTTTAGTATTCAGTATTTTAGAAGACTCTGTGGAGTTTCGTGGGGTAGAATCAATTATTAATGACCTAGCTAGGTATTCCTTGTACCTAAATATTTCCTTGTATTTAGCTTTTCCAACTACTGCTACTTGTGTTGGTATTTTTCAAATTTGGCCCTGTTTAATCTATTTTTCTACTTTTTAAAAAGTGCTACGTCCGACACCCCTACAGAGAGTATAATTTCAAGTTTGGTTAAATCTATTTAATCTTCATTTTGGGGATTTTAGGCCTCTCTAAACATTGTATACTTCTAACTAATGTCAAACTGTTATAGTTCTATGCACAGAAAGGCTTTCTAAAATTAATCTGGATGTCACGAGTTTGTCCATGAATGATGGTTTGACTTTAAATAAGATTTTATAAAATCATGAAATGTTTTGAAGTTCAAATCCTTCCTGTAATTTTGTTTCTATTTCCTATTTGAGAAATGATGTGTGCATCATGGGATAATCATATTAAGTGGTTTTGAGGTCTTAATACTAATAAATCTAGACCTACATGATTTGTAATATGATTTGGTCAAGGTGTTACGTCCGACACCCCTAAACAGCCCATCATGGGCTGATAGCTACATCTGAAATAAATGTCTTATATGTGAAAGGTGATCATTTTCTGTGAACCAATGTATAAGGTTAACAACAAATGACATTTAAAAATTCTGAAGCTGGTAAGTATTTCAACAAATTAAATGGAAAAGAAATGGTGTGAATAAATACAAAACAGTCAAGAATTTCGGTGAGTTGAACAAAATTCAAATCTTAGACAGAAGATTTTTAATGCAACCATATGTGTGCTTTTAGGTAGATGTGGTAGCCAAGTATCTGAAGTGTATAAGGAAATGTGAATTGATGATTTATTTTCAAAGTTTATTTTAAGTAAATTCCTGTGCTTAAGTGGGGAAAATGCAGGTTTTGAAAAATAGACCCCCATATGTATTCATATAAATCGTATCGGTCTCTTAAAGCTGGCTACTGCCGCTATTAATTGTGTATACTCCATAATTCATTGGCTACTCGGTCTACTTTATTCCTTATATGGACTTAGTGTAATGGGACAACTCCATGGTGATACTGTTGGTTTTCAATAGTGACCCTCCATAGTCTGGACGTTCTCAAAGACAATATTAAGCTTCCTGTGTGTGCTTATGAATATATAAGTATCATATAGTATTATATAAGAAAAAATGAGATGAGGTGATACAAATTACTCCCAGTGCGTGACTTATAGCTTTCTTCAGTGGTGGTTGGAGTAAACCAAGTACAAAATCAGCAATTTTACACATAATCTTTTATGTTTTCTTTGAATAATCTAAACGCCACACGATGTATCTCTATGTATAGCTTGGAGACATATATTTTCTACATTTTTTCTATACCATCATATTTATGATGATGAGTATACAAACAAATAATACTGGTCGGGTATCTTGTGATTTCTAGATTTCTTTAGGAGGATTTCAAGTGTACCGGTACTTATAGTTACAGTGGGGAGGACCTTCTCACAGGTCGTTGATACACATAATGCCGTCTCCATCAATCAATGGATTGGAGCCCGTCAACTTAAGGAGACTTGCGCTTTATGTTCAAGTCCACCTAAGGACTGCTAGGTGAAGTTACGACTGGGTCAGATTCATTCCCGTAGACTTGCGTCCGTGTTTGGTATATATGTAGGACAACATGGCGTGCTGGTCTTCATTCCACTTCGAGCAGCTCTACCATACACTTCATAGCCAGGATGCCTCCACATACTAGAACACACAGGGCCGTTACTGCTGGTGAAGACACACTTGCTGACACATCTGCTGACATGCCTGCTGATACTCCTGCTGAAAAGCCTGCAAAGCCTGCATAACCTGATGCAGCACCAGGTGCACAAGATGCTGCTCCACATACACCTGAGAATGCTGCTGGTAATACTCAAGGAGCAGATACTGACCCTGCACCTGATGTGTTTGCCACTCCTGCTCGCCCCAGTCAACATCGCCACTTTGTTAACCAGACCATCAGAGGTAGACTGGTTAATGTAAAAAAAATCTGGACATAGGTATTGCGTTTTCCTATGTGAGCTTTGTATGGACTGGCAAGCTATGATATTGCTTATATATTTATATTCTTGTTATGTGTGCCTGGCGAACTATGAAATTGCTGATATATTGCTGATATATTTCCTTGTTGGCTTGTGAAACCGATGCATTGTGAAACCAATATGTGATGAGTCTCACTATTGTACATATTATCCAAAATGTTTATTGTTAATAAATTGTTTAATGTAAGTCTACTCTCATCATTTTTCTTCATAGATATTTGCATTTTGGTTGAACTGTAAAAGTAGTACATAAAGGTAATTTTTTGGGGTTAATTTCGAATTTACTACTTAATTAGAACTTCAAATTTACCACTTAATTAGAGCCTGGAATAATGCAAGTTTAAGATATGATAATGCAAGTAACACCTAGGCGAATAAAGGAAGAGAGACATCAAATACTTGAGCAAAATATATTTGAAAACAGTAGTGCCTTTACAGAGAAAGTCAAAAGGAAGAACCCCAAGAGAGCTTTAATAGAAAGCATGAACACAAGAGCACTCTAAAAAAATGCCGGATTCATGCAGATCATAGATAGTAACAGCACACAAAGAAGTAAAAATTATAAAGCAGTAATTCTCATGTATGTTCCCAATAATAAGTGATTGATTGTCACCATCATTTGCACAAGCAACGTCTGCCATATAATACATCAAAGTTCTTGGAAGATAGCAGAAGCACTGGAAGTGTAGTAGCATCGTTAGGGCCTTGACTGCTCCAGAAATTGTCACCAACAGAGGAAGGAGTACCAGATGTCTGCGCTGCCTTCATTGGGGAGGAGATGAGACAAAGGTGCCAGGTCTACTATCTAGTCCTCTGTAGCGTTACAGTCATTTCATGTATTTACCTGACTGGCACAACCAAGCTTCTACTGAAGCTTTGCATCTCCTTAGGTTGCGCCTGGCTCATCGGACTGCAGCGTCATGTTCCAAACCTTTGCAATGTTCTGCTTCTGCTCAATAATCAGTGTTGCAAGTATGCAGACTATATATAAAGGTGCTGCTTCTACAAAACACAGAGAGAGTCCTGAGGAAGCCTTAAGGAGTGCACTTTTATACCTGAGGTATGCCATCAGGAAACTGACATGGAGCTCTTGGCATGCAGACAGGGGGGAGGGACCACATTTGGCCGTAACTTACCTTAAGCCACCTTAACTTGACCTGTGTATTAAAAGTGATCTTAAGTGAATGGGACTTGAGTCAAGAGCGACATAAGTGGCCTTAAGTTGATGTGAACTCATCAGCAACCTGTTGGGTTTTGAAGGTAAGTTGATGCATGGCAGAGCCACGGTGGCATGCCGACCAGACCCTGACAAGACCACATTGATATACAGCAGCCTTAATTCAACATGGTGCACCTTAAGTCAATGGCCTATTTTAAGCTGAGCAGGCAAAAACTATATAAATACCATAAAAGTCCACTGCGACTTATGATTCACCCAAAATTCAATGCCTTGATGGTCGGTGTTGATGGTGTAAACCTAGCATTAGATAGACAATATTCACCTGGCCACTTCTGGGAAAAGAACAGTATTCTATGAGACACCTTGAACTCTAGTCCTTGTAAGGTACATTATCATATACCACTGACTTATACACTGTAAATATGCATTGTTTCGCCATATAACGTAAAAATGCCTTACGGGACAGTGTTCCGTATGACAAAATAGGGAACACTGTTCCACACACGTTGACTTAAACATTAGTTGTTGTGCCAAATTAATTATCTTTATCAATTTAGGGTATATAATAGATATACAACAACCTACCATGCTTGTTGCCTACCATATCTAAAAAACTATGATTCTGGTAGGACCGGCTTGGAGACTGAAGGGCCAAGAGAGTGAGAATCCCATGGAGGGAAAAACTAGAATCTGTTCTTCTTTTTTGTTGATCTTTAGGCAGAAGTACCTTTTCTCTTATGATTCATTTCGAGCCAGGCCGAAATCAAAGTTTATCAATATAGTTTTGTTAATCTGCTAGTGATGAGACCACAACCTTCCGTTGGTGTCAATCCAAATAGTTCTGATCGCTGATGATCAGCTCAAACACCTGTGTCATACAAAATGATTGCCACGACGGCAGTTAGGAATCATTGGCCAAAATATGAATCGACAATGTCGCTACTACAAGATACAAAACTCGATGATAATCTACGGTCCATATGGAACCCGGCATAAACGCTTCGTTCTGTATGATTATCATCTCGTTTTGTAACTTGTACAGCATGAGTAGGGCACATTCCACATAAATACCTCTCGTGGGCAGAATGAGGAGGGGAGGTTCACCTTTTTGAAAGTAATGTCTTCCCCGACTTTCAGATACAATACTATTTTGACGTTTCATGTTGTGTAGCGATTCTGTTATCATAGGACAACATGTATTATACTGGCGTCAATACATGTATACATCAACTCTAAAAAAACACAAGGAGTTGTATCTATAGAGCATTTATGGCTTCCTAAGCTATGTCTCGATATCAAGTTGCTACACACGATCACGCTTTTCATTTTAAAAGCAATGTTTGATGCACCTGCTGTATTTCTTACCACACTCTCCCAGCAGATGTTTTGCGGCGCTAACACTTTGATACTAATTCAAGCGGCCGCAGGAAGTAGAGTGTGGGATCTCTGTCAGGTAAGTGTTCTTGACATATAGCCTGGAAGCCTGGCCTAGTTAGACTATAGGCCAGGTAACGGGTTCCAGTTTCATGGTGCATTATTGGTAACGCCTCCATTTTTCTGTTGCATTGTGGGATTGCGCCATCTTGGCAGACCACCAGATATGCTGGAGCATCAGCGCCCTGGCCCTAGCGACAACGGGACATACTACAGTCTAGTTGAAGGACGTAGGAACCCTGCCCCTTATTTCATTAGGGCAGGGAATCAGTCTATTCTTGACACTGAAACCAGCATGTTGGCGACAGTGGTGCTCCACTGTTGTGAAAAGCTTACCACGAGATGAATATTAAGAAAAACCATAACCGGATTCATACGGCTGTTAGAACATCCTACATCAGCGGTGTTGGATATTTTCATTCTAGGTTTATAGGACATAGTGTTGTGTTATCCTTTTCTGTTATAAAAGGTAGATAACATCCGGTTTCGTCTTATAGAGTATAGCTATGAAAGTTTAGGGTCAGAGCTCGTATCCCATCGAGTTTGAATAGCGTAGTAATTCACAGGGCAAAGCTGTGTGAATTACATAGCGATTCAAACAAGATGGGACCGAGCTCTGACCATGAATTGGTTTCTGAATTTATCTAACCCTTCTCATTGACTTGGGATTTGTGACATAGTCTTCCATTGGATATTTATTCCTAAAAATCGCATGGGCGTTGGATACGAGTTCCGGGGTAAGATAATAGGGTACAATGCTATCCTTTTGATTGCATACATATTGTGTGGAATGTCCATGTATAGCTTTACTTTCAGCTGACGGAGATTTAATAAGATTCTCCATATAGACAACCCTAGACAGGTACACTTTTACGTTGAATGGATGGGATTCTAATCAAGAACAAGTTAATTCATAAATCCAACACCAAAGACTTCTACATTTAACTCCCGGTAGTGTGGGCACTCTCGCTTAGCGTAAGGTGATACTCCAATACACGAGACATGAAGATTGTGATATTGAGAAAGATATCTGGAAACCTTTTACAATCATTTTTGAATGGGCAGGACTTATATAGAACGTCCTGACCATGCTGTACAATTCACAGAACGAGATGGTAATTTACGGTTTGTACGGACCGAGGCATTTATGCCGAGTTCTGTACAAACGGTAAATTATCATCGAGTAAATCAAACTGTAAATTATCATTGAGTTCTGTGAATTGTACAAGCATGGTTGGACGTTATATATTTACTATATACCCAAAATTAAAAAAAAAATCAATTTCATTTGGCTTAACAACCAATTTTCTAATAAATGTGCATGGCAAGGTGGTCCGTCTTTTAGTGTACGGACCGGCGGTCCGTACAGTATTTTTACGTCATATGCCGAAACGGTGCGTATTTACAGTATATACGGCATGGGTATATAGTAAATATTTTTAACATCCTGAACTACCACCTACTTATGAGCGTTGATAATGAGGGTCAATTTTGAGTATGATGAAACTGAATGATAATAACCATGTTGATACAAGAGGAAGAATATCCGGCTCTGTCCCACATGACAGACCAAAGTAATCTATCATTTTTAGTTTCGTATCTTTTTCCTCAATCTCTTTATTTTTTTTTTGGTTTTGTTTATTTGTACTGTACTGTACTTTATATCACCCACGTACACACAATCTCTTTATATCACCCACGTACACAGTCACATACATGGTTATGTACAAGGCACTGGTATCACCATACTTTGATTTCTTTAAGCCCGTAAGACAGCAACATTTTCCACAGATTCTCACTGATCCGATCACCAATTATACTGTATATTGTATAATACTTGGATGTATGATGTGAGGATACAAACCATCGCTATTTAAATGGACTACCCAGAACCGGGAACGGTCGGTGAAGTGCGTACAGCGACACGATTAAGGCCAGGCATAGTCGGTCATTACCCCCACCCTAGTAATGCCCGACCCGATTAAAATCGGGTCTGTGAAGTGCGTACAGCGACACGATTCTGACCGACCCGACGGATTTGTCGGGCAAGGGTGTGATCGGGCTCAATGGTCGTGTCACTGTCTTATAGGCTTTACCAGAAAAAAACATTTAAACTAGTCTGAGACCCTCATCAGTTTGTGGGGTTACACCGCCTCATCGTGTTTATATTGTAGCGTGACCTCTAATCAAACGCGTAAATGTGTCTATGGGAAACCTATGTCTATCTAAAGACTATTGAGCTAACACGGGTTTCAGTTTTAGACCATCTCGAGTACGAGAATGTGGTGGGAAATTAGTAACATGAAATAGAAGTAAGCAAATAGAATATTAATTAGATGCATATGAAAAGCATGTACGTAGTAATAAAATACCCTACCATCACTTAGACGAACGAGTATAGAGAATATACATACTCGTTGCTTAGACTAGGAGCCAATGCCATTTCCATTCATAATAGAAGAACACGGTATTCTTAAATTACTTCATCAGATAAAAGTAGGAGAATATCAAATTATTAATCAGTAAGCTATTAGTATTTAAGGTATCAAGAATGTTTAGATACACCTAAAGAATGGAATTAATAGTTATTCCAAAGTATTCTAAAGAGGAATATTTAATGTACTAAGGTACATAGATTTACAAGTGTTAACACATGGAAACTGGTTACTGGTTGAAATCATTTTCTGGTACTAAAACCAGTGTACCTAACGCATTATAAATATCTCTCAATCAAGTACTATATGGGTCTGTGAGGTAGGGAGAGGTAGGGGTGCTAATATTGAGTGACCTAGTTGAGTTAGATAGGAGTGATCAGATCTTACAGTTTGAAATGTACATGGATTGTAAAGTTGAAGTGGTAGCAGAGAAGTGAACCCGAACAAACAGTCTCTAGAGTGTGCCCAGCTGGTCTGTAGAGGTAGATAGGGAGTGGTTGTGGAGGGGAGCGGGTGGGGCTATTATGGCATGACTTAAAATAGAGTGGCTTCAAGCTCAGAGTGTTATGAATAGGTGGATGGGAGTAAACGGGGGGTTATCGAGGAGTCGTCAAGGGCAGTTTCAGTGACATTTCTGAGCAATGGCGAGGTGATTGACCCTGATTTGAGCAGGGCAGGTATTGGGGGAGGGGAGCGATCTGGAATGTGTAACAGTGTGGTTGGTTAGTCAGATTTCCCTAAACAGACTATCTGCTGCTCATCCATATCTTTGTAAACTACACAAACGGGAATGTAATTGGTTAGTTTAAATTAAATAAGTACCAATATCCATTTGTATTGGATACCACCCCTGCTTTATGGATAGCATATATAGTCACACGCATACATATCACACACATATATAGTATGTGTATGATCAGATATGGCTAATTTCCTAAGAGCCTTGGTAACACTCAAGAAACTTACTATAGTTACATTTTCTATATCTGGTAGATAACTATATGTGAGCATAAAATATAAAATGGCCTAAAAAAGAATGGTGTGAAAATTTCAATTTTTGAAATCTAGAAGTTCTAAAGTTTCTAAAAATGTATAGGCTACAAAATCTCCATGAAAACCCCAGCAAACCCCCAACTTTTTAGCAGACTTTTATGATTAGCACATAGATAGTGAAGAGTTAGTTTTTTGCAGCAAGCTAAAAATCAATGTGACCATCGTAATCTTTAGGCCCTGTATGCATTATTTTTTTTACTGCCTGTCTTGTTGTATGTATGTATGTATGGATGCATGTCTCCTCTGTCTCTACCCCTATCCATTTATCAATCTTCCTGTATGTTTTTGTCTCTCTCCCTTTCTGGCTGTCTGTATGTTATATCTCTGTCTCTGTATGTATATCTCTGTCAGTCTCAGTATTTGTTAGTCTGTATATATTTCTGACTCTCTCTGTCCTTTTCCCTGTATACATTTTCATTGTTCTGTCTATCCCTATCTGACTGTCTGTCTGTCTCTCTATCTCTTTCTGCATTTATGTCTGCATGGATGACTATAACCAATTAATTGAATTACAGACAATCAGAATAATAAATACCAAACAAGGCTTTAAAAAGACAAGTAGCAAGCCTGTGGTTGTAAGAGCACAATGCTTACCGGTAGAACAGGTTTGCTCGCTCTCTGCAAAGTTGATTTAAATACATTTACTATATACCCATGCCGTATATACTGTAAATACGCACCGTTTCGGCATATGACGTACAAATACTGTACTGACCGCCGGTCCGTACACTGAAATACGGACCACCTTGCCATACACATTTATTACAAAAATTGGAATAGATTTTTTTTTTAATTGATTTTTTTTTAAATTTCGGGTATATAGTAAATATATAACGTCCAACCATGCTTGTACAATTCACAGAACTCGATGATAATTTACAGTTTGTACGGAACTCGGCATAAATGCCTCGGTCCATACAAACTGTAAATTATCATCGAGTTCTGTGAATTGTACAGCATGGTCAGGACGTTCTATATAAGTACAACATAATCAAGTGTGTCCCATCAGATATGACAATATGAATATTCATGTCCTAACGGATTTGAAAATGTAAAAACCAGATTTAATCATTAATACCATCTAATAGTTTCCTTTTCTAGTAGCAGATTACAGTATCCAAATCTAAGTAGGTGTATCATCTAATGGTAGGCTTGATACAGCGATTCATTCTCTTCGAAATGATTATATACAGAAAGTTCTATTTTAGGAACCAAGTCAGTAGTCGGGCAGAGCATATGGTAAGTCTGGATACTGGACACCTGACTATTTTGCCATGCCTTTATAGTTGGCTTATTGATAGTAAAAGGTGTTTTTTTTCAGCAACTTGAAAGCATATGCGGCCATTCTAACATTTAGGCAATGTATGTGAGCATGTTTTCCCACGCTCAGCTAGGCCATGGGCATGGAATTAAAGATAAACTAGAAATAGATAGTATTTTCATCATTGATGAATGAGCGAGAAATTATACCAACAAAACAAAGAATTAAAAAGTATAGGTTTCATTCGGTGTATGGATCATTTTCTGTAGCCCACTTCGTACCCAGCCAACCTACCATTTCTACAACTGCCTTTGTCGGGTTGAAATATACATCAATCATCAGTGGGTCAATGAGGTATTTCTGTCTCTGGTGGGCATGGTCAGCTGGGCTCGCCTCTGGGCTCGCCTCTAAGACTAAAACACTGGACCTCTGCACTCCTACAATGTTCGAGTATTGGCATGCAGATAGTGAAGGATTTATAGGTGTTTGCAGTAAGCTCAGAGAATATTTTTGTAGGTTTTGTTTGAAGCAAATTCCCCCCTTTTAGATGGGTTAAACTTCCTCAACTGGCCAAACAGCGGACAGTGGTGAGCATGTAGCCTGCTTCACCAGATCTATTCCTATATATCCACCTGACAAGTATTAACACGGCGCCCGTTTGGCAATGGTGCAGCACCTGTATGGTGTCAATCAGCCTGCCCGGTGGAATACGCCCTTAAGGCAGCATATCTGAGGGCGAGCATCCCATGCTCAATAACAACTAAAAGCTTTGGGTTTTACCTAGTCTGTGGGTCATTTTCAGTCACCCATTTAGTAACCAGCCAACTAGCCACTTCTACAACTGCCTCTGTTTAGTCCAAATATACCAAGCATCAAGAGGTCAGGATAGGTGTTTCGGTCTGTAGTGATTGGTCATGGTCGATTGGGTACCCCTAGTCCGAGAAACTTTGACTGCCTAGCGGACAGTCAGAGAGCACAACCGCTTATTCCCATAGTACAAAATATAAGGCCCTTGGTTCTCTGTAATACTGTCAATGTTAGTGCATGTTTAGGATCCCTCACCTTCAGAAATGTATAATAATTCCTTTTTGATGATAAAACTCCTGGTTTGTTACCTTGTGTTACTTTCGGGAGCCTTTTTGTACAACTCATTTAACCACATTTCAACAGTTCCAACTCATGTCGGCCATATTTGATAAGCTGGTTCCTGGCAATCCCCTGTGAAGGATTTCCTGCACTTTTGAAACCAGTTTTTTGTTTTTTTTGGCGCCTGCAGAATGCATTGACATGGATTTTACAAACACTGACTGTTCCATTACTTAGAACTAATGCAAAGGTAGGAAATTACTGTCATTTTACTGCATTTTGCCTCAGGAAACTATCTATCATAAAATCAATCAGATTCAACCTATATTTATAAGGAAAACGGCTGCTGAGCTGAGATGTACATTTTTGGTCGACCTGTTAACCTAGGGCTCTATGGGACTGCTCTCTGACTGTCTGCACCGCTTCATAGTCAGAGCCTCTCGGACTAGGTACCCCCTGTGACACCAAGACACTGGTGTTCTGTGCTTGACAGAGCTGGCATAAAGATAGTGAAGGGATAGTTTTTGCAGAAGTTTAGGTGTCTATTAACCCTTCTAACCTTTAGGCAACGTATCTGAGAACGATTTCCACGCTCAAAATGAATGATAAAAAATAACATTGTCCCATTGATAGCAACGTGTTTTATCCAACAATGAGAACTCATGAAATGCTGTCAAGGTGACAGAAAATCAGAAAGCACGTCACAAAGTACGGCGTGACCGTGTTTGATAAAGCAAACAGTTCAATGAGGAAGTGATTTAAACCATGAGCCGGGATTTAGATTTATGTATGTCCCATTGACATGTTATGATGTAGCTACCGTTGAAGAGGCGAATGTTGTCACTAAAACGATAGCGTGCAGAGTTTATCTGGAACATAAACAAAAATCATATACAGATAAGTGCCGAAAAATAGTCTACATGCAAGTACATCCTGGTTTGGTAATGCTGATAGTGCTATTCCTTTTGTACATCCGCTCTTGTTCAGGGAGGACAGGAAAACAGAAACGTATGTATACACATCCAATATATTCCATTTAGTATGCATGAGAAAAGCAGTGAACTGAGGCCAAATGTCAACATACATGTAACACAACTAGTATTTTCCTCTTGAAGTTTTGTATTTAAGGTTGCACTGACGTGAAAGTGAGTTAGCGGAGTAGTGAATGGGGCATTGAGCGGAGCAGTGGGCACCTTCACAGTATAAGTTATACAAAAATAACTCATCCTAAACCCCGCCTGCCCTCCCCCCACAATGTGGTCCCTCGCCGGGGATAAGGTGTGGTGGGTTTATGCCAGTGTAACTTTGAGAAACAATGAGTCACTGTTACTATACTTAACATTATCTATAATATTGGCATACGGTATACGGCACATAGCATATCCTGTTTTCCTAGGGATCCACTCGGGGCGCCATGGGACCCGTGGGATGGTGGCACCAGTTGGGGAACAACATTTGTGATGATCCAATTCAATAACTAGGAGAAAATAGTATGTTCATCATTGATGAATGAGCCTGCAATTATAAATGAATAACAATTAAAAGGTTTGGGTAACATTCAGTCAATGGATAGTTTTCTGTAAGCAACTTGCACCCAGTAAACTTGCAATTTCTGCAACTGCATAACTTGGATCCAAACATTTCAAGCACCAGTGGGTCGCAGAGGAGGTGTGAAGCGCAGCGCCCCCTATACCGACTTGGTTCATATATACGATCGCGGCTGCCTCACAGCGCCACTTTCAAACATGCCAGCAAGAGGGAAGGAGCTCTGAGAAGAGCCCACACTAAAACATGCAAAATGCAAATAGCTCTTGTGTCATGAATAATAGGCCGATTTCGATAAACAAAACATTGTTAGAAACCTAAGACATTGGCCTATTTAGTGATACACATATCATATACCTGTGCTATGGTTAAGGTTTCTTGTCGTAGGTTGAACATTGGAATTTGTGAGAAATAAGGCTGTATTCCACAACACAAAACAACCATAAAATGTGGAGCTCTATTGAGCTCTATTGTGGTTCGGAATAAATTAGAAGCCACTCTATCAGTATCTGAAAAGATTTTTGATAGAGCTCTAACAGATTGTATGTAGTAGCTGTTCTTAATTAGCCCATTTTTGCAATATTTTCGTATAGGAATCTGCATCAGCTGTCATTTAAGTCCAGGTCGATTTACATATTTTCTAAATAATGACACTCCTAAAACAGGCATTAGAACAATAAAACAAAGTAATATGGACCTTTTGGTGGCGAATCCTCATCTAAAAACACTCTAACACACTCTGTATAACTGATTCTGTGTGAGTTACATAGCAGCCTGTCAGAGCATTCATGGTGCTTTGTTTTGGTTCTGAATTATCGCTCAAAACAATAGGGGGCGCTGCGCTTCACACCTCCTCTGAGTGGGTCGTGAGGTATTTTGGTCTTGAGTGATTGGTCATAGTCAGGTGGGCATGCCTCTAAGACCCTCAGACACTGACTCCCTGCTCTGTTCTCACTATCACAGTGAATAACATGCAGATTGTGAAGGTATAGATTTCTGGAAGTACACTGGAAGTTCAATGTGAGCATTCTAACTTCTAGATGACGTATATAGCGCGTGTAAGCACGCTCTAATAAATCATAACAAACCGATGGAGGTGGGGAGGGGCACATGTTCGGTGTGAGGGTGAGGTGGCAATAGCGGCAGCCACAATAGGATAACTATGTACTTATATAGAACGTCCTGACCATGCTATACAAGTCACAGAACGAGATGCTAATTTATGGTTTGTATGGTCCGAGGCGTTTACGCCGAGTTCCGTACAAACGGTAAATTATCATCGAGTTCTGTGACTTGTACAAGCATGGTTGGACGTTATATATTTACTATATACCCGAAATTTAAAAAAAATCAATTTCATTTTGCTTAACAACTAAAATTTCCAAAAATGTGTGTGGGTAGGTAGTCCGTATTTTGGTGTACGGACCACTGGTCCGTACAGTATTTTTACGTCATATGCCAAAACAGTGCGTATTTACAATATATACGGCATGGGTATATAGTACTGCATAGTACTAAACATTTTCGGTATTCTTGTAGGTGGTATAGTAAAGAAAAGAAAGAACATTTTGTACAAGGTGTCAGAAAAATAAAAAATTATTATAGTTCTGTATACACTTTCAATTCACTGCATAGTACAGACAGAGATACCTAATACTATAAGGTATTTACAAGAGAAAAACAATATTAAATATACTGTTGTCAATTTTAACAATGTACAATTACTCATATCTATCACTCAGTTCTAAGATCCATAATACATACACATCATCTGTCTATAGGGGACATGGCCATTGTTAGTTCATGAAGCAGTCACTAGGTGGTCGGGGGACAAAACCTGTATTCTGGCTCTTTGTTATTATGAAATTCAACTCACTTTCAATGTTTTACCATGGCTCCTTTGACTCTCTACACCCATCCCAGAGCAAGATGACATAATAATTGAACCCAAGACATGATATTTTCCACATGGAACACTTCATACACCTATTTGAGCAAGGCTAGAGTTGTAACAATTCCCAATTATCACTCACTTCTTTTGCACCTCCTTTAGTGAAGAACACCTACTTTTTCACCTCCTTTAGTGAAGAACACCTACTCGGGGGGCGTCATGGCGGCGCCCATGGATCATAGGCTATATGCCGTATACATCCACAAGCAGAGAGGACCGCCATCGGAGCTGAAGTAGGGAGGTGGTCCGTCGCGAGTACCAGCCAGTGATGCATGCCTGTAGGAGAGGTATCTGCGTTTGGCTGAGGCATCGTACATGTTCCTGTCCTCAGTCCTGTCTGTACAAATCCTGCTCACCGCATTTTAATTGGGACTCCACCCCTGCGCCATTACCACAGCTGGCTGGGGCACCACACGCACAACACCCACCTGGGACCTGTTTCAGTAGTCTCGTGACATTAGGCCTAGACAGAGATCAACAGCGGCACCAACAGTGCAAGCAACAGCGGAAAAGACTACCAAATATCAGAAAATCGGAGTGGCCAATCTTCTTCATATTTGGAACGATTATAGGTTATATGTATCCCCTACTCATGTAAAACTGTCATTGCTTAATTCCTACGAGAAGTGAGTGAAACTCCGTGTGTCATCGATTGCTATCTTGTGATCTGTCCATATGGTGTCACAGACGCCATCTAGACATGTCACGAAACTACTGAAACAGGTCCCTGGACCGAAACTCTACACGGCAGGGTGGGCAGAATTAGGGAAACTCTATTTGAATAGGGACCTCACGAATTGGCCGTTATCCCACCTGGGACCTGTTTCAGTAGTTTCATGACATGTCTAAATGGCGCCTGTCCGCAGGAATTAAGCAATGAAACTTTAACACGAGTAGGAGATACATATCGTTCCAAATATGAAGAAGGTTGGTCCCTCCGACCCACTGATATTTGCTAGACTTTTTTCGCTGTTGCTTGCACTGTTGGTGCCGCTGTTGATGTCTGTCTAGGCCTAATGTCACGAAACTACTGAAACAGGTCCCTGTTGTCAGACAGGCGGCTCCTGAGTTGTTTATGATAATTACGAGCCTCTGTCTTGGCAAAGATCCCTTAGGCTATTTGAAATTCGCACTTAATGGAATATAGGCCCTTACCGACAAATATTGTCAATGTATTGGCGCCTTGGGATATGGCCAATTCTAACATTGGGAAGCTTACCCCAGAAGTATTATACCAAGGTTTATCAATATGTCGCAGTTTTTAATATGAATCATTATTGCTGGAGGTAATAACATTTCGGTTGGTTGGAAGTAATTTGGTTATGCATAGACATGTGGCTATTTGAATATTCTGTCTTAACCAGTATTTGAACATGGAGATTACTCAATATGTCTACTGGTCTTTTTTCTTTGTATAAAACTGATATCCTCTGCATCGAAACAATAGTGATTTGACTGTAGATGAGTATCAGGTCTCTTTAATATCTCAAATAAAACTGAATGCTTTGTGATAATATTTGAATTAGAAATATGAGAACTCCATAAGAATTCAAGTTGTTATTTTTTGGGGTGTTTCAATAATACAATTCCTTTTGCACTGACGTAGTTGTTGCCAATCCGAAACAGATTTAAAGGGGGTACGATGCAATCCTTGTTTTCTCAATACTCGTGATGTTTTCATACACATCAAGGGTATATTTAGAATCTATAAAAATAAATATTCCTGAAATATATACCTCATTCCTTATCTTCCGGATGCGGGTCAGAATCTGTCACCATGTAACCAGATAAAGGTAGCAGTGCCCGGGGTCTATTTGTAGCAGAATTGGGAAACGGAATACAGGAATGGAACCTCTTGATGACGTATTTTTCTATGTGTTCTATGATAATTCCAAACTGACTTATCACCATTCTGACTAAGATCGCAATGCTTTGAACACACCGTGTCGAACATAGGTATTCTAATTCAACATCACTGGTATCTAGGAATCATTGTATCTAGGTATAAAGAGCCTTTACTTTTTTCTCTTTTTTTTCAAAATACCATAAATTCTAAATCTAAGATATATTTGCCAGTCGAGATATCTGGACACGGATTTCAGATATTGCAAAGAAACTCTCACACTATAGATATACTAGGAGCAAAAAGTAAGTTCATCATAAATGAATGAGCGTGCAATTATAAACGTATAACAAATAAAAGGTCTGAGTTAGATTTAGCCTATGGATAGTTTTCTACAACCCACTTGCACCCAGTCAACTTGCCATTTCTCTAACTGCCTGAGTCTAGGATCAAAACATATCAAAAACAGTGGGTCAATGAGGTATTTCGGTCTTGAGTGATTGGTCATGGTCAGCTGGGCACACTTCTAAGACCCTGAGACACTGGCTACCTGCTCTGTTCTCACTATCACAGTTAACAGCATGCAGATAGTAAAGGGATAGTTTTCTGGAAGCACACTGAAAGTTCAATGTGACCACTCTAACCCTGACTCTAAGCTCTAGATGATGTATATAGGCGTGCAAGCACGCTCTAATAACACTGAATATCGAGAGGTGTGAAGAGTAGATAAACGGCTTATCATTCTCCAGAGCGATGTAGGTCAGCGCACACGGCGCAGCCCTATCGTCGGGAGGCGCGTCTGGAAAATATTTTGTTTGCTTTGCCCTTTTTTCCCACAAGGTCCTTTGGACATACACGATACGAAACTAGTTAGTGAAAAACCGAGACGAGGAAGACTAGACAAGTAAGTAGACAAGCTCTCTAGTGGTTTAAGATGGGAATTGTGTTTCATCTTCAAAGAAGCTTTTGGTTGATTGTATCTTATATCGATTTCCCTGGGATCCATGCTCGTCAAGTTAGTGCAGTGTTCTGTAGCAATTGGTTATCTTTTTAGTTAGTACACAGGGCTTTCTCCCAGTAGTACGGACGCTTAATACAATGCCATGACGATTTTGCGTTGTTAACTGGAATGTACTGTCTTCAAGCTAAAGCTCAGGGCAGGAATTTCATATGAGTAATATTATCTATTATTCTACCACACACATATATTAACCAAATAGCTATGTTTTACTAAAGTATAGACATTTCGATGGCAAAAGACAGGAAAAAGACATCGAACCCCCTTCCACCACCGTCACCTCTACCCACCCCTTCGCTGCTCTCAGTTCCATGTCTGTAGTTAGCCAATGAGTACTTAACCTGGTTTTTAGTATGCATTAACATTTTCACTGTGCGGGCATGAGTTGCACTGTATTAGCATTGGGGCTCACACGTGGAACTATAGTTCAATCGCGACTCTGTGTCTGTCTTTGAGTGCTTGCCTCTTATTCCCGTCTCATATAGATTGCAGTTCACTGTGATATGATGGTAAATGCTGCCTCGGTGTAAAAAAGCAAAAACGTGCCTAATCTGGTTATGTCGTGGTACGCCATAGTTTGAGGCAGTTACCCCACGTCAAATACTAGGTCAAAGGTCAAAATTGATATCATTTCAGTTGATTCTTAGATTGATACATTTGCTGAGTCATCATATTTAGTCTTTTACTCAAAATGTGTCAATCATGAGGCATTTGGGTAGTGTGACTGCTATCGTTCGCAATAAATGTAGGAGTGCCTCATATCAGCATTGAATGAATATGTTTCCATATATAATCTGACATTGGGTATGCATGCGTTCCTCAGATAAGATTTCTCCACAGAACATGTTCCACTAGTACAACAAAAACATACAATAGTCACACAACGAACGTTTTTATCATCATTTGCATTAATTTCACATAACTTTTCTATTTGATATAACGGTCCAAGGCCTAATTCAATCAAATTCTTTTCATTCAATAGGTTTCAGGTAAGAACTTTAAGTACCATGTATTCTATTATAAAATGAAGCTTAGTTCTTGGCGCTTAAGAAAGAGATGTAATTCGTGTCCGCCACCACATGAAAAATTGGTTTGGAAAGTTGAATTCAATTGAGAATGTCTTCACCTAGAAAATCAATCAGAATGTTTTAACACTAATGCATGAGATGGCTCCTCTTGCACACATGCTTAACCCATTCAAGCCGGGTGATGCCTTAAGGCATCAGGCAGGGCTGGCCGAGTGATGCCTCAAGGCATCAACCGGTGCTGGCCGGGTGATGCCTTGGGGCATCTTTTACAAAATATACGTATTTTTAAATAAAATTGAAAATAATGGCTTAATAAATATGAAACTTTCGGAGAATGTAGATAGAACATCATATTTAATTTTTCTAAGTGAAATGAAAAATAATAATAAGTATCATGTGTTATGTCACGCGGTCCCAAAACAAAATTTCTACAATAGGCCTATGTACCCAGCCTCTAGCGGCATTCATTGGCACTAGTACCTGGCTCCATGACTGTAGCCCTGCTGCGGGTACCCGGCGCGATAGGGTTAATTTGTCCGTCAACAGCAATGTGGTTACATTAGCGAATGGACTTAAAAGCTATGCCTCAACCAGTGAAGAGCATTTTTACCTGATACTACGACACCATGTCTTTGCGTTGTATGATATGTCACTCATTTCTGGCCGAGACCAATGCAGATGGACATCAAAACACGTTCCATATCTTTCTTAACAGTTCTCTCTATAGTGTCTCCAATCCTTCCAAAATACGATAGAATATGGAAATACGATTCGTATAAAGCTCAAAAGTATGTATTTTCAAATGATTAACACAATCTGTTTATTTCTTCAGAAGGTGCCATTGATGGGAAACAAAATGATGACTATCATGTACCGATATCTTCAATACACCATGTCCGCTGATTAAAATGAGGTCACAGCAGCATAGGGTCAGCCGAAAGGCATCGATATCGGCAACCTTGCTGCTTCATGTCACCTTTATTGTACTGCTACATTCCTCATTCGGGCAGAATCCTGGATGTGGGACCATTAAACAGAAAAACCACATAACTAACCGCGCATTTGACAGACACAAGATACAAGTTCCCGCCACCGCAATGCTTGCAATCAAATACGACATAACATTCACAAAGGAGGCATGCTGCCCTATTGTCTCCTTCGACACAGAAGATACACTTGTGCTCAATAACCATCGGGATACGAATGGGGAATGCTATAAGGACAGGATTGGGAATATAGTAGCGGTGAGCGAGTACTACATTTACTTGCATGTTACAGACAAAAAAGCAGGCTGCGTCCTCAAAGGTGATATGTATGTATGCAGTGGAACTCGGAAATTCTACGCCTCGTTGAAAACAAACTGGAGTTTTGATGTAGGATACGCGTGTCGAGAACAGAATACATTAGATATTACCTTTGAAATGGAGCTTCAATGTAGTTTTCATTTTGTCTGTGAAGACCTAGTGTTGAGTTACTGCAAGGACAAGCTTGGCTACAACCAAACGACACACCCCAATTCACTAGGGCAGAGAACTCAAACAAAGGCAAATAGTGTCTTAGAATCGACCATCCCGCTACTTGAAAACGTGCCGTGTTACCAACACATGAAGGGCTTCACGTGTTATTTCCTTTTTCCGAATTGCATAGATGGAAAGGCGATAGTGCCCTGTCGTTTAACATGTATACATATGACGACTGGCTGCAAGCGACTGCTTGAGGCCTACGAACAACCTTTGTATTGTGGTGTATTCCCTGACAGTTTAGATCCCGACGTCTGCTATTACAAACCAGTGGAATGTCCAACCATACAGGAACCAGAGTTTGGGAGTGTAACACAAAAGGGGAGACGATTGTTTGATGTGGCTGAGTATTCTTGCAGTGAAGGGTACAGATTGGAAGGCCACGCCATCAGACACTGCACATACTCAGGTCTCTGGAATGGAACCGAACCTCAGTGTCTATTAAAAGAGCCTCCCCCGAAGCATTTGGAGTCTCATAAAGGACGTGCATTGCTCTGTACATTAATGATAATGATGTGCATTGCCTTTGCTCTTTTATGTATATACTATCGTTATAATCTGCAGCTGGCATTTGTGCATAACTCCTTTATTGAAAACCATTTCTTTCGGAGAGGGCAAATCCCGGGGGCCTTGTTTGTGACCTACTGTACGTTAGACCGTAGTCAGGTGGATGAGTTTCTGCCCAAGCTGAAATCTGAAATGCCGCTCTGGGAAATTCAAACGTTCCAGGAGAGCTTTCGTGGAGGGGACAAACTCTTAACGTCTATCTGGAAGGGGATATGGGAAAGTCGTGCAGTTCTGGCTTTGCTAACCAGGAATTATGTGAAGAGTCCATGGTGTAGGTATGAGTTCACAGAGGGACAAACTCGATCTGCCAAAGACAAGAGTTTCAAATTCATCATTGTTTTATATGAGGGTGATGACGAAGTGGAGATCTCAAAGTTTATCGATGAACTTCCAAAAGATATGAAACTCTGGGTAAAGTCAAGGATTTACCTAATAGCTGGACAGTTCCAATTCTGGAATAGACTACGAGAAGCCTTACGATGAAACGTGTCTGTATTTGATGTAATAACAAATCAGGTTTGTTGTTTCACATTTGATATTTTATATTTGTGATTTGTAATATGCTCGTGTGGTTTTACTGAATAAGAGCAGCATAGGAGTATCATGATTTAAGAACCTCATATTAACAGACATTTTTATTTGATGGAATCACCTTTAGCACAATAATCGCAATCAATAGGGTTGACTCTTGAAGATATCATATCACTGAATCACTGTATTTGGTTAACGACCTAGTTACACATATGATATATGTAGATATGCTATTGTCGTTTGTTGCCGGAGGTTAGCGTTGACGCTATTAGATGTTTGTACCTATGGTCGAAACCAGATTCAGTGACACCTTACCATATTGTGAATATCGAATAGATGCTCACAACTTTCATATCTTCCACTCCTCATCATATTTCTGTATTTACATTTTTATTCCTTATCGCGTCAGGGTCAAGCCACTTACATGTAATGTTAATTCAGTGCCTCTCACAATGCAGCATCAGGGTTATGGCCACATATAGACCACTAATTCATGCCAATTGTTAATATAGTTGAGACTGGCAATCTACTTCAATTCAAATATATTTAAAATTGTATTTGTCGCATTCGTCATGGTTTTGACACATTATTGGCAGCTCTTATGGTGTAGTATGTAAAGGATCATGCCTAAATGTATACGGTCGGGCAGAGGGATATTTTCGGGTAGCATAGATCCCGATGGCTAAGAAGAGAAGCACCAACGAGACGGGATACAAGCAATATTCCAATGTGTATTCTTAAATCCATTCCTTATATGTATTGGCAGCCATCGGCCCATATCATTGGATTCATTATATTTGTTGTTTACCTTATTACAGGCCACATCCCTTTAGCCCTGTAGTCCTCTGAACAGTTGTAGTCTCCCATATTCCCACCAACTCACGGCTGGGCAGTATATTTTAAAAACAACATCCTAATGTCAGACATCTCAATTTCTTTGGTATCTCATCATTCACCAAATATGCATTTCTTCTGGCAATTAGTACTATCGTTAACTCTATAATCCTTATCATTTATCTATGGCCTCTATATTCACCACTATTTAAAAAGTCCAGAGTATGTTGTAACTATATCCTTAAATTGGATTGAAAATGTGTTTTAGAAAAGGCAAAGGACACAGTGCAATTCGCTGTCCACCTTTACACATGATAAGAATAAGCTTAAGTTAAGGACTAAGTCCAAGCCTGTATGTAAACATTTTCTATAATAAAGTCTCATTGAAATGAGACTACTGTAAATGGATTATCTCATATCTGTTGATGAATTGTTGATCTTAATTCAGTCAATAACTCACTTTATCACCCATCATCTACTGATTACAGCAGACACTAAATGCTATAACAATATGAAATACCAAAGTGAACAATCCTTCACCTGGCCTTTATTTATAAACATATCTAAATGTTTATGCGTTGATCCTTTGAGTTATTTGGAAGTCCATCCGAATATTGTTGTGCATTGCTGGACAACATAACACATATCGCGAGTTCAAAAGCTCAGGACCGGGGTCATTGTACTATCAAAAGTGGCTTTTCTGAGAATCCTGGGATATTTATTCACACTATTGTCAGGGTATGCAGGGTGTACGCTGTATTAAATGTCAGGGTCATGTGAGGATACTAGAAACCACTGAAGCGCAGCGGAGTGAAAATGAACTGAATAAATACAGACCACCTTAGCGACATATTTTATAGCTTCAACGTCAACTCGGGCCAGTAGGTTCTGATGGATGCATGTTCCTGGAAACAATTATTTTACCATCTCTTTGACCTGGTTTCTTAGAATTAGTCAGGCCCTATACCAGAGTACCAGGGAACATGTATATTACAAGTAATCATCAGCCGCACCGTCATATTCACCCCCACCATACCTCTCTGCTACTTCACTCTTTAGGATTCTCACCATTCTCCAAGAAATCCTAGCGTCTATGGCTTAGAGCATGTGAGAAAAATGGTAAATTGCAAATTGTACAACTATAATGTACTACGCGGCTTAATCACCCACTGGGTGTCAGTGTTCACTCTCAACTACGGAAAGAATATAATCATATTGAACTAACGAAAAATTAACTAAAAGAGAGAATTGATGAAAATTATGTTTTGTTGTCCGTCCCAATGATATTTACATACAAGAGTAGTGAAAATGGACCGGATAGTTCAGAACCTACGGTCATCTGTAATCTAGAGTGGAATTTGCAGATACTATTTACCAATATGAAAATCTCCAGCGATCAACAAAACAGTATCAAAAACAATATTTCACAATACCAGTTCCTGTCACTGACACCAGCCAATTGAACAACCACATTTGTGATCCATCTATTGTAGATCCTACCCGTTCAACCACTACTTATCTTTAATAGAAATCCGTCACAGTATAAATACATATTTAAGACAATACACTTCAGACATTGAAATTATTTTATTCTAATTCGCACATGAAATTATTAATTGCAATACAGATCAAAGGCATCCTCTAATATTCCGGTATTATCCTTCCATGAAAAGATGAGATAAAGATGATAAAGCCAAAGGGTCAGTGTTTCAAGTGATTCTTTTACATATTATCCGCTCACTGTCCAGCGCATTCCAAAAGTCTTGTCCGCGCCAAAATGGCTATTGTTGGGAAAATATTGATATAACATACAAGATTAGAAAAGTATGGTAGAGTTTATCTCCATGTGTGGTCTTCAACCCCTATTTTGTAGAAGTTGTAAAGTAGAAATGGTCCAGCAGCATGTTTATCCTGTCCTCTGCATCAACACAAGACCACTTTTTGAACTGGGATAATTAACAATGTAAATACATAATATTCACATTCATTTAGAACTTGGATTTATAGAGATTTGGGAACAGCTGTGATCACTGCTATACTCAAGAAAAACTTGAGTCTGACTTTAGGAGGTAACGGTTCTCCTAATTGGATATGCCTTTAATATATTTGTACAATCTTTATTGTAAAAGAAATGGTTGCCTCGATAAAGGTTCCGCTTTCTATCCAAACACTTCCCCTCCTTACCCTGTTTATGACCCTGGGTGTTGCTTGGGTATACAACACCACAGGCCCCAAACCCCAGCCTTCTACCAGACAACATAAATCTACAGGTAGGCAGCATTGTCATTTGTGATGTTATTCTGGGAGTCTTCATGACTCCAAAGCGCCGCTAAGAACCCATTTCTCTGTAATCCCTCACTGCTATATATCTGTACTGGTCTATGACCTTTTAAACTCTTGTAAAACTTGTTTCTATTCGGGGCGGATAAAAGGTTTTGCCATTTTCGTATAATATATATTTATGGCTGTATCAAGGAAATTGACTTTGTCATATTCATGTTGGTTGATGCTTTTCACAGTAGGTCATGATCCTAGTGGGTTTATATTACACAAAATCAAATTATAATTTAATAATATCACATCGTTACGACTTGAATGTAGCATCATGCATCTCAGGCATAATATAGACGTAAATACAAGGGTGTAAAATGTCATCGTATTACAGAAGTAAAAACATGTAAACCTCATAGAATGAGGCGAATGTCTCTTCCTATATATGCGACCTTCCACAATCGGCCGAGTACATTTTCCGGATCTGATAGTTTTTATTTCACTCAGCCTACAAGATAATGGCTAGAAACAGTATTACGAAATGTAAAAATGTTTGATCTCATTAAGTTCTAAGTAAATAGTATTTGAACCTATAATTGCCTCTGTGTACCCTTTACATATATAGATACATGTATGTATATGTATACATTCACATATATAGGTGTATGTGTATATATGTATCATATCCATAGTGTGGCATATTATGAAGTTTTCATGGAGTGTACTCAGCTAGTTCCTATTCACCAAGGGCACTATCCTCTACCCAAGGATACTGGGGGATAAAGTTTAGTTCCAGGAAGAGTTCATCTGGTTTCTCCTTATATTCATAGTAATAAATATTAAATCTGCGTTGGCTGATATACCAGGGTGTTTTTTTCTCAAGGGAGATGGAAATATACTCATTCTAGAACTAATTCTTATCCCCCAATATCCTTGGTCATAAAATACTGCCCTAGGCTCGTAAAACATCAATTTCCCTTCAGTTCCAACGTAAGTATCTCGGGTAATTTAACTATAGCGCACTAGGCCGTTGGATGGGCGTCGCCCGGTCTGGGAGGTTGGAATGTTTGGTAGGTGGGCTGGTAATACTGGCGCACGGGTCGTGCCTGCGCGTCCTTGACGTCCTTGATCTTGCCGTAGGTTACACAGGTGAAGGCCAACACGATGAGACACAGGATACCCACCACTCCGATGCCAATATAGATGTACATGAAGTAATCGCCGGTGTCATATAAGCTTGGGTCGTTATTGCTCGGTCCACCAGGTATGCTTGTGACTAGTAAAGACAATGAATGAAGAAGGTAAATGTATTGCTTTGTGTATCGTTTAACAATGGTTACGACTACTGGATAAGTATTATCTTGAGTGGTTTATTCAAGACTGGAACATCCCAACACAAACTTCCC
Organism: Alentia gelatinosa; assembly: GCA_950022655.1. Classification (NCBI taxonomy): domain Eukaryota; kingdom Metazoa; phylum Annelida; class Polychaeta; order Phyllodocida; family Polynoidae; genus Alentia; species Alentia gelatinosa. The sequence goes on from OX465589.1 coordinate 26,593,411, forward strand.
TTTTATAGTATGAAGTAAACAGGTTATGAAAACTATATTACCCTCATAGATGTATATTTAATCTCTCGTACGATTACATGTTTATCTAAAAAACAGAGATTTAGAGAGTTAACACTAGCATACGAAAATAGAATGAAGAGAAAATCGTTGTATTATTATATACCGGTGCATGAATGTTTCATGTACGGCCTAGTAGTAATGACTTCATTCGTCCACACTGTGGCGTAATATATATAATACTACCCTCCGTACCATGTGACCACTCATTCTTCTATTTAGTGAGTTGTAGAATGGCATTCTTAATGGTTTCTAGGTATATGCCATTTAGTTTTGGTCAGAAATACTCTCCTCATTCTTCGAATTCGGTGAGTATTTCTGACCAAAATATCTCTGAACAGATTCCATTTAGACACACGTCTTTCTATATTATTCTAGGAAAGTATCCCGCTAACAGCTAACAATGCCATCCATAAAGTACGTACGCCCTGTGGGGGGGGGGGGGGGGGGTATTAGAAATCATACATATATGCTCCTTCTATTGCGTACAAGATTGAAAAGGGTGTTGGGGGCAATTGTTCTCATACATTTTGCGTTTATAAATAATTAATACTTTTTCGATGGCCCCTAATTGTTATTGAGTGAGTAAGTGAGTAAGTGTGGGCGGGTGTGTATGTGAGTGATACAATGAGTGAGTGAGCGAGCGAGCGAGCGAGCGAAGAAGTGAGTGGAAAATGGACAACTAAGGAAGAGTGAGACCGATCAAGTGAATCATTGATAGAGTGAATGAGCATCGGAAAAAGAATTCTCCGATCTGGCCTGGAAGTAGGTGGCGCTACGAACCCCCTGGGCGGCCATTTTGAAGAAGCACCTATGCAATGCTAAGCCTATGGGACCGTTCGGACGTCTATTTGTGACACTATTTAATGTGTTAGGATATTTTAAGTACTTCTGAGGCATTTCTCATGACAAAATTAGACCTCCCTGGCAATTTCAGATCAAATCATCATGTGGTAGCCCACGTTTAGGCTGTAAACACTATGTCAACAAATCGTCGAAACAACCGATTTTCTTCGAGTTGGAACATTTTAATTATATCTGAATGATGTAAATAATCATATTTCAACTATTACATGTACAGTGCTTTGCATTCACCAGCAAGATGGCGGATCTCTCCGTTGTCAGGCGAATTTGCATAATTTGGAGGGTATTTTGAACCGTAAGTGTCCATGCCAGATCAGAGAATGTGTGAAAGTGGGTAGCTGGCTGACTTTCTGAGAGAAAGAGAGACTGGGTATGTCAATGATATGGGAAAGAGAGCACGAATTCCAGGGCCGAGTGAATAAGTGATTAAGAGAGAGAGAGTAAGTGAGTGAGCGAATAAAGGAGTACAATGTAGACAGCGGGTGGGTATGTGAACGAGAGAATGAGCGAGTGAGAGAATGAAAGAGTGAGTGAGTGAGTGAGTGAGTGAGTGAGCGAGTGAGCAAGTGAGTGAGTGAGCGAGTGAGTGAGCGAGTGAGTGAATAGGCAAATAAGTGATTTGATAATGGAAGGTTGAAAAAAAGAGTAATGGAGATTAACCCTATCGCGACGGGTACCCACCGCAGGGCTACAGTCATGGAGCCGGGCACTAGTGTCAATGTATGCCGCTAGAGGCTGGGTTCATAGGCCTATTGTGAAAATTTGGTTTTGGATCACGTGACATGACACGTGATAGTTATAATTATTTTTCATTTCACTTAGAAAAATCAATTATGATGTTATATCTACATTCTCCGAAAGTTTCAAATTTATCAAGCCATTATTTTCAATTTTATTTAAAAAAAACCCGTATATTTTGTAAATGATGCCTCAAGGCATCACCCGGCCAGCACAGGTTGATGCTTTGAGGCATCACTCAGCCAGCCCTGGTTGGTGCCTCAAGGCATCACCCGGCTTGAATGGGTTAAGTAATTGATAAAACGAGCGAGTGAACGTGCGAGAGGAGTGAATTCATGTGTGTGAACGAGTAGCTGACTGGCTTAAAAATCCTGAGTGAAAAAGTTAAATTGCGTGAGTGAGTCAGTGAATGAACGAGATGAGGGAGAGACAATAACAGTACTGCGATTACGAGAAGATAGGTTAGCCACTGGATGAGTGAGCACATCTGAGTGAGCACATCTGTTACACTTACCATGGTACTATAATAACACTGAATTACGTTATATTATAACTATGTATAACAACAGTTAACACATGCACATCGGATGTACTTTACAACTACTCTCTACCATGTGAATATTGAGGGACCGAGCGGAAGAGCGGCCAGGCCGAGCTTGGAATGATTACATACTATTGTAAATTATAGACCGTAATAAAAACTTAAAAAAAACAAAAAAAACAATAAAACTTACCGGCTAGACAGAACATGTAGAGAAGCCGGTTCGGGGTGGAGAGCCTGGTCTGAAGGTCGACCACTGACTTGGTTGTCATGTCCTGTATCCACGCCTTGATGGACGATGGTGTCGGCCTGCCTGCGCACGACTGACTCAAATAGCGTGCTATCACGCCGGTAACATGCGGAGTGGCCATGGAGGTGCCCGACATGAGCGCCGACGTCTTGGGGTTTCCGATGTAGGCCGAGAGGATGAGCTCGCCCGGCGCCAGCACGTCCACGCACGGCCCGAAGTTGGAGAAGGTGGAAAGGACGTCCTTCTGGTTGATGGCGCCGGCGGTGATGGCCACCGACACCCGCCCCGGAGACACGAGGCACGCGTCCGTCTGGTCATTGCCCGCAGCGATCACAAACGGCAGCCCGCCTTCTGTGATCAAGGTGATCGCCGCCTCGTCCAGGGTCTGGATCTCTCCAGGGGCCCCGCCCAAGGAGAGATTCACAACAGCCTTGGCGTCATCCCCCTTGGTGGTCTTCTTGGCTTGGAAGTCTTGGTGGACCCATTGCAGACCCTCCAGAAGCCCGGCGAGCGTGCCCACGCCGTCTTTACCCAGGACCTTAACGGCAATGATGTTGGCCTTTTTGGCCAGGCCGTAAGTCTTCCCTGCTATTGTACCCGAGACGTGAGTGCCATGGCCGTGAAGGTCAGTTGGTCCTTCAGATTGGAGTTCAGTGGAGACGAAGGCTGGTGTTGCTCTACCTTCAAACTCGTCGTGTTCTGGGAACACGCCAGTATCCACAACGTAAACATCCACCCCGACACCGTCCCCGTCCAGAAACGTGTATTTGGCGGATGCTAAGTTCGGTAACGTCCGGGCGCCTGTCCTGCTCAATCCCCACAGCGAGGAGCCTGAGGATTGCTGCATGCAGGTTCCATCTTGCAGTCTATCGCATGACTGGCTCTGGCTTATCCGGATTTGCCGATTTACCTCCACATATTTCACCTGCGGGTCTTTGCGGAGTTCCTGCAGAGTGGTGGAGTTAATGCTAAGTTTAACGGCTGCGAATTTCCCGAACCTGTACGCCCTGTGCCACTTGTAGTGACTGCCGCTGCCATACCTGTCACGCCAGGTATTGTTAATATGCGCAAAGTTACAGCTGTGGTTTTTAAACACCAATATGTAGTCGTCACTGGTGGAGGAAGAGTTCAGTGATGTGACGCCATACACCTTGGCAGGGATGGCACTAACTCCACTTACCAGTAGACACAATATCACCAACAGACCGCCATAGAGAGCGGTCGAGGAGTCCAACCTCCATCGGCCTCCACGTCCCTCCATTTCCTAACGCACCCACGGCAGCGGCTTATTTATAATACCCCAGTTGACTGCTGACGTCGTGTGACTGTTACATGAACCATGGGCTGCATTATAATCCCAGCAGGATCGAACCTGGAAATCTAGCTACCGAGTCTAAGGTCCGTGCAGGCGATGTAGAGAACTGTGTATATACATACACATATAAAGATGAACACGGCACAGTATAAACCGTGTCAGTCTCTCAGCTAGAAGGAGAGACGTCCTCACAACGTCCGAATAATTCCCTCTGTGTACACATCACGCAGCCTAGATTCCCTTCCGAGGAAATGTCACTGTTAGTACGAGTAAATAAGATCGTAAATCGCGATAAGGGATTGCTATCTGGACCGGAATAGAAGTCCATATCGGTAAATTATCCGCCGTGACCCACATGGTACCCTGACATGGTACTGAGGCTGTGATATACAACGTGTGTGTGTATATCAGCGGGCGCACCTCATGTGACCTGGGAGGGTGGGGGCTCAGTCGGGGTGGCTCTACTGGAACCGGGGACCTGCCGTGGCGACATTCGTAAATCACCTTCTCCACGCATCAGTTCACATGGCTACGTCCTTTTTACATGCGAACAGATTCAGTAATGAACTGGTAATTAATAAATACATTATCCTGTGGTCTTTCATATTTTATCTATATGAGTGTAACTGGTATATGTCTTCCTATGCTAGGAATGTGATGATATCAAACTAAAACAATCTGTTGGTCTCTAAATGTGTTCTCTCATACAGTGTATTAATCACAACCTATTTAAGTTAGTAGTTAAAAAACGCGTCAAAACGTGTGGAGGTATCTTCAGGTCATACACTAGAATGCCTGCAGGCATCTTCAGGACTGAAAGAGTTAATATACTGACAAGAAAGAGTAAAAAGGGTAGATATAGCACACAGTTATTTCTTTATGACTGTTATGCTGTTACCTGGTATGCGAGGGACCTTTATTCAGATCATCGTATATATCAGAATTTTGTCAAATAGAATAACAACAGTGCGCCCGATGTACAGTGTATAAGTTGCGTGTTGTAATTCATCCGGACTATGTAATCAAATTACATATACATACAGGTGTACATATACATTGTCATTCTCCTTTCTAATATCAAAATCGAATGATACATTCAATAGAGTAAAAATTCCATTATAACATCGCAGAAATGTATGACAGAACCACAATTATATCAATATCAGAAGGCTGGAAAGGAGACAATATAACAAGAACTGCATTCTATCAAAATCATGACAGCTATCAATATAGAATTTAGAATAAGCACAATATATTTTATATATCACAGGGAAATAGATTACATATATTATCGTTGTACGGTATAATCAAACAGTATTTCCAAGGAAAACAGTCCCTTACTTTTGCTGATAATAAAATCATTAAATTTCACCCATTCTAGGCTCAACATGCACTCTACAGGGGAACAACCAGTACAGCCATATGTTGAAGAAAAACAGATTAAAAGGAGAGATATCGCGATGCCTATAAATACCCTTTCACCCGATTAACTGGTCCCTGTGGTGGTTCAAAACACTTATGGTGTTCTTTGTGAACATAATCTCATTAAACTGCACTCGTTTCACCTGCCTTTGATATGTTTGGACACATCGCCCTTAGACGTGGGTCCCTCGCTTTACTGAGGATGTATGTACATAATGCTATATCCTTTCTTGATGTCTAATGTCAAATGTCTGGCACATACACTCTGACGGCGTTGCGCTATCCTCTGCTCGCGGTAAAAAGCCCACTGCAGGGTAATAATATATACAACATTACTTCAACCGTCGTCTACTAAAAATATGGAACCATGTTAACAAATAGGGTACTCTCCCATGCTATCACATATCGCTGTATATAAATCATATATGTATGTGTTCAATTTGTGACAATATCTATTAAATGCTTGTTTGTTCACAGGGTGTATCTGAGACAAACCTTGCTGAAATAAATTCTCTCTTGTAACATACTCTCCTGCCTGCACTATTTCCCCCATTATTCCTTTAGACTGGGAAAGGTCCCTCGCGATGAGAATGTTGTACCAAAAAGAACTGCCTGAGACTAAGGGAAAGGTGAAAGGTACACATGTCTCAGGTACATTAGTCGACGTGTGAATCCCGCTTTAGCAAGGACTTTCCTTTGGGCTGAGGCTGTCTCAAAAGTTTGTAGCGTGGCTGACACTCAGAGCGAATTTCAGTGTCCTGCTAAAGCCCAATTCCCATCTACCGATTAAGGGTTGAACGATTAGCTCGCAAATCGTATAAGAGTCGGTGAACTTGTCGCAGGCAAATTACGTAACCCTTCGCTCGATCGGCGGACATCGAGGAGAGGGGTTGGTGGATATTAGTCCTAAGCAAATCTGTCTACTAATCGGTGGCACACCCTTGCCTAGATGTCCTACATCTACCGACTATGGCCGACTCCGTTAGGATGCCTTGGCTGAGACAAATTACCGTCCGTTTGTCGCCGACAAAGGTACATAAATATTCTGAAATCGGTAGATGGGCATTGGGCTTAAGACTTCACCTTCCCTGTCTGCGTGTCAACTCTGTGATATTAGTAAAAGGTGGAGACCACTGGTGACTGAGTTTCATAAGTGAATGCCCAGCCGACCATGACCATTCACTACAGACCAAACTACATCATTGTACACTGGGGCTCCACCTATTTGGACCTACTATGGCAATTTTAGAAGTGACCAATTGGCTGGTTGCTAAATTGGCTGCAGTAAATGACCCACAAACTGGATAAAACGTAAACCTTCGATGGCTATATTTTTTTTGTATTTACACTCATTCATCAATGATGAATATACAATTTATTCCTAGTTTAGTCGGCGCGCAGTCGGCCTACTGGACGCGGGTATCCCTCTGTAACACAGAAGTAATGAACTTGTTCAGGTTATCTAAAAACTGCGAGTGAGTGTCCAATGGTCGATGCCTCTTTGCCTTCAGAGACCCTCGCTAGCCTATTGTACTTTATACTATGTTTATCCCATGCTCAAATTGTATCAGAACACCGAATTGTATCACAATTTAAGTCATTAAAGTCCTAACCAGTGGGAATACATATGTTAATAAACTCTATAGACCTATGGCAAGATGCTACGAACCATGAGACATACAAATCAGGACTAATCTCGGTTAGCACCTTTTAATGACAAATTATCGTGAATTCCTTGAAAATACGCTTTTATATTCTTTGTTCCATGGATCTTAAAGTTCCAAGACAATTCTATATACATGAACACATTGTCTAAATCCGTGCTGCCTTATACTTATAGTACCTTGGTGTGTACTTGGCCACTATTTTATTGTAGCATCTACATAGATCTATAGCGCATAGGTTCTAAAGATCAAGTGCCTTTATTAGATCACGAAAATGTTATTTGACTATTTTCCTATTTCTTACACGCATTGTGTAAGTCTTTACTCATAATACCTGAGGGTATTATTATGGTTGCTACAAACTGAAGATATCAAAATTCCCGGACATTTTCTTGAATTTTCCCCAGCACATTTTCTATACCATAGGGCCTTACAGTTGTCCTTCCCATCAATATATATCTTTTGAGTTCGACACCAGCCTTTCTAAATACATGTATACGTTAAACTTTAATAGCCAAGGTGTTGGTGCCGATCAGGCCACAATGTCCCTAAAGCTGGAGACACACCAAGCGAGAAACGCAGCGATTTCCGGAATCGCCAACACAAAATGGCCTGTATGTGAGTTATTATTTCATATTTCACCTGATTATTGCTCCCGATGCGCTACATTATCATTAGGAGATGTTACTATGAAATAATATCTCACATACATGCCATTTTGTGTTGGCGATTCTAGAGATCGCCGCCTTGACTCGCTTCGTGTGTCCCCGGTGTTACGGTACATTCAGAACATGCTTGTTGGATGGGGTTGTTTTCTACACTTGTAAGTATTTCAAAAGTACCTATTACATTTAGGGTAGAGTGGTCTTTAAAAGGCACACGTCCCCCATGCAATATGATGAAATAAATTCTGAATGCCATAAAAAATAATTGCGTGGATATGTGATATACTCAACGGAGCAGAATTTAGTATTTATCATTTTCTATAATATACATTTTCCGCGAACAAGAGTCAATTTTTTTCAGATATTTTTCATAATTACCAATTTCCCTGACAAGTCCCAAGCTACCTGACAATCACTGACATTTAAAAAATTACTTTTCAATATTCCTGCTCTGTCATATGGCAACCCTGATGATTACTTCGCTAACACTGGCTAAATATGCACTATCAAACATGTCTTATGAGTAAGGGGTATATATAGACATAAACAGATATCATTACTGTTAAACTAACATATGAGACCTCTCTAAATGTGTTCAAATCTGTGTACATATAGATTAGAATGTGAACAGTAATAAATGTTGACATTTTGGAGGGAATCATAAAATAAATATTATCTAACACAGTTAGGCTGTAAAAACTATTGCTAGAGTGAAAGTGTCGAAATATATCAATATTGAAATATATAGCTCCTGAGGGGATTCAAGTCTTTCTTGTGGTATAAAATGACTAGGCCGTGAAGTTCCCCACCTATATTATACAATCAGTATTAGTACATGCTGATTATTGTATTCACATTTACTCTCATTGGTGTGATGAATTGAGTTTTACAAAACATTTCAAATCTGGCTCCTTGGAGAACCTCACCATTGACACACCGCCACCATAATTCAGAGCAGTTTCTCCACTCGGGAACTAATCTGTGTCAGATATTCACTATTCCTCCTTATTGGGCGTGGGAAGGCCTGGCGTCCACCTACTACGATAGAAATTTAGACCGAACGATATGGCTCCCATACAAAAAGTCAATATCGGAGACATATCGGGGAAGTTGCAAAATCGTTGACATATGTCAAGACATGCCAATCCACCACGCATCTTAATGGGTGTCTAATCGCAGAAACGTGGTCAACTGCCCCAATAATAGGTGACCTTCCGGCGCGATTTTGATTTTTTATCGGGAGGTGCATCGTAGACCATATCGGAGCCATATCGTAATAGGTGGACGCCGGGCCTAACGCGCTCAGTTATGCTGCCTTGGTTAAGCCGGAGACACACCAAGCGAGAAACGCAGCGACTTCCGTAATCGCCAACACAAAATGACCTATGTGTGAGCTATTATTTCATATTTCACCTGATTATTGCTTCCAAGTTGCTAAATTATAGACTGGAGATATTCCTATGAAATAATATCTCACATACATGCCAATTTGTGTTGGTGATTCCAGAAATCGCTGCCTTCACTCGCTTGGTGTGTTCCCGGTATAAGGGAAAGGTTATATTGACTTTCTGCCTTCATCAACAACTACCCCTCCGAGCTCGTCATATTGGGCGGGTGCAGAGGCCCAGACGTGCCCAGACGTGCCCAGCCGACCATGGCCAGTCACCACTGACCGAAATATCTCATTGACCCACTGGTTAATGATATATTTGGACCATTCGCAGGCACTTAAAGAACTAGGAGCAAATAGAATATTCATCATTGATAAATGAGCATGCAATTTTAAATAGATTACTAAAAGGTTTTGGGTTACATTCAGTCTATGGATCGTTTTCTTTAACCCACTTGCACCCAGTCAACTTGCCATTTCCCTAACTGGCTGAGACTAGGATCAAAACATATCAAGCAGCAGTGGGTCAATGAGGTATTTCGGTCTTGGGAGTGATTGGTCATCGTCAGCTGGGCATGCCTCTAAGACCCTCAGACAATGGCACCCTGCTCTGTTCTCAATATCACAGTGAATAGCACACAGATAATGAAGGGTTAATTTTCATGCAGTACCCTGAAAGTCTATATGGACCCCTCTAACCTCTAGATGATGTATTTAGCGCGTGCAAGCACGCTCTAAAAATAGCAGGTTGGCTCTGTGCAAAGTGGGTTACAGAAAATGACCCATAGACCCAAACCCATTGGGATCAAAGTTATGTATGAACCAATTTGAAAATGTTTTATCTTGAGATTAAATAATGTCGTACATTTCCAGAATGACCGTTGTTTTGTTATCGGTTTAACGTCCCAGGGGACCTTTAAGCCAGGCTCCCACTGCTTGCGACATGGCTTCGACATGGTCCCGACATGGCTATGAATCAAAGTTCACGTATCATAGCCTTATCAGAACGTTGAAAAAATCGGTTACATAGAATATCAGAGTACGAATCTAAATTACCGTATCGTCACTGTATCGGAGATTGATAAATTCTGTGTCAGGACGCTTGTCGTAGCGTGTCGGAAGCTCAGTGGATTCCCGGTCTGAGGGGAAGAGATATGAACCAACTGAATGACTGACCTGCCACCTCCTCCGTGTAGCAGTTTGTATATATCGTGTGGGATGCTGGCAGAAGTCACACAAGATTATAGAAGTACCTTAAAATAGCCTTTCTTGTACCGAAAAGTGTGTTCTTGTACCGAGAAGCGTGCTTTCAGCAATGTGCGCATTACATGCCCCCAACTATGACTCTCTCATCAGCGCTACTAAACTGGGAGCAAAAGCAATATCAGTAGACTAAGGGGGGGGGGGGGGGGGGCGTCCACCAACCACGACAAGGCTACGACAAGAGCAGACAAGAAAGTTCCAATCGGTGCCTTGTCGCAGCATTGTCGTGAGGAGGGGAGTTGTCGTGAGCCCTTGTCGCAGCCTGTCGGGAAGTGCATGCTCCACCTAAATATTCTGTCGTGGACCTTGTCGGAAAGCCATTGTCGTAGCCTTGTCGTGGTTGGTGGACGCCCCCCTTCATATCCGTTTTCAATGGAAGCGCGGTGCGGCATAAATACACTGACCACAGTGAATCAAATTAACATATGTTAAAACAGGCTACATCTAGATGAGTCCAAGCATCTGCTATTCATTAATAGCTTTGATGATGGACATTATTTGATATGTGAGAGAAACAAAACACATGTCTATCTTAACATATCTCCATGTATATGTAGTAAAATTGGACAAAACACATTTACCTCAATAGCTAGGAGCAGCCGTGTTACCAAGATCAAGCTAGTCTAACTGTGGATGCTGGGATCCGTTTATAGACGGGATAATCGTTAATAGCGACCGTTTTGAGGCCCTAGACTAATTACCATACATTTGCCGATAATTATTCAACCCTTGGGGTCATCGGTTTTTGTAATTATCTTGAAAACCGTCTTGGGTGTTTAATAATCGCTATTAACGATTATCTCGTCTAAAAAACAGGTCCCTGGGCACATGTGTGTATGTAAAGTCGACACATTGCGCACACACACGCGGCTCGGCATTAATGAGACTCATCTTGATGGAGAGAGCTGTCCATCATGGATAAGCCACGCCTCCCCAGCATGATTGACACTAGGTCATCGTCTCCTTCCAATATCTCACTTTTATATTACAAAAGCTCTACTGATAACTACCTAAATCACAGACAAAACATAATATCACGGGATAAGGATATCATGATATATCCTTATTTCAATCTCAATTATAATAGGTTGATGTGTTATAGCGGTTCACAATGTCATTTTATGACCATGGTATTTGGGAAAAAAGAAAGGTTCTGTTTAAAGGCTAATGGTAGGCTTATATCATTTTTGTTGCGTCCGTGTATTTTGTGGAGATTTTCAATATCAAGGTTAAGTTTTCTCCATAATTGTTCTTGATACGTTGTCAATCGTGTTGTTTACAAACGAGCTGTGGTTTTCGAATTGGTGCCGCTCCTTCCTACATTCTAATTCAACCATTTGTTGTTTGCTTCTCCCATTAACCACACTTATTCTTTGTGGAAAATACAGTCTCAATAGAGTTTTCCAACCCATTTCAAACTTCACAGAGCAGTGTCCTGGGGCTGCGGCATGGGCTGTTGGTAGAATGGCGCGCCGGGCGTTTTACTCTCGGGTACGTCCCTGAAACCCACGGAGACCGGGTAGGGTAGCGCCACCTGGGGTGCCCCGGCAGAACTGTAGGCGGGTGGTGGTGGGTAGGCGGGCATGCCAGGGGCGGCGTACGGCGGAGGCTTCGGCTCCTGGGGGGCTGCGACGGTGAAAACATCTGAAATGATATATGATAAAATTCCATGTTAGATCCCCATTGAGACCATGTGCATTCAAGTAAGCACAGGCGACAGCCAATGTACAGGTAGATGGGTAGCTACATAGGTGGTGGTGGTGGGGTCGTTATCAAATCATTGATTTGTTTACAAGTCCGTGTTGGGATACATGAGAGTGTGACAGTAAAAATGCCAGCGAATTCGATATCGTTCTTTTGGTAAGAAATTCAGTACAACTACTTTTTAATCAATGCATATATGTAGGCCTATATAGCCTCTTTCTGGGCATGAAGGACGGCTGTGCAAATATCTACCGACATTGCTTGGATATCGGATATGCTTTCAAATGAAGGATTATATCTAGAATAGACAGCAAACATTTTGTGTTTTGGTGTTTACCGTAGTTCGGCGGCTCCTGACGCTGGGGGTAACCTGGAAACAATTTCAAAATGAACCACGGTTGTATTTTCTATAGTAACACGTTATATCGATGTTGAAGAACGGGAACAAGACATATCTATTTCAACATGCATTAACCGCCAGTAAGTGCAATACAAATCTGCCCAATACGAGACAACAATAAAAGGTCTGCAGCCGGGTATGGCTATAATTGTATCAGGGTTCTGGTTCATCTTGACGTGACGTATATTTCATCTCATTCATTTGGATCTAGACTACCTGGATTAATTTTTGGATAATAACTCCCAGATCGATATTCCGTTATTACAAATAAGAATATGTTGTATATATTTCTGTTCCGCTCTGACCTTGGTTGTTAAAGGCGGCGGGCGGCGGGCCATTAGCTTGGTTTCTGGGTCGGCGTTGACCTTGGTTACGACCTTGACCTGGTGGTTGCCCTGGTGGTTGCCCTGGTGGATTGGTGATGACCCTGCCCTTCTGTGCAGCCTTCTTCTTCAGGTAGAAGTAGTATATGACGAGAAGGATGATCAGTATGAGTACCACAGGAACGATGATACCGATGATGATAGCAGCAGCATTGACCCTGTAGCAGAAACGACAGTCCAGTGGATCAGTAGGCAGGTGGATGGGAAGTAAGTTGGATGGGCAGTCAGATGGATGAGAACTTAGTTGGATGAGCAGTCAAGTGGATGGGCTGGCAGATAGATTGGCAGTTAGGTGGATGGCAGTCAAGTGAATGGTCAGACAAGTGGATGGCCAATCAGACGAATGGCCAGCCAGGTGTATGATCAGTCAGATGAATGGGAAATCAGGTGGGTATTTAGGAGGATGGGCAGACAGATGCATGGGCAGATGAATAGGCAGTCAGAGCGATGGGCAGTCAGAGGGTGTTGAGCCAGTTGGGTGGGCAGTCTACATTACTATTTGACAGTTGACAACTGGCGCACCACCCCCCCCCCCTCAAAAAAAAAAAAAAATGGAAAGATCAGTTTATCTGAATAGCAATACACATCTAAATCATTCAATCGATCCATACCTAATATGTACATCATATAAACCCCGCTATGGGGACAACTCATGCAAGGGGGCAGCTTGCTTGGAACTAATTTCCCCGTATATCAGAGCTTTAATGCTGCCCGTGTTATGTATAGATGCTTTATAGTCCATATTTCTTTTTTGTCTATATCTTTTATTTTATGCATTGTAGAATAAGGCTGTACAGCCCATCTTCCATCCCACTCCAGTGTCTCGAGACTTCAGCGTCATTTCCCAGCTAGTGGGCTTACAGGACGGAAGTGTCTAATCAGGTCATGACAGTAGAGTTGACTCTACACAATGTCCTCTCAACCGCTCGGATATTACTCCGGCCGCTTGTATCTGAAAACCGTCGATGTTGTGCATGTGTTTACGTACCCTGCCTTACAGCAGTACTCGGCGTACTCGTCCCCGCAACACGCAGTGAATGTGGACGGCTCAAAGCCCAGCGGACAGGCAAACACACCCATGTAGGAGTTGTTGTCATTGGCCTCGTAGTTTGCACACACAGTGCCCGCAGCTGTAACGTCAAGCATATATATATACGATTAGGTATAAACCTCGCTCTTCCACACTCTCCTAGAAGAGATCATGTGCTCTACTTCTGTAGCTGCTTATATCTCTGCCCCAACCTGCCAGGCATAGTGATAGGGATTACATTCTTCAGTGGAAAACACTGCATGTGTTGGAGGGTTTTGTTTATCAACATATCACTCATAATCACCCCAAATGTGAAAAAGATTGGCTGCTCCGACCCGCCGATATTTGTGTTTGAATTTCGTCATAGCAAACGCTGCTCTGGTGGCCAGTGTAGGTCTACTCAAGCGGTCGCTAATTTATGCGGCGACCTTGACATCGACTGTGCTGGTTCCCGGTTCATTCACCATCCGTTCAGAGGAATGAACCAAAAACGGATGGGTTTTGGACGAAGGCAGAGTATATGAAAATCTGATATGGCGCAGTAGTAGCCTAATACATGTAGATATAGATAAAATGTTACAATAGTATACTCTTTTCTCCAATCTATATATTGTCAGATAACAGTGCTGTTCTAACATGGAGGGTGGGGAGCAATTCTTCAGTAGGGTTTGTGCATTGGACAGCGAAGCAATTTATAGGTATACATGTATCTATTTGATAACATTATCGTAAAACTGAATGAGTTTTGATCTTGGCCACTGTATGTCACGACTGGAGTTTGGCAAAGTGACTTCATGAGGCGAAGCCGAGTGAAGTAGGAGCCAAAACTCCAGGAGTGGAATGCGGTGGCCAAGATTAAAACGAATCAGGTTTTGATTTTATCCTAGCCCGTCTCTCGATTTTGGAATATTACGTGGTAACAATTATGTATGCTACTAGTGGCATATAAAACTTTGTATGCTAGTCAGTGTGGCATACGGAAACTCAATGTTAAGCCTATGGGATTTTATATTAGGGGTAGGATAAAAAGATGGGTCGTCATCGGGCATTAGCCATACCCCCTCCCCCCCCCCCCCCCCCATGCCTTCACCTCTCCACTGCACCTTTGTCTGGAGACATGTGTACCTTTGAGAGGAATTCATCGTAAAACATTTCACCGTCTTTCTACTTAGCTAGTGAACATTTATAATCAAAGACTTGAGCCGGTCCAATCTAGGGAGTCTGCCATGCTCACGGCATCTGATTTACCTGGCTGATGTACCTGTTTTGCAAGTCGCCACCAAAGCCCAGGTGCTACAAAGATGGGCGAGTAATATAATTGTGAGTAAGCCATCAGAGCGGTGCCACCTGGGCGCACCTGTCTGACTTGTTGTCAGGGATATGATACAGCCTCTCCCGTCTTTCACTGACCAACGACTCTGTATTGATTAATACATTTTTTCTAAGTGAATTTATTCGGCAGAATAGCATTTCCACTAATACACCAATCATACAAATACAGAAAGGCAATTGAAGGTTGTATGGAGAAAACTATACATGTATGTATAATAACTGATAACCATTCATCTTTTCCACCGGATAATAACTACTATACAGTCACAAATTTTGGAAATTTTGCGTATGCTCCCTCTTTGTTCTATTGCGTACATACACAGTATTACCATGATTTCGATCTGAGTGGCCGTATTCTCCGCGTAGTTGACGCGTAGTAATACTCCTCGCTATCGCTCGGAGTATTGCGTAGCGTCAACTACAAGGAGAATACGGCCACACAGATCGAAATTATGGTAATGTTGTATTTATTACTCACTTATTTTTAGATTTAAGCAATAAATATGATCGTTAGAAAACTTTTCAACGTAATTAAGAAGTTATGTTTGGGACTACTTTCATCTAAAAAATCCGTATCCTCCTAGGAGGGTACGGAGGTCCGTATCCTCCTCAGTAGCGATCTGTAATCTCCATAGGCTTAGTATGGAGACTCCGTATCAGGTGGGTAATAAAAGATTGGAAGAGAGGGTACGGGGGTCCAATATTTCAGAAATTCTGCGTACGTACTTTATGGATGGCCCCTATCTTTCATGGTCTGTTATGTAAAAAGGATACACCATTGTATAGCTCCATATGCCTGATAAACACATGTACATGTATGATATAAAGGAATTCTGCAGTCGAATATTAATGTGGCCTTACTGGTTAGACTTATAGACCGAGGTATGGATACTAAAATATGCAGTTAGTTTAATTCACAGAATATATTTTGACCGGAACTAGAATTGTGCCCAGGTAGCGCAGGGTAGGTCCAACTGGTGTTTGAAATTAAGGTAAGAGATACATACTTTTTGACGTAGTGCGGTGACTGTAGTAAGCTGGAGTGCCTATGTAGCCAAAGTATCGGTTGTAGTAGTAATAGTAGTAACCCATCCGGGATATGGAGTATGCACGTGCGTAGCGGACCGTCGGCACGTATGCACTGTCACGACAAACACAAACAATTAAAGCATTTTTATATTTAAAAAAAAACATTAAAAAAAACCCACGGAATTGTTATCAAAGTCCGTGAAAATAAGAAATAGCACAGAACCCCGTGCAAGTTAAATAATCAAATCCTTTGTACATGTAGACAATAACATAGGATCATAAAAGCTTCGCCTAAACAAATCCAATATAAAAATCCAATATCTCTTTAAGCTTATATTCCTAAAATTGAATTATCACATGAATCTATGTCTGCTTACATATAACTAGAGTAGAGTCTGGAGCCATAGGATGTCCGGGACGGGGAGCTGTAGGATGTCCGGTAGGAGGAGCTGTAGGATGCCCGGTAGGAGGAGCCGCCGGAGTAATAACTCCGGGACCCACTGCTACGACTCGAGTAACCTCCACCTCTTGATCCTCCACCTCTTCTGCCATACGCACCTGCCAGAGAAAACGCATGTGTTTTGAGGTGTAATAGTTTATAAGCCATACTAAAGATACAATATCCTGAACTAAACCACCAGACTTTGTTTCTAAGTCTCTTTTTCTTCAAACGTTTCGATTGGGGTATGTCAACATCAACTATGCTGTCGCCATTACCCCTTATCATTGGATAAAGAAAGAGGAAGCCTTAGTTGGGGGAATAAGATTTTATAAGAATAATTGATGATATTGAATAATTGAAAACAGGAGTTGTGAGTCAATTATTATTATAACTAGATATAGTTATGTAATATGATTATATTTATATAATATGATAATATTTATATAATATGATAATATATGGAATTGTAGTCAAAAAGCCACTAGAGAGGATACTATGGTGAGGGTGAAGGGGATAGATTTAGGAGGTAGAGAGAGATCTTATAAGAGACAGATTGACAACTTGAGGACTAGGGTCCATGATGTAGGAGTGGTGGGAGTTAAATCGCCAACAAGTGTATCGATGGATTGATAGCTCAGGCATTCCCGCCTAGAGTGCCTAAGTGGCGGCTGTCTTCCTGAGGCTGTGGGGTGTGTACGACCTCAGGGTCTGCCCCACAGCGTCCACCAGCCGGTCCCATTCTCTGGAGAGCAGGCGGGAAGTGAGGGGGGCCATAGACTTGCTCAAGTCTTTGATTTTTATGAACATTCATTAAATGATTAAACACAATCAGAATAAAGTTCATTAAAGTATGTATCCTTCTCTGACTGGCCCATGAATCAAAGACTTGTCCACTATGGACGAAATCTCCTGTTTGTGGCCCCAAGCTGCTCCCTGTGACCCTATACCTCCTCATACTCCTGCCCCCTACCTTCCTCCAGTTCTCTGGCCACCTGTGTTGTCATAGCAATAAATTTCACCTTCTCCTGACTGTGACCTGATTGAGATCAAAGTGATAAGGTATCAATCTCCCAGCAGATATCCTGATCAGTAGCCAGGCTATCTGTATGGAGAGTGTTGGGAATACTGGAGCTAAACAGCGTCAGAAATCGGACACCATTACTGATTGTACCAGTCCCTGTATCCCAGCCAGGAGGGTAGCCTAGTATGCAGGGACTGGAGCCAGTCTAGGGGGCCCAGTCCTTGAGCATTAGGAAGGGGTCCCATGGCGAGGCCGTGTTTTTGCGCCTCATGGCCTCGAGGGCGCGTCAAACTCGAATGTCCACTGTGGGAGCCAAAAGTTTATGAGCGAGCCAGTGACCATGAGCTTTTGGGCGAGGTTATAGACCCCTTCCCGTTCAACAAGCATATATGTGAACAGTTGAAAATTTCTGAATTTGAAGGTCTGAGAGAAGCTCACTGGCTGTGTGACCTTCTGGCCTCATTACCCTATCCCCGGATGAAAGTAGAGAAGCAGTAGCTGGGAGTATAAAATTTTATTTAATTTTATGTAGTAAAATGCAGTAAAATATTTATGGCGACCTTACTGGACGACATATTAAAATGTAATGTGAATATGAAGGTAAGTAAAAGTAGATCAATGATAATTGACGGTAGAATGGATGTCAATTATTAAAATAAGATATACAATAGAGTTTTATAGACAATACATACGTAATTGTATAACATAATGAAAATGGCCTACGTGAGTAGGTGAAGAGAGAGAGGTTGTGGGTGGGTGGGACGAAAAAGGGTACTGAAGTACGTGTGTACTGCAGGGCGGGTGAAGGAGAAGTGAGGCCGGGGTCTGGACCGGGCTGTACCACGTGACTGCGTAGTAAGTGTGAAAGCCGCGAGGGGGCAGGAGGGGCGCCCGTGAGGCGCGGTAGAGGGGGACACCAGGGGGAGCAATGACTACCCCTGAGCAAAGCCCATGAGTGTGATGTATGTATTGAGAATATCACAGGGTGCTTCCTAACAGGTCCTCGCTCCAGATAGAGGTTAAGGCCTAACTGTTTGGACTGCCACCCCCAGCGTTTGAACCATCCCCTGTCTTCGTTTGGACTGACCCCCCGATAGGGTATATAAGGAAGCAGATTTCAACTCACAGCTCACTTGGAACCCAGACACCGTGGCGTCAACATCTCCATGCTACTCAGCATTACTACCACTGCAGTGTCAGGCTTGAGACACCATAGGACTCTATGCTACAGAGGCCTTTACTGAGGATTGGGCTTCTCCATAAGCTACTATCACCCCAGCACTGGAGGAAAAGACACTGATGACTGCTACCACTACTTGGATCATCTATATCCACAAGTCAAGGAGACATTGAACAATAACTGAAAGTGATAGACTGTGAGTACTGCTTAGACCAAGAGGACTTATGTACACTACAGAAGTGTATATGATTTTGTATGTTGATGAGAATTGTTATGTAACTGTATACTTTGTTATAATATATGTTATTAATACATATCTGTGTATGGTTATCTGTCTTCTTCATTTAGTATAGAAGATATTCTGAATTCTCTTTTCGTGTCACTGGGTTAGCTAGTCTATAGGATTAGGCCTTAGCTACTGTACGTGACAGAAATTGGGGGCTTGTCCGGGATATATGAAAAACTGTTCTCTTGATGATAAGTACAACAAATTGAAATGTCTAAGTACCAAGCTTTTCTACAGTCACCCTCTGTGGAGGAACTAGAACAGTTCAGAAGGGATGAATTGTTAGCAATAGCTAGGGAGTTAGAACTTGATGTGAAAAGGTCTAGCCGAAAAGCTGAACTGAAAAGAGCTATTGTTGAAATATTGGTTGATGATGAGTTATTACCAGAAGATGTTTTACATGAATCAGATTTTAGTGGTTCCTCAGAAGCAGGTCGTAAAGAGGTTTTAGAGAGAGAGATAAAACTCAAACAACTGGAAGTAGAGCATGCTCAGATTCAGGCTGAAAAAGAGCTTGCTCGGGTTCAGGCTGAAAAAGAGCTTGCTCAAGTCCAGGCTGAAAAAGAGCTTGCTCGGGTTCAGGCTGAAAAAGAGCTTGCTCAAGTCCAGGCTGAAAAAGAGCTTGCTCAGATTCAGGCTGAGAAGGGGCTTGCTCAAGTCCAGGCTGAAAAAGAGAGAGAGCTTGCTCAGATTCAGGCTGAAAAGGAAAGAGAGCATGATCGGATTCAGGCTGACAAAGAACTTAGGCTTAAAGAAATGGAGCTACAGCTTGCTGCTGAGAGGACAAACCAACGGAACATTTGTGATGTTAGTAAAGATGTACGGCTAGTGCCATCATTCAATGAAAATGAGGTTGACAAGTACTTTCAACATTTTGAGAAGGTTGCCCAAAGCATGAAATGGCCAAAAGAGAAGTGGGCACTGATGTTACAGAGTGTTTTGAGGGGTAAAGCTCAGGAAGCTTATTCGGCACTATCTTTGAATGACAGTTTAGATTATGAAAAGGTCAAAGCTGCTGTTCTCAAGGCTTATGAACTGGTACCAGAGGCATATCGTCAGAAGTTTAGGAGGTACCGTAAACAAGATAATCAAACCTATGTAGAGTTTGCTCATGAAAAGGAAGTGTACTTTGACAGGTGGTGCAAATCCATGGAAGTGGAGGATAGTTTTGATAAACTCAGACAACTGTGCCTTGTTGAAGAATTTAAGCGTTGCACATACAATGATCTCAAGACTTATCTCGATGAAAAGAAAGTAATGTCCTTGCATGAAATGTCCACTCTTGCTGATGATTATGCCATAACCCATAAGACTAGTGTTCAACAAAAGAAGAGTGCACCTCAAGGGAGCAATTCTAGTCTTGGAGCAAAAGGTGGTGATAGCAAAGATCTGAAATCTAGTGTGAAGCCAAAAGGTGAGTACTCAGGAAGGAGTTCAGGTCTAAAATGTCATTACTGTCACAAACTGGGTCACATTATGTCTGAGTGTTGGGCACTGAAAAAGAAGAAAGCTGAGCCCAAGCCAAATGCATTCATAACATCCAAAAGTCAGAGTGTGTTATTGTGCCATTTGTTACAGATAAGGTAACTGATATCAGAGAAGAATACAAACCATTTGTACTTGAAGCTAATGTGTCTCTAGGTAGTGACACTGCAGATTCTGTCCCCATTCGTATCTTGAGAGATACTGGGGCATCTCAATCCATGGTTTTAGAAAATGCTTTGCCTTTCAGTTCAAGTTCAGCCACTGGTGAATATGTCATTATTCGTGGTGTTGAGTGTGGTTTCATGAGTGTACCTCTTCACACAATCAGACTAGAGTCTGATTTGGTATCAGGGTCTGTTGAAGTTGCAGTAAAATCTGAACTGCCAGTTGACGGTGTATCAATGTTGCTAGGAAATGATCTAGCAGGGGAAAAAGTCTTTGTAGAACCAAAGATGGTTCTTGAGCCAGTCACTTTGTCATCAGAAGATGATGTCATTGATGAGGAGATAGGTGAAGTTTATCCCTCTTGTGCTGTGACTAGGGCTCAGGCAAAAGAGTTAAGCCAAAAGCATTCTGTGGATGTTGAGACTGAGGATGATATCATTGATTTGTCTCTGACATTTATCAACTCAAAGGATGAACACCTTAAAGGTCATTCTTTTGTCGGTTCTCAACCAGGGTCAAGTCAAAATGATGACAAGACTAACTTGAGTAATGAAGTCCCTCTTGGCAGGAGTAAGTTAATTACTGAACAAAGGCAAGATCCTGAGATCTCATTGCTTACCCGCCATGCACTTTCAGAAGAAGAGCTTGACAAAGTCTCCACAGGGTACTTCTTTAAAGATGGTGTTCTCATGAGAAAATGGAGACCACCAGATGTCCCAGCATCAGAGGACTGGTCTATTGTTTACCAAATTGTGCTTCCTAGGGCTTATCGCTCTGAGGTTCTTAATGTAGCACATGAACTACCTATGGGTGGTCATTTGGGTGTTAACAAGACATCCGAAAAGATCATGAGGCACTTCTATTGGCCTAAGATGAGGCAAGATGTTGCCCAATTTTGTAGAACCTGTCACACATGTCAAATGGTTGGGAAACCTAATCAAAAGATCCCTGTTGCTCCACTACGGCCCATTCCCGCAGTAGGAGAAGCATTCAGCCATGTCATTATTGACTGTGTAGGTCCTCTGCCCAAAACTTGATCTGGTAATCAGTACTTGCTCACAATAATGTGTGCTTCTACAAGATTTCCTGAGGCTATACCACTCAGAAATATCTCTGCCCCAAAGATAGTCAAAGCTTTGATTAATTTCTTCTCACTGGTTGGCCTTCCACAAGAGATTCAGTCTGATCAAGGCTCAAACTTCATGTCTGGCTTGTTTCAACAAGTAGTTCATGAACTAGGTATAAAGCAGGTTAAGTCCAGTGCTTACCATCCAGAGTCTCAAGGTGCATTGGAAAGATTCCACTGCACCCTCAAGAACATGATGAGAACTTACTGCTTTGAGAATGAGAAAGATTGGGATGAAGGTATTGGTATGTTGTTGTTCGCTGCTCGAGAGTCTGTTCAAGAATCATTGGGATTCAGTCCTTTTGAGCTGGTCTTTGGTCATACAGTACGAGGTCCCTTGAAGGTATTGAAGGAACATTGGTTAGGAGATAACCCTGAAAACAACAATGTCTTGGATTATGTTTCCAAAGTTAGAACCAGGCTAGTTCGTGTTTGTGAGTTAGCACATGAAAACCTGAAAGAAGCCCAAAGAAAGATGAAGGACCAATTTGATAAGAAATCCCAAGAGCGTGAATTCTCTGTGGGAGACAAGGTGCTGGTGTTACTACCCATTACTGGGCATACACTCAAGGCTCGTTACCATGGTCCTTATGAGGTAGTCAAAAGAATTGGTGAGGTGAACTATGTTGTCAAAACTCCTGACCGAAGACGATCTACTCAGTTGTGTCATATCAACATGTTGAAGCCTTACTATAACAGAGAAAGTTCCAACAGTGTCAAGACAGTTGGGTGCATGAATGCACTGAGTAATGAGGAAGAAACAACTGATTTTGTACCTATAGACTACAGTGTAAAACTGAACAACTCAAATGTTCTTGCAAATCTAGATGCCAAGTTAGGGCACCTGCCTCCAGTACAGAAAGAGGAATTGAGCATATTGCTCAGAGAATATAAGGAAGTCTTTCCTGATGTTCCTAGTCAAACTGATATTGCCATCCATGACGTAGATGTGGGAGAAGCTCTCCCTATCAAACAACATCCTTACAGAGTTAGCCCACACAAGGCTGAGAAAATGAGCAAAGAGGTATCTTACATGTTAGAGAATAACATCATTGAGCCAAGCAACAGTGACTGGTCATCTCCTTGTATACTTGTACCCAAGCCAGATGGTTCTGTTAGATTTTGCACTGATTTTCGCAAAGTAAATGATCTCAGCAAGACAGACTCATATCCTATTCCAAGAATAGATGACTGTATAGACAAAATTGGCAAAGCCAAGTATATCACCAAGTGTGACTTACTCAAAGGTTACTGGGCTGTTCCTTTGAGCAACAGAGCAAAGCGAGTGTCTGCTTTTGTTACTCCTGTTGGCTTTTATCAATACAAAGTGATGCCATTTGGTATGAAGAATGCTCCAGCAACTTTTCAAAGAATGATGAACCAGTGTTTGAAAGGTATGCCAGGCATGGAGGTGTATGTTGATGATATTGTGGTTTACAGTGACACCTGGGAAGATCATTTGTGTAGGCTGCAATCTGTGTTAGAGAGGCTCAAACAAGCAAACCTAACTGTAAACCTGACAAAAAGTGAGTTTGGACAGGCAAAGGTGATTTATCTTGGACATGTTGTTGGTCTAGGTCAGGTTGCACCAGTTGAAGCCAAAATCAAGAGTATTGTTGAATATCCAGTTCCAGCAAACAAGAGAAGTTTGATGAGATTTCTTGGCATGGCTGGATATTACAGGAAGTTCTGTAAGAATTTTGCTGACATAACTGCTCCACTGACAAACTTGTTAAAGAAAAAGGAAAACTTCATTTGGTCCAAAGAATGTGATGATGCTTTTGATAAAGTGAAATCTATTTTGTGTTCTGGACCTGTTCTGACGGCTCCAGACTTTGGCAAGAAGTTCATTTTGATGGTTGATGCAAGTGACCATGGGGTAGGTGCAGTGCTACTGCAGAATGACGACAATGGTGTTCAGCACCCTGTATGCTACTTCTCAAAGAAGTTCAATTGTCACCAAAAGAACTATTCAACTGTTGAAAAGGAAACTTTGGCATTAGTGTTGGCCTTACAACACTTCAGTGTTTATGTGTCATCCCCTCTAGATCCAGTACTTGTGTATACAGATCACAACCCCCTGACATTCTTGCAGAAGATGAAAAACAAAAACAGGCGATTGTTGAACTGGAGTTTGCTGTTGCAAGAATACAATCTTGAGATTTTTCATGTACGAGGTGTAGACAATGTCTGTGCTGATGCATTGTCACGAGCTTCTTAAATGCTATTTTTGATTATGTACATACTGTGATTTCAAGTGTTATTACCCAAAGATGGTAAAAGGTACTAAATGTGATTTTGACAAAAGGTAAATGTATGTTGCAGAATGCCATATATTACATTGTATTACATATTTCTTGATGTATGATGTTAGAAAAAAAAGAAAAATTTTTTGTTTTTGTTTAAGGAGGGAGGTGTGATGTATGTATTGAGAATATCACAGGGTGCTTCCTAACAGGTCCTCGCTCCAGATAGAGGTTAAGGCCTAACTGTTTGGACTGCCACCCCCAGCGTTTGAACCATCCCCTGTCTTCGTTTGGACTGACCCCCCGATAGGGTATATAAGGAAGCAGATTTCAACTCACAGCTCACTTGGAACCCAGACACCGTGGCGTCAACATCTCCATGCTACTCAGCATTACTACCACTGCAGTGTCAGGCTTGAGACACCATAGGACTCTATGCTACAGAGGCCTTTACTGAGGATTGGGCTTCTCCATAAGCTACTATCACCCCAGCACTGGAGGAAAAGACACTGATGACTGCTACCACTACTTGGATCATCTATATCCACAAGTCAAGGAGACATTGAACAATAACTGAAAGTGATAGACTGTGAGTACTGCTTAGACCAAGAGGACTTATGTACACTACAGAAGTGTATATGATTTTGTATGTTGATGAGAATTGTTATGTAACTGTATACTTTGTTATGATATATGTTATTAATACATATCTGTGTATGGTTATCTGTCTTCTTCATTTAGTATAGAAGATATTCTGAATTCTCTTTTCTTGTCACTGGGTTAGCTAGTCTATAGGATTAGGCCTTAGCTACTGTACGTGACATGAGTAACCCATGGTCCATTTCCCGTTGAGTATATTTGTCTCTGTGGTGCAGTGGTCTTGGAGTTCCTGGGGAGCAGGGAGGATGCGGTTGGCCCGGAACGATTGTCTTAGAAATCCATAATAGCAGGCATGGCGTTTTAAAGTCACGTCCTCATAAGATATGAACAAAAATTGTGGAGCATGGCAGTAGGTTATGTACAATTCGAGTGAGTGGTGCAGTGCCCGCATTTGTCAACTAAAATATGATTGTATGATTGTGACAGGTTGGCCAGGGACTTGTTTCACTAGTTTCGTGACATGTCTGTGACACCAAACACACACATTGGGGTTGTCTAGTTTCGTGACAACACAAGTAGCTGCCCTTAGGAAAAGACAGACCTCAAACATAAGAATCAGACAAATCTACACATCATGGACCTGTTTCATAGTTTTGTGACAAAAGTGTTAGACAGACATGAAAAGCGGCACCAACAGTGCAAGCAAGAACACACAAAATGAAGTTTAATGTATAGTTCTTATGAAACCAGACACACCATCTAGATGCCATCTAGACATGTCACACCATCTAGACATGTCACAAAACTAGTGAAACAGGTCCCTGGTCCCAGTCCCAGTCCCGGGTGAGTGCGGACACAGCCACCCATGAAGCGCGTAGCCTTGAGTCCCACTCGGGCGACTGTTTGGGTAGACTCTAGTACAGCCCGTTGTCGCCAGGGCCAGGGCGCACAGGCTATCATACTGGGACTGTTTTGCGCTGCCATTTTAAGGTGGGAATTCCTACCTTCTTCCCAACATGCACCTGGAAAATGGCGGATCACTGGTTCTAACCTCGTGTGTATTGCGATCCAGTAACCAGCAATATGATACAGTATCCCTCTTGTCAAACTGATCCTATAAATAGGACAGCCAACCATGAAATTCCACTCACTAAAGGTGGCTGGCCAGTCAGAGCCATGCTCTGTTAGACCTTCACGTACCGTAACCCGGAGGCGGCGCGGTGCGTGAACGGACTACTGTTGGGGCAGGGATATCTGCAGTATAGCGTCCAGTACCCCATCCATTTTGTGTGGATCTTCATTACGTCAGCCTTCACAGGCTGTTCTCCAGGACATTGATACGTTATGATCTCACACTGCCCTCGTGCTCCAATATCGACTCCACATGGTCGTCGGCCACTCTCCCAGCACAGATCTTGCGCTATACTTCCTGTGGCCGCTTATATCTCTGCCCCAACCTGCCTGTTTGGGCTCAAATCTGGCCCATAGGCCATATGACAGCTAGGCCTACCAATGTATCATTGTGTCATCAGTTTGCGTATACCTGTGTAATCTAAGCTATATCTAAAGTATCATTAAGTTGACATGCTTGTATAACACACCAAATTGGAGATGGAATACTATAGAATATGATGCAATCACTGTTATTTCTCTGAAAATAATGTACACGGCTATTATGAACGTATTACGCTCATAGATTCAGTGATCCAAAGCTAAAGAATATGTTGCCAGGTGAATGTTTGGCTTCAGCCATGGCATAACTAAGTAGATAAGGTGCGACACCGGCCTGTGGAAAAAGGCTAATTCGCAGCATGTCTCTACAGGTGTTTTGAATCATCATAAAACTTTTTCTGCCCAGTTAATTCAACCTAGAGCTCCACGAAAAAGTTCCATTCACCTTTTTTATTTATGCCAAATAGCCCAGAATGTAATTCTTCACTAAAACGATATACTTGTATTTCCATATATATATACAATAATTATTAAATGTGGATATATACATGCATGCATATTACATCCGGCTGTATGGGACATTTTTATATAGATCTTGTTGGTTTATTCTTTCTTTCAGCATTAGTAAATACCGGTCGTTTTTTATCGTCACCTCCATAGACGTGAGTTTGTTAAGAGCACTGTTGACTCAGCGGTATTCAGACTCCAATGCTTTAGCAGCATGTTCACTAGATAGACGCACACCCCAGACAGGTCTTGTTCTCATCATGCCACGAACCCACTGAGACTTTAACCTCTCTCACTTACACGGAGTAAAGACTCAGAGTTAAACCAACGAGTTTCACTCATCTACAACAAACCATCGCGGGATGTGAATCATTTGATAAAACTCACCTGATAGGAGAATCAGCAGCAGTCCCCAGAGCAGGGATAGTGTATGCGTCGGCGCCATTTTGTGGTGGTCACGTGGGCGTCGTCAGTGCGACAGGTACATGGACGTGATGCGTTGTACCTGGCGCCTTCCTGCTGATGTGCGTCAACGTAAGAACGAGGTGGGGGAGGCAGCGGGCGCACATCGGGGAGATGGGAGGGAGATATTGATTTTGTATCGAGTTGGAGCTTAGACAAGTTGAGCGGATAAATGTCAGCCGGAGAACTCTAAATTATGCATCGTGGCATAGATCTGCAAATTCATTTGGGCTGATATAGATTTGAAAAAAAGATGTCCTTACATTTCAATTGCTGTTTCAGGGGCGACAGAACATTTTGAAAGTGGGGGGGGGGGGGGGGCGAACTGACAAATTGCTGACTTTTTTCTTGGTATGAAGTCAGACTTTGACATTGGCCTGTTCCACTGGATTTACCGTAAATCTGTGAAAAGTCTGAAACGTCAGGTCTTAGCCTTCATTACACAATAAACAGTCAGACTTTGGTATTTTGCCATAGTGAAAATTCAGGGCTTAGCCATCATTGCATGCTAAAAAGTCTGACTTTGACTCTTTACCAGGGTGAAAAGTCAAGGCTTAGCCAACATCGCACGCTAAAAGGTCAGACTTTGACATTATCCATCATTGCATGCTAAAAAGTAAGATTTAGACAGTTTTCTATGTTGAAAAATCAAAACAGTTTTTACACTTGATCGAGTTAAATTTGAAGGTGCTGACTCTTTTTGGGGCTGGCAAAAAAGTGTGTAGGGGGGGGGGGGGGCGGCCGCCCCCTCCCCCCCCCCCCCATATTCTGACGCCACTGTGTATCATCTTGAGATGGAGAATGGGCTCCCGTACCATTCTGCCTTACTTTCACCCGTACCTAATGTTACTGTATGCTCAGTCAGCCTCTAACTCTACACTATCCATGTGTAGGCATAAAGTCAAGTTACCCTGAGACATAACATCGTGCCCTAGGCTCGTATGAACATCAATTCCCCTTCAATACATAGGTAAGCAACTCGTTTAGTTAACTATGCAGAACCCCGCAA
Organism: Alentia gelatinosa; assembly: GCA_950022655.1. Classification (NCBI taxonomy): domain Eukaryota; kingdom Metazoa; phylum Annelida; class Polychaeta; order Phyllodocida; family Polynoidae; genus Alentia; species Alentia gelatinosa. Next base: position 26,621,439 of record OX465589.1, read on the forward strand.
GCATCTTAATTGAGAGCGGTAAAGTTACAGCACAGGTCTGCCATCTGGTGTGGGAATCAATAAACAAAGTGAGCATTGACACGCAAGGACTGAGATATAGTCAGTGTCAGGAACAGTGGTTATTCATGGTGCAAGATATAAAGAAAAATATGTTTGTCCTCTCTTTCTCAGATGCATTCTATCTCATTTTCTTATCCATTCTATCTCTAGTCCTTCTTACCCTGTAAGTAAGAATAGTCTACAGCCAGAGTGTCTGCGATGAAACCTGATAGTTGGGAGTTCATAGCGCCTCAAATGAAATCTTTTTTAAATTTTCAAATTTCGTTTTATAACTCTTTGATAAAACAGTAACATGTCTACAACTACCAGACAATTAAGATGTATGGGGTCTATCTGAAAACATAGAGTGAAGTAAACCTAGCCTTTGCTGAATGCTAACACGACCACAGGCGACTGAGGTAACCTCTCTGCGTGCTCTCGTTGCTCGGAGCTGCCCCTATCGTCAGTCTTTGTAAAGCATAGACTAGTCCGTTTATAGACCGCACCACCTTACGGTCCGTTATGGTCTAACAGAGCATGGCTACAATTTGCCTGTTCCCTCTGCCTGATGGGAGAAAGGAATTTTGAGATTGGCTGGTCTAATCTTAGGACCTATGCTTGAAGAGATATACTCTGGTTACTGGCAAATCACTCGGGGCAGTAGGCCTATAGTATCAGCGGAGGCACCTCCGAACAGTCTTAGTCTGAGCCTGTGTGACCTGGGACCTGTTTCACTAGTCGGTGACATGTCTAGATGGCGTCTAGATGGTGTGTCCGGTTTTATAAAAACTAGACATTAGACTTCGTTTTGCCATTCTTGCTTGCACTGTTGGTGCCGCTTTTCATGTCTGTCTAACACTTTTGTCACGAAACTAGTGAAACAGGTCCATGGTGTGTAGATTTGTCTAATTCTTATGTTTGGGGTCTGTCTTTTCCTAAGGGCAGCTACTTTTGTTGTCACGAACCTAGTGAAACAGGTCCCTGGCCCTGGCGATAACAGACTTTACTAGAGTCTAAGCATAGACCGCATTAGTCTTTACGTGATTATCGGAATTTCCCTGCTGTCAAGTGACATTCTGGTGCCAAACATCCAAAATTCCGCGTAGTGAGTCTGGGACCTGTTTCACTAGTCTTGTGACATGTCTGTGACACCATACAGACATTGGGTTTGTCTAGTTTCGTGCGACCACAAGTAGCTGCCCTTAGGAAAAGACAGACCCCAAACATAAGAATTAGACAAATCTAGACACATCATGAGCCTGTTTCACTAGTTTTGTGACAAAAGTGTTAGACAGATATGAAAAGCGGCACCAACAGTGCAAGCAAGAACGGACAAAACAAAGTCTAATGTCTAGTTCTTATGAAACCGGACACACCATCTAGACAGCATCTAGACTTGTCACGCAACTAGTGAAACAGGTCCCAGGTGTTTGGAAAAAAGGAGTATTTTCAGTAATAAACCAGCGACTTTTAAGAAAGTTGAGAATAAATCTGACAGGGAACATGTTTTAGCACTAGGTTGTTACTGGAAGATTGTAATGGCCGCTGGTATCACTGAAACCAGAACTGAAGTTTGTTTCACACCATTGCATGAATTTCATTGTGATGGAATTACCAAAGGCCACCAGATATGCAGATATAAGTCTAGATATCGCAATATATAAATATAAAGGGGCATGGTAAATATGTGTTTAAGCCATTTTCGTATAGTTTGAGTTTTGAATTTCTGAACATTTTTATCTACTGCATTTAATACTGCACGGGCAGTAGAGGTGGCAAGATCTCTGTGATATGATTATGTGCTGTGACATGTAAAATTTAAGTTGCAGTGTTGTCACTGATTTCCATCACTCAAAGACATTTTAAGTCAACAACAACCCTCTGTCCAATTACATTAGACAACAAACGATCTAGAAATGTCTAGGACTAACAATATAGCAATGCGACTTTGATAAGCCACAGCCCCGGAGATCATTGACCCCTTGTAATTCCGTCACATGACGGAATTACACTTGCTGTGATTCTGTCACACCTGTACTTTAGATTTGAAATTGTTGTTATGATCAGTGCGAGAGGATTGACCCTCTCGTGAACAGTGGCAGCCATGTGGCACCAACAGCGAGAGCTCACTTACTATTGAAACGGGTACTACCGCTGTTGGTGCCGCTTTGCTCCGAGGTGCCGCTCGCTGTTGCCATGCTCTACTATTGTAACACGAAGTTGGTTAGTTAGAGCAACTACGAGAGTTTTTTCAACTATTGAAAGAGCTCCCTGTCCGACACGTGCGGCCTGCTCACATGCACTACTACAGTGGCAGTTTGTGTTTCAATACGTTATGGACAAACCAGTGAGCGGCACTTTGAACATGGGTGCGACCAACAGTGGCACTAACCGTTTCAGAGGGAAATTTCCGTTCGCTGTTACTGCCACTGTACTGCCACTGTTCACGAGAAGGTCTACCTTCTCGTACTGAACATAACAACAATATCAAAACGTATTTTATCAGATACCATAACATATTTGAGTAAAGCAAAACATCCTCCAAAGTCTTCCATATGTATCTCTTACCCATATCGCTATTTTCATAACTCTCTAGAGGTCAACTCCTTGGCGAGGAAAATTATACTATCTGAACCAAGAAATGCAGTCACTGCACCACTCGGCCAATTCTCACCCACAACCTACTGCAGAGCTCGACCCTCGGCTATCACTTGCTGGTCTTACAAATGAAAGCTGCAGTGTTGGGCACCGTAACTCAGTCAATAATATACGTTGAGACTTTAAAATAAGTGATAGCCTATGGTCAAGCAGTGCAGTAGGTTGTGTGGAAACGGATTCAGTGGTGCAGTGACTGCAGTTCTTGGTTAGAAAAGTCTAATGTTCCTCACAAAGAAATTGACCACTAGAGAAAAAATCGAGATATGGGTAAATATTACATATGAAACTCTTCGCAGCATGTTCTTCTTTACTTAAATATGTTATAATATTTGCTAAAATATGTTTTTAAAATGTTTTTATCAGTTAGAGAGGTTGGACCCTTATGTGAACATTGGCGGTAGAGTGGCAGTAACAATGAATTCCACAGTTGGCACCACCCAAGTTCCAAGAGCCGCTTGCAGGAAATTGGAACACGAGTAAGAAAGTTGTGAATAAGCCCTTTATTCATTGAAATAACATACATAAGTAATAATGCAAATATTTGTGCCTTTTGTGATTAACAACTCACGCAGTCTATAAGACTATAATTGTACACCTTTGAGATATAAATTAAATCAGCATATTTACACACATTTAACCATCTATCATACTATGAAATTATTTACACAAATGAATGGAGACAGAATATCGATAATACCAACATAATTCTACGCTGGATGAAATATTGATAATTACGGCAAATGTTCGAGTAGCTGAAATGTCAAGCTTTGTAAAGCATCCTAATCGTTGGCTTACATTTCTTAGGTTCAGAACAAACGCTAGTTTCCTATGCCCGTGACTTCTTTAGATATGTCGAATGAATCGACTACTACAAACACCAGTGAAGCGATAACTCCTAGGAATAGATTTGGAGATATATCCATCTTTGTTTCTAAAAGAAATCCTGTTTATATAATCAAAACATCTGTAAGTTCTCAAGAACTACATAGATATGATTAAACTATATATACAAACTTAGATATCGCAATTCATATGGTTGGAAGATATCTTACGTAATATTTGGTACGTTAAGAAACCACATATGTTTGTCACGTTTACTAAATATCATGCAACACAACACCTTCAATGCTTTTGCAAAGTGAGATATCAAATATTTTTCTGATGCTATCCTAGCTTCAGCATTTCCAATCAAGTGGAGACAGTGAGATATCATATTCAAATGTAAACTATGTCTAGTATTATATAATATCATGATAATCATAAACTATGTCCAGTATTATATAATATGATGATAATCATGTCATATATACACTTATTCCATATGAGTGGCCGTCCTGGCCCAACACACAAATATATTTATTTTTACGCTTTGATGGCGTCATGGAAAATGTAAGAATACACAACTTTCTTGCGGATATATGAACTTGATATATATCACAATACTTCCCGTCTCGTTATATCACAGCGTTCATATGGTAACTCATGAGTGCACAATGACTATATAAGACTGTAATGTAGTTCAAATCGCCTAGCTGCTCGCCTCTGTATAGCGTAGGTAGTACTAAGAGAAAACGTGGTTACTGAGCCCGAAGGGATGGCCGTTCGAGGTTTTTTTATACCATAAATACGTCCCGACGAGGCAGGCGGAGGGACATATTTATGGTGTAAAAAGGCCGAGAATGGCATCCCTTCTGGCTCAGTCACTACGTTTTCTTATTATTACATACCTAAATATAAAAAAAACCCGCCTTTTATGTACTTATTAAATTACCATTTGACCCAATGTTCATAGTGTGCCCGAATATTTACTACAGGTGCAGTGCGCCCGAACATTATTTATACTGTACTCCTAGCAGCGGGTAGTATTTCGTAGACATTCGGCCATAGGTATGTAATAATACATATGATAACAAAGAATGTCCGTTAAGAACATACAATTCACTAAATGGTGTGACTCTGAGAAAACTAATCTCAATCTAGTATTTAAGAGTTGGCTATGATTAAACAACATCCTAAAAGCTGCAGCTTTTAAATAAGTAAATGTAATAACTTCTTGTATCACCTACTTACTTATTTACTAGATGGCTGTGAGCTGATTAGAATGAAGTATCAATGTGTTAGGGGAAGCAGCGACAAGGCAGCCCAGGCCGAATGTAGCAAACAAAACTGATGCATGAATAGTTTATCATTGGACATTTGGGATTAGCGTGGTACCCCGAAAGAGCAATTTCTTTTTAATTGTTTTCCCCTAAATCGAACCGGGTAAATTGATAATAGTTACCTTTGTAGATAAAAGGGGTGGATTTTGATATACATCCAAAGAAGGATAAGTAGATCTTTCTATTCTTCTTCCATCTGGAAATTCTAGTAGATTTTCAGAATAATAAATGAGCTAACTTTAAGGCCACAGGTTTTTCAGCAGCGGCGGATTCAATTTTCACGAAACATAAAATTTGAAACCAGAATTAGACAAGATGGGAGTTGTTCACATGTGTTCGCTGAAATTGAATCCGTTTATGTGTAATTCACAGATTGTATTGCAAAGCTAAGGTAAAATACTACTTTCATTGGTGCCCTTTTTATACTAAGCGCAATAACCATACCAGGAAGCCACTACTTTGGTGTGATTATGATAATGTGAACCTTTTAGTTCTATACTGTCTTGAGTATAGTGTATATTTGGCACATATAAAGTTGTCAAACTATCAGAGTATTGTGCTCACAATTATTCACGAATGCGAGTCAGGGCCTTTTTATGTAATGCACGAGCAGTAGCATGATGTTATCTGATCTGACAGGCAACTTCATGGTGTACATCAGTTGTGACCCTGCAGCTTTCTGATAACACCATTAAGAAATACATTTTACTATTATTTACGATACTCTGGTAACAAATCTTTCAGGTTTAATATGCTAACAACCGCATTTCTGAAACGTCATATTTGCATAAAGCAAATTATTAGACATGATAATTACGCTATTATGTTATCGAAACAAATCTAATATCGTAAATGATTGTAAGACCTAGTCAGGGAATCCTTTTCGTAAGTCACACAATCATCATTTGAGATGCTCTCGCTAGACGCTTAAAATTCTGCGTACTTGAGGACGATCCAAATTTGTGTGTAGAGAGAGAGGGTGCAATGTTGTCTTCTCGGCAAAAAACAGTAAAACCTTTCACTCTCCAAAATTGAGGCGCTTTTCATCATCAAAAGAAGGGCAGATGGTTTCCGGTTACTTACACAGCATACTTTAGGAAATAACCAGTACTTTTTATTTCATTTAACACAAGGTTTACAGGTCTTTCTAGGTCGAGACACAAGCTATGCCAATTCAAGATAATTCCATTTGCTGTTTCTAATCGTATCAAAACTTCAAGATGATTCTATTTACTGTTTCTAAACGTATCAAAACTTATGAATGGTGCTGTCACTATCAAGTCAACCAGATGAACCCTGATATTACTCTGATGCCAAGCAGCAGGCAAATGGTGAGTGAAGGTCGATTTTTGCTCGATCAAAGTCAGAGAACATTAGAGTAGGATTTTGGACCCCTCCCCCTCCTTACCAACTGTATCCTGGGGGATTTCCTATGGAAACAGAGTCGTAATATGTTAGACCATTGACACACAGCTCCATTGGTGCAAAGTGAGAATTACAGACAATAAAACAGATCAAAGGCAGTGTTAGGTTCCGCTACAATTTCTTTTCATATAAATATTGCATATTTTCTACGGAGATGGAATATCGCTCATGAAGAATGTCCCTTTCAATTATCTTTACGAGTTTAAAACATCCAGCATGATCAATCAACTTTATGCCAAAACTTTATGTTGTTAATAACTGATATAATCAAGTCAAGACAATTCTGCGCTGAACGATATAAATTGCGATCTGATATTGCCTAGCTAATAGCTACAAAGGTGAAATACTGCACATTCATGCTTTACAGGTCTGCAGCTATCTCCTCTAGGAATGCAGGTATTACTTATATTTACAATTTAGCAGAGGCAGTGATACATACTGGGAATAGCAGAACTGGATAGAATTGGCCTATACGATTCGACGATGTCATTTCATAAACGACATGTTAATACTATATGTATACGGTGGCATGTTCTGAAAGTGGCGGCAGTTATCCACCTGCTGTCTGTACAAAACGTAGATGAGGCTCAACAACGTAAGCTGGATTATTCAAAAGACATTTTGAAATTTTGATTCATCTGACTTCGTCACAATACAGTTAAGAGTACAACGAGTTTTAGTTCAGACACATGGAACTTTACGAGGTATTTTAAAAATCTCATTCGTCTACTCTCATCTTCAGTTCTAAGTAACCTATCATTGAACCGAGTATGACTTTACCACTGACAATCCTGTAAAAATGATTTAAACCTAACGCGCAATCCATTATAGTAAAAATGTAAACTGCACATTCAAACACATTGTATATGTCAACGCATACCTTGCGGTGATTTGAGGCATCGTTTTCGCCTTGGAGCGAATATCATAATTCCTCAAGAATAATGGTTGATGATGCCCATTCTATCAACACTATTCTAAGATGAAAAGATCGTTTATTTAATGCTTCGCAAAAAAATATCAATCCGCCGGGCAATTTGAGGGCACCACATATTGCCACCAGGGAGAGAACAGAGCATTTCTAGGGTAAGGCTGAGTCATTTCTATCTTTATCAAAATTGATCTGGGCTATAGGGCACAAAGGGATTGCTAATTCTGCCATCATCTGCCAGAAAATTGATAGCTCCACTGAAGTTGGGGGACAACCGCTGTTATCAGTTGTTTTAATCCATTGATGATCATCAGATAAGGATAAAACCCCTTAAGCCGGATGTCCATCTACCGATTTAGGGTTGAACGATTAGTTCCCAAATCGTACAGGAGTCGGTCACTTTGTCGCAGGCAAATTATGTAACCCCTCGCTCGACCTGCATACTGATAAAATTGGTGTATGGTCCACTAATTGCTGGGGGGAGGGCAAAAACCGAAGAAACCGAGTGTTCATTAATCACTGGGTAGCCTTGCCTAGCTGTACTACATCTACCGACTACTAGGATGCCTTGGCTGGGACAAATTACCGTCCGTTTGTCGCCGACAAAGGTACATAAATGTCCCGAAATCGGTAGATGGGCATTGGGCTTTAATGGCAAGCCAAAAGTAGAACAAACCAATCCATTGAGAACTGCCCTCCCTACGTGGTGTATTACTTTTGCGTTGGAGGCAACATGGCTACCTCCATAACACAATAGCTAACACCCTGCTTCGCTGCCCCGCCGTCCTTGTTCAGCTTTAAACACCGTGGCATATTCCAGGTGTGTACTAAAAGGTCCCCATCTCTCACTAAACCCCCATGGGTCTTTATTACACAGGTTCTTCGTCTAGAGAAGACTCGGAAAGGTGTAAGTCGGCTACCTCGTCTTCCCCAGGCTTGGTCTTGAGGGGAGAGGCCTGGTTCTCGCTCAGCTCGGTGGGGTGGTACTCGGCTGTGCGGGTCGGGTCGGCGCTCTTCTCGGTGGTCGGGGGGTAGGCCGGGTCCAGCGGCTTCGTCTCGGTGATAGGCCCGCTGCCGTAGCCGTTGTCCCCCTCACTGCCTATAGACGTGGCTGAGGTCTGCACCTCAGACTGGCCACCCATGCTTCTCTGGTCTTCCTTGCTCTCTGGAAAGTCGCAGCTCAATACATCAGCACATTGCCACTTTATTGATTCCTATATTGAATGATATATCAAATTAACATGACTGGATTGATGTACACAGAAAGTTATGGATCAATAGAGAAATTTGTACCTAAAAAAAAAAAAAAAAATGTTTTCATACGGTTCATATGTTTCTAGTTAAAAAGGATCTGATAGTGTATTAATAATATTTAATGATTAAGAGTATTAATCATGGGAATGTAGGAGAGTGCAAGAAAACTAATAGTTATCCAATTGATTTCAGAAATAAAAGGAATCCGAAAATAATTTTCTTTTTACATTGTGAAGATGATACGTTAAACTCGCATTCCTATGATATCATCTGCCTACGAAGAACTTTTGAACAGGGAGTTCAACAACTATGATTCTAGCAGAAAAAAGAGAAGAGCAACTAGGTGAACAAGATCAAAATCAGTGAAAGTGATTGTGAGCAGTAAAGAGAAAATCATATTTCATAGATATCGGTGGATGTTACCCCCTTCTACAGTATCAGTTATCGAATACATTCTTTTAACCTTTGGTATGCCTCTTGGATTCTAGGCTAATAATTCACCAGATCGTGATAACGATGTAAGGGAACTTACTCAAATGCATTACTGAGATTCCACAAAAACCAATGTGACGAAATAAATATGTTACTGCATTAACACAAATGCCATACACGTCCAAGATGGAAGTTACAGAATAAACACTGTCGATCCTAGTTGAGAACCTGTACTCACAGAATCACTAACACACAGTCCAACTGTACTATACGCGAGTCAGAGGACTAAACTTAATCCTAAACTATGCAGACAAAACAGACATATGAAAACAAACAGCGCATATCCATTACTCACAACGATAGAGCTTTATCGGGCATACTGACTCAGACATGAACTACAGCCTAGTTTATCCCAGATATATATGCAGTTAGATTGGGTCTCACAATTATAAGCAGCAATAACATAACAATACATAAGAGCTGCTTCGAAAAGTATCTATCAATTTAGATACATTGTTGTTAGATCAGAAATACAGACTGTGGTACAGTCACAGCATATTCATGGTGACTTAAGTGAATCTTTGAAATATAAAATAAGTAAGGCAATGAACAACAAACATACACGGGTCTACATTTATCAAACCTGAGTTTCCATAATAAGTACATGTTAAGGATTTGGCATATGTTTTACAACATTAATACAACATGTAGTTAACTAATCACATAGTGTATTCCCGCAATAAAACACCCCAAGCTGCTATTTGACTTCCTTTCAATTTGATGACATACAAACTATACTGTCAGACACATGTATTTATATTTTGAAACATGACAGGCCAGGTTTAGATCTGAAGAAATTCCATGGTATAAGAAATATGATCTGGAATCAAATTAGCTAAATGAAATTGAAATTAGCCTGCAACACCAAGCTCACCAAAGGCAAACACACAAAAAGTGATTTTGACAATCAACCTTAATACGGGGTAAAAATGATGAAGTATGCAAAAGGGATCTCAACCCATGACCTTGTTGCATCCCAACCTTCAGATATAGACTAAGGGAGGACTAATGGAAGTGTTTCATGAAGGGTAAATGAGTTTTCCTCCATTCCTTAATAGTAAAACGTGCAGTAAAGAGAAATTCGTAAGCAGCTGTCAATCAGATACATGTTACATGTAGAGTTCTAGATGACGGCCTACATGAACATGTCTGACTCTTCCACTGGTTGTGAATCATAACGGCATTGTCAGTCCTATATTATTATAAACCTGATCGCGAACTTTTATGAAATACTACCTGCTGCCGGGCATGACGGATAAATAATATACACGTCCGCAGTCAGGCTGTGCATTAAATAGTTTTTTTTCTGGTAATTTTCAGGAATATGATAATAGGGAAACATAGTTACTTAGCCCCTAGAGCGACTGCGACTGAGCCCGTAGTGATAGCTGTTTTTTTTATCCCGTAATTACAGGCCTTCGCCTATGGTGTCAGGCCGTAATTACAGGACTCGTGAAAGATGGGCTCAGTAACTACGTTTCCTCATAGTTGATACTAACGTAAAGTAACCACAAATATGAGGTCCCACGATTATCTCGAGATCATTGTTGGCGTTAAACACTATACAGAGATTTCGACATGAGGATTGCCATTTTACACATTTGAAGGCAATAAACCAAACAATGCAATAGTTAAATAAACATCTAATTGGGATATCAATGGTTTTCAAATCAATTCTCGCCGATTGTGTCCCATTATATTTGTTGTCATATTGCAGGGAGAATGAATATGGGATTAAATGCCAACATCGGTCATGTGGGCCGAGGAGGCTACGCAATGTTCTGGTTAAAGGGTGTTAGAATGAGCCTCTGATATGACCATTTTCAAACTTCCCTTTTCTGCATCAATATACCATCTGGTATTAAATTCTGTCGTAAGCCCTGTATAGCATGCCTACAACGAAACGAAAAAAATAGAAGAGAAACAGAATCGGTGACGAGGTCTCAGGACTTGCCGAGTGGCTGCGCCCTGAACCGACTCTTAAGTCAATTCTGAATGATCATTCATGGGTCATTATGAAGAAGATGGAAAAGATGGTTATAGTTAATGAGAAGCATTCAATGGAGAATGAATACAGAGACAATGCAGGCTGAAGTGTGGAAATCCCAATGAGCGTACAAGAAGAGACAACAATGCTGACGTCACATCTGCTTAACGACTGACGTCACTTCTGTAGACAACATGACGTAAAATACTGGCTGGTACAAGACGTGATTTGTTTGTTACAGACCTTTCTGGGGAGCTCTATAACACATTAGGCTCCTCCTCCTCTCCGACTTTAAAAGTCAGTAACGTTGACAAAAGGAGAAAACAAGAAGCAATAAGGCACCTTTGCAATGTTTTGATCTGAAAGATATCTTTAGTAGAAGGTTGTTCAAATAGAGGGCAGATTCAAGCACCTTTAGTTATAGATTGTATGGAACACCTTTATTTTTTTTACTAATATATCCCAATGAGAAAGTGTCATGGGAATACTACATGAAGAACTGAAAGATAGGGTTTACAAAGAAAAAAATTTCCAATCCAAGATCTAATGAGGGAACGACCTTGACCTATAACATTCACCTTGTCACAAATAGCACCTGCGACTCGACTTAACGAACGATAATCAAACAAATAGATTCCACCACCTTAACAATGGAAATATCCTAAACGACGAGGATTTCTTTTCTATAACAACTAGGATTTCTTAACAGGGATGTATCCATACCAACACAAAAAGATTTGAGTGAGAAAGAAAACAACGATTACCTCATAGGAAATAATATATAATAACTATAATAAACAGATATGTCAAGCGTCCAAAGTCATCATAATGGACTTTGATATTACCAATACTGGCATTTTCTGTGTAACGTCATCTGGCATGTTCCATCTTCAATTATAAAACCTAATATTTATAAAATACGTATTTATAAAGGTTAGGAGTCGAAATATGAATATTTCAGCTATACCGTACTCTATTGTCTTATAATAATTCTAATCCCCGACTACTACCTTGTGCCTGTGCTCTGTGATTCCCGCTAATGATGAAAATATGTTATTTTCATGGCATTTTTTGTTTTGTTTCATAAATTACAATGATTCTCAAATATGCAGAGATTCACACTTGATAGCTATCCATTGTATGCCCAAGAAGATAACATTTTTAGCTCCCACATCGTCCTTCGCGTGTTTTGCCTTGCTACTTGTGCTTTGTGGTGATGTGAATATTGAGGTGAGTGTTCTCTATACACAATCACTATGTAACACACGCACACTAAACACTGGGGGCCACACAGAGTCAACTTGATACCGGATTCCTGTCAGGTAAGTACTTCTTTAATGGGATCCCTCCAATACGGTCACCAAATCGACATGAAGGTAAACCTACTAGGAAATAAATATTGTCCACGAATCTGAGACGTTTGTTGAGAAAGTATGCAGATCACATGAACGCCGTTAAACCGTTTAAGGTCACTTCGTAAGGATTAGGATCGTCATTCAGGAAGAAGTAAAATATATGCTAAATCTAAATAGGTATGTTAGTCATATATATGGAGGCTGATTTTATAAGTAGTATATGGAGGCTAATTTCATAAGTAGTATATGGAGACTAATTTTGTAAGTAGAATATGGAAGCTAGTTTTGTAAGTAGCATCTATGTATGAAGGCTGATTTTGTAAGTAGTATATGGAGACTTTGCTTTGCTGAGGGGATAAAGATGGGAAATTATAAAATAGTTTACATAATGAAGTCCTAGTTCCAGTGATGATAATACTAGTTTAGCCATACAATATGTGATGGGAATATCCGCATATGCATTAAGTTCAAAATGAAAAACATTAAGTGTAAATTTTAGTTATGAAAGAAGTAATATTCGTGACATCTTATCAATAGCTGATTATCCTTATATCATCGTAATCCTACTTGGATTAGAACTATAACATAAGCTTTAAAGACGCAAAGCCAATATAAGATATGCTAACATATGTATTAAGCTTTTAACTAGATTTCTGTTATTTTGACAAGAAGTCATCAGATTTTAGTGGGAGGACCGAGAATAAATATATTCCCGAAAAATGATAGATCAGGACTGACGTCAACATGGAGCATCGTATACATGCACGTCAGAGAAGGAGTTATCCTTGTGTCGGACTAAATATTCGATACAGTGCCCCCGTATGAACCCGATCACATCTCTTCCTACGGGAATCGGGCGATACTAGCATGGGTTAATGCTCGATTATAATCTGGAACAGTCGGGAACACTGATGTTGACGTATAAGGGTACCCGACTTCAACCGATTACAATCAGGTATTTACCTCATGCTAGTAATGCCTGATTCCTGTCAAGAATACCGGGTGGGTGAAATGGGTACATCGACAAGTATATCACACAAAGGTATGATCGAGCAGAGTTGGCGTGCCAATGTCTTATGATTAAGTAGTACGCAGTCTAGTTTTGTAAGTAGTATATAGAAACTAGTTTTGTGAGTATCATAGGGAAGCTAGTTTTGTAAGTCTTATCAAGGCTAGTTTTGTAATTAGTATATGGAGGCTAGATTTATAAGTAGTATATGGAGGCTAGATTTGTAAGTAGTATATGGAGGCTAGTTTTGTAAGTAGTATATGGAGGCTAGATTTGTAAGTAGTATATGGAGGCTAGATTTGTAAGTAGTATATGGAGGTAAGTAACCTATGGACAACACCATCATTACTTGACGAAGCACCATTCTGACGTCACTCCTGACATCACCACATGACGTCAACACAAGAAACTGACGTCAGTATATATGCTGTCACTTGACGAGGGATTACGATACGAATTAAAACACAAACCAAACCAAGGTGTAGACAAAAGCGAGCCGCAGTGCTGCATGCCCCAACTGACCTAATTCAGCTTACTTAAAGGCGGCCGGCTTACGACCTTGACCTCCTCGGGCTGGTTGGTGTTGTTCTGCATGAGCTGCTCGCCGTCGTTGGGGTCCTTGCTCTTACAGCAACATGCCCAGAACCAGATGAAGAGAACGCTCAGGAAGATGGGACCGATGATCAGAGGTCCCGCTATCATACTCACCATGTTCTCACTGCAAGAGCAACACATAGGGCACGTAAAGGTAGGGCTGGTAAGACATTATAAACCATGAGAAATACTGAAGGAACATCATTGACTTCGGAGGGGTTTTATCTTTATCACGTCAATATGGACATTATGTAGTGATGTACGACGGATATCTGAAAAACTCACCTAAAAACTCAATAAAAAAGAAAAAGAAAAATCAAAGATTCGGGAGGCGTGGCTAAATTGCTTCTGGACAAACTGTTTTTATTCATGAAAAGATTCTGTTTTGAGAGATATCAAATAGATTACGTTTAATGATTCCCCTTGTCATTGTCTACGGTCAATTACTGTACATCCACACCGAAGGGGAAAACTACATTATGGTAACAGGCTCATATCGAGGGCCTGTCAATGAGTCAGCTCTGTCCGCGGGTATGCTTGGAGAGCGAAGTTCTGAGCTATTGGTAAGGATCAACAGTCTCCAAGCATACCCATGGAAAACAGACATACTGAATATTCCCGAGAAGATATCTGCCTTTATTCTACAGTTATGGAAAAGGAGTGTTCATACTTTAACCCTTTAAGGGCGAATGATGGCTTGAGGCATCATCCAGCCCAGGGCGAATGATGCCTTGAGGCATTATTTCTCAGAAATATAGAAATTCGTTTTTAACAAGGAAATAATAGAGCAATATTAATGGAATTTTTACAGAATGTAGGTCTAACACCATAAAAAGTATTTATATTCAGAAAAAAATGAAATATTTAAGATTATATATCGTATCACGTGATTTAACACTAAAATTATCGGTTTTGAGGACTAAGTGCTCGTCCCCTAGCGGTATAAAGTGCCAGGAGCACTCGTCCTTAAGGGGGTACCTCAGCCACAGGCACCCGTCCTTAAAGGGTTAAAGCGCTTGTCATGTTAGTTGCAATGTACTTCTTTAGATATCATGAAGGCACCTTGGTTGTAGGGTTGGGCACAGACGTTTTGTCTGTAGATAAATTAAGCTATATGATGTAAAGACACCAGTGGGAGGTGTGGAATCTAAGTTCTTCTTTCCGTTCCATGTGGAAACCGGTCTATACAGTAAGTTATATGATAAGTACATATCAGGGACAGAATGCAAGGTCATACTCACTCATTGGGCTCACAGCAGTACTCTGAGTACTGTTTACCACAGCAGTAGGTGTTCTGTAGAGGCTCAAACTCGAGCGGGCAGAGGAACACCCCGAGGTAGGATGTGTTGTCGGCAGAATCCATCTGATCGTAATTGACGCATACTCCCTGAACTAAAGACCAAGTACAGGTGTTAGATCATCTTATCAGGACGACTTTCATTGACCTGTTAACCCATTCAAGCCGGGCGATACCTTGAGGCATCAACCAGGGCTGGCCGGGTGATGTCTCAAGGCATCAACCGGTGCTGGCCGGGCCTTGAGGCATCATTTGCAAAATATACGTTGTTTTTTTTAAAATAAAATTGAAATTACTGGCTTAATAAACATGAAACATTCGGAGAATGTAGATATAACATGATATTCGATTTTTCTAAGTGAAATGAAAAATAATGATAAGTATCACCTGTCATGTCACGTGATCCAAAAACAAAATTTTCACAATAGGCCTATGTACCGGGCCTCTAGCGGCATTCACTGGCACTAGTACCCGGCTCCACGACTGTACCGCTGCCGCGGGTACCCGGCGCGATAGGGTTAAGGTAAACCTCGCTGTTTGAAAATAGTCGCAAAAGGGCTTGGTTCGATTGTTTGACCCCAAGAGTATAAGGGCACAGAGAGATTACTAGTTCCCCAGTCATCTACAAGAACATTTAAAGATAGCCCCAGAGCATTCGGGGTATAAGTGCTGTTTTCAGTGGCCACTACCTATTGAATATTGTAATACGAGGCTGGAACCCCTCGATGGTAAGCTGAAAAATAAGCATTGATAATTGCACCCACCACCTGTTGTTTTATTGGGTATCGTGGGCAAGATGGTAGCTATATACCACAGTAGCTATCTGCCTTGTATAGGGACCATCAAAAAGGGCTTTGTGATTAGTGAAAAATTCAACGAATACAAATAATCATAATACTACTTAAAAATATGAGATACACAAGATTTTACAAGTAACAAATATTATATGTAGAGTTGAGGTCTATATGTGATTATTCTTATCAATGTCTTTATCTTTTATGATGATACCTTTGTGATACATTTATTAGTCTTACTTTTATGTATGTTCTCTTCTTAGTGTACATTAACTATAATTTATATCTACAAACATAACATATATTATAACTACAAACTTACAAGGTACCGTAATTTAAATGTACATATTTCAGATTAATGTCACTCGATTGCAAATATATACTGTTATTGGCATTTATTTATCGATTATTAATCATATTTGATCGTATAACCAGCTGGAATTGTGACTGCAACCTCATCTCTCATCCAATCTCCCAGTTCGAAATTTGTATTATAATATCTTATACGGCAGAAAAATCTCATAAACATTGCTGAGATACTAGATATCTTAAAGTTCCTTGTTTAATTATCCCTCTGATCGTAACTATCTAGTTTCATCCGCACTATTGTTTTATACAATCAATAGAAACATATATTGGCTGTTATTGACTTTTTTAATTTTATAAATTGATATATGTCTGTACAGTTAGTTTTAATTCTTTATGTATTGGCATCGACATAAATATCTATATGGAGAGAGAACCCACAGACTTAAAGCATTTCCTACTAGAATTTCATGCTGGATCTTGAGGAAGATCGCTGTATATATACATAACAAGGGACTCTCTACCTGATATGGCACTCACAGATCTGATGAATTTTGTACCGCATAATCATACAAGATACACGTCATGCGTGCACAGATGTAGAATAGCAAAATGCAGCAATCGTTTTAATATTCAGCATCCTTTCAACCCTATGAGAGCTTTCAGAGAGGTCACTCTTTACAGTGATCCAGACCTTCATTTCAATGAGTCATACATTTCGTTCTCGTCTAGACACTTATTTGAAATATTTCACTTTGTGGTGACCTTGAATAAAGATGGCATGACACGAAGACAAAAAGAATTGTAACTTAATTCGAAATTGTTGTCCATGGGGTTAGCTAAGGAGCTTTGAGATTTTTCCAAATTTCATTCTTTCTTCATACATTGGTCAGTATATGTCAAGGACGAAGATAGAGATCACCAAATATCATAAAGAATGATTCATTGCATCAATTACATGTCTTGTATTAAAGAATATTACTTGAGATGCTTCAATCTGAATATATCTTATCATATGTCTTTAACCTTCCCTATATATAATATGCATTCGCAGTATGTTACTGCATATTCCTCCTCCATTCTCATATGACAATGCACAATCCAACATGCTAATGGTGACAATACAGTACCCCATTTCACAACAAGGTGAGAACTTAAATTTAGGGAGCATCACCTTCACCACTTTGTAGAACAAATATAGAATAAAAACAGGAAAAGCGCAAACATTCCGGATAAATAGCAATGACACATGAAACCGAAGCATCCACTGGAAAATGGATATATCCAATGAGCAGCAGGTGTCGGTTGAGCTCACTTCCCACATGGACAATACTGAACAGTAAGAAGGAACTGCATAGAGATCTGTATCATTGAAAATTCGCCATGAGTTTTGGTTGTGAAGTAATTTCACGAGGTAAAGCCGATTAAGATTACATAGGGTACCAAAAGGAAAACATATTTTTAGCGGCAAAGGATCGAGTATAGTTCGGATTTCATCACACCCCTATCTTTGACTGATCAGATAATATCTGTGACATCAACGCCAACTTGAGTTGTTTTTTTACCAATACTTCATAGCCATCGAATATAAATTCCGAGTATTAAATCTATGGGGGTAGAGATCAAGGGTGAGATAGAGAGAGAATCCTTATATCTATTCTTTGATAAGTAAAGGGATTGGGAAGAGTGGGTACATAGTAAACATAGGTTGCAACTCACAGCAATCTGACAATGAACTCGAGTTGAATATTAGTATTTTCTCATCTACATCATCCTACAACAGGCAAACATGCTTTGTTTCCCCAGCCATCCGTTGCTGTTTGTTTTGCGACTCTTGTTTGTTTTGGTTCTTTCGGTATCTTATTGTCTATTATTATTCTCTTTTATCTGAACAAATATGCCTTCGTGTACGGTCTGCTCTCACGCACAGATGGGAGCAGTCCTTTAATAGAAATAAAAGTTTCTCAAAACTTATGTATGTAACGGAGTTCCTTTTTAGGTCTTTAACTTGGCTGACCCCTAAACTGTCTGCCGGCACGTGCTCAGTACTCTAAAAATGGCCCGGGTTATTTCTGATGTCTGTGAAACCTGACTCCAACAGTCTTTGAATAAAACATAACATTCTAACGTCAAGGCGGCTTAGGTTAGGTAGGTTAGCTTACGACTATGGCAGCCTGGGAGAGACTGATAGATCAGACTGGTCTAGCTATAAACGTATTGTTACTATTCTGATTCCTATTCATTTCATCAACATAAGATCGCGCTGATTCCTGTAACTAAGTATTAAACAATAGGATAACATCAACACCCTCGTTTGGCAGTCTGGATGCTTATGACGCTAGGCCGACCCTCCGCCACCTCTGTTTACACTACGTTCCAACTAAGAGGTTGGTAACGTTAACCCTAGACTCTAGTACAGCCCGTTGTCGCCAGGGCCAGGGCGCACAGGCTCTCATACTGGGACTGTTTTGCGCTGCCATTTTAAGGTAGAAATTCCTACCTCCGCTGGTACGAAGCTGCCCTGATTGATTTGCCAGTAACCAGTATGCTACTCTTCAAGCAGAGGTCCTAGAGTAGCTTTTACTGGGCATGTACCAAATAAATCAGCTTGGAGAGTTATAATGATTCCCAGAATAGTGCCAGAATCGTGGTATTCTCAGGCTTGGGTTTGCACTAAAATTAGAACAGCCAACCAAGAAATCATTTTCTCCAATCAGTGCCTAAGGAACTGGCAAATCAGAGCTGTGCTCTGTTAGACCCTTACAGACTTTAAGCAGACTAAGCGCCTGTCGGTATTCCCCCTTGTCAAGCTGATGCTTTAAATAGAACAGCCAACCCCGATATTCCTCTCACTGAAGGTGACAGGCCAGTCAGAGCCATACTCTGTTAGACCTTCACGTACCGTAACCCGAAGGTGGCTCGGTGCGTGAACGGACTACGTTAACCCATGGACGTGTCCATGGATTCTCACTCTCAAACCAAGTCATATCCTTTATATGTGGGTTCTGAGAGCAGAAACACTTATCAAGAAATACTAACAGCTCACCAAATTGATAATAAAGTCTACCTTTATGGTTATTTCATCCAAAAGACACACAAAAGGAAATATGAACATTGAAAAATAGCTTCAAGAGTGAGAATGGACATATTCCCCAAGCATAGGTATAGGTGAGACGAAAATCTGCAGGGAGAGTGTCAAACTCTTGCAGCTAGTAGGTCAAGGCGGTCACGGATTTAACGATACAGACCTAACGTAGTGTAGCTTTGGCGGCCAGTGTAGGCCGACCCTAGCCCGGGCAACTCTCCTACCTCGTATGTCCTAGTGGCGGCACACCTCCTAGTGAGACGTGCTAGTGCTAGTGACCTAGTGCTGGTGTGTGACGATGTTACCATCTCACTTCTTATACTTATATGTAGGCGGTTTGTCTGTTTGGGTATTTTGAAGTCCAATATGTCATATTAGTCTTACTTTAGTTGAGTGGTGGTTGAATTTGTGAGATAGATTTAGGTCGAATTTCATCCCTACACATTTACTGACGTGAGAGTCAGTTCTTACACCACATGAACATGGTATGCGAACGAATGGCCTTTCATATGGCAGAAGGTCTACCACTGTTGGGTATCTATGCCTCAAGAAAGTGTCAATTTTGGGTAATTCCTTAAAATATAGGTAACAGCTAGTAGCTTTAGGCTAATGGGCAGCTATAATGTTAATCTAAAGAGGGTTGGGGATCTTACTGATACATATTTGTATTTATAACTAAGAATGGTTAGTACTATTTTCAGACATATTCATAGTGTTGTGGAAACACAGACAACATGTAGTAAGCACTTTAACAGTTTCAAAATATTTTGACACATGCGACAACTTGAACGGAATGAGGAGAATAAAAGTAAATCTTAAATGTAAAAGCAGATTGGCTACATTTCCTGATCAAGGTAAAATCGATGACAGAGGAAAGGTTATCTCCTCATTTGTGAATGCCTACCTTCCAAAGCGCCGGCCCTTACTCTAGCTAGAAAAAAAGAGACGGAAATATGCTCGTGACGTACTTAACTAAAAGTAACACAACTTAGTTCATATATAACATGAGTGTTATCGTTATGAGTCATCAGAACTACCGTGTACATGCAGCCTAAAATGACATACAGGGTTGTGAGGGACTACAGGGACCCGTTTTTAGACCAATTAATCGTTAATAGCGATCATTTAACATTCAAGATGGTTTACCAGATAAATACAACAACCATTGGCCACAAGAGTTCGATAATTATCGCCAAATGTATGATAAATAGACTAGGGCCTCCAAACTGTTGCTATTAACGGTTATCTCGTCTAAAAATACAGGTCCCAGGACCAGTTACACAAACAGGGAAGTTGCTCAACATAAAAGTATGCGGTCGGAATAGCAAAGTGTACAATTATCCCCCTTATATTTCCCTAGCATAGAATAAATATGGAGTTTTGATTTAGTTATAGTTTGAGGTGTGACCTGGTTCAGAACTATGCAATTTGACCGGAAGTAAAATTGTGGCAAGCACTTAAGTAAGATTAGATCGTTTATCATCCAGCTACATGGTATTAATTACATAAAGAAATTCACTAACTGTGATTTAAAAAAAGACAACATTGTGTTGAATGTGTAAACAGTAGCGTCCTAGGAGCGGAACAGCACGATCAGGGGGCACCGCTTATAGTCAGGTTCACTGACACACCACGCTTACCAGACTACGATGCCCATAGCGGGTTCTCTTGGTTTCTCACGTCACGTACTACCGAGCCTGTCATCAAAATGACTTAAAAGATATCTTTACTTCACCCTTTGTTCCATAATGACTTTATCACGGTCTTCCAGACTTATCAACTACATGATGACTACCAGGTATGCAGCTAACAGCATAGCATCGCAGTCCACTTTTGAACTAACTTTATTTTGGGAGAGATTCTGTAGAAATGTACCTAGATGACCTTTGCGGACACCTACTGAAACTCAAATTCGCTATTTCCAATGTCCAGATGGGCGCTTAGTCAGGCTTAAGCTGGATACCCATCTACCAATTTAGGGTTGAACGATTAGTTCCCAAATCGTATAGGAGTCGGTCACTTTGTCGCAGGCAAATTACGTAACCCCTCGCTCGACCTGCACACTGATAAAATCGGTGTATGGTCCACTAATTGCTGGGGGAGGGCAAAAACCAAAGAAACCAAGTATTCACTAATCATTGGGTAGCCTTGCCTAGCTGTCCTACATCTACCGACTCCATTAGGATGGCTTGGCTGAGACAAATTACCCTCCGTTTGTTGCCGACAAACGTACAAAAATGTTCCGAAATCGGTAGATGGGCATTGGGCTTTAGCAACCTCATTCTGTTAACTCCGCCTTCCAGGAGGTGGCTTCCGTTGCGGAATGACAGACACCCCACACTAGGGATGATATTCACTGTGGGCACTGCTCTGCTGAAGAACCGTAAGGCAATACAAGTCAACTTCACCAATGGCCGCTCCTCAGCTCAACAGTGCCTGGAGCTCCAAAGATACTGGTTTAGGGACCTTTCTCAGGGCTTCACGGATTTAGTTTCCGCCACCCATTTGGGGGTAGCACTGTGTTCTTTCATATTTGTCGTGCTTTTTCTGTCCTTATGTGGCTGGCGGGAACGGTATTATTGGCGCTCTACGCTCTCACTTTCACTTGCTCTGCGCATGGGTTGCCAATTTCCGCAGAAGACGGGGCTCCCTACTGCAGGTTACGGCCTTACCCGCAAGACACGACCACTAGAGTGAAGGCCGTCCCCCTCACACCCGCCTCTCAACGCCCTACGGACCAACTTGTGACA
The DNA here is from genome assembly GCA_950022655.1 of Alentia gelatinosa. Lineage (NCBI taxonomy): Eukaryota > Metazoa > Annelida > Polychaeta > Phyllodocida > Polynoidae > Alentia > Alentia gelatinosa. The sequence goes on from OX465589.1 coordinate 26,643,571, forward strand.
AACGCCTCACAGGTTTAACTACTTCTCTGAAGCTTAAGGAGAAAGAGTGAGGCCTCAAATTGTTATATTGATAAGTCTTGCGAAAAGGATGCTTCGTGTAAGATTCTGATTTTATTGTGTTTCCAATTCAGTTTTTGATTCAGAACTTACCATACATAAGTCTAGGTACTTACAAATCTAATTAAAAGTTTGTGATAACATCGAATTCGGAAAAGGTTGACTGATCAGGGCGAAAATAATTCATTCTTTCTTAAATTCATAATCCTTGAATACAGTGAGTAGTTCAAATACGGACGCTTAGAGTAAAATAAACTACTGCTGAAAGACAAGATTTCGTTGTTGGTCACTTATGCCTTGATAGCAGGTTCTATTCAAATTGTATGAATATATATTTTTTCATATTTTTCGACGAAAACAATTCTCCCCATCTAACAGAACCAGTTAGATTTCCTGAACAAGGTACAATGTTTCGTAACCATCATTAGTGTGACTCTAATAACGAATTGACCATTTAACGTTAAACAATTCCATCAGTGTAGGGTTACCAGAGAACTCGCCCCGAAACGAAGTCGCCACGCATGTTACAGAAACTCGTCCCGTTTTTGGAGAGCTAGCCCCACGAGGTCGCCCCGGACTTTAAAAGCGATCTGAACCGATTTGGAAAATAAGTCCAGTTAGGTTTTGGGGTTCCAGTTCGGGATAGGGGTCGGGTTAGGGATAGGGTTAAGGGTAGAAGATTTCGGGGCCAGTTCTCCAGTATTTCCGTGTAGTCACCATACTGTTTGGCCCAACCCTATTGTACATGGTCGCTTACTGATTAACATGGTAATATTCTTACCTGAGGAACCTGGCCCTGATGTAAGTTTTATGTTTTTGGCTGAAGAAGATCTCGTATAGTTTCTGTATCGGTCAGTGAACCCTCTGTAGTAGGAATCCAATCCGAGCCAATCCGTCAAAGGTTTTAACCCGGCAGCAGTGGCTGCTGAGCTGTTGGTTGTAATTCAAAGAGAAAAGAAACTCTATGTAGAATCAATTTGCAAGCACATACTTATCAAGAATCTCAGGGGTAAGGGCCAAAGTCAACATGGTAAACCTTTAAGGACGGGTAATGTCTCGAGGCAGACAGGGCTTGGGACGCATAATGTCTTGAGGCATTATTTATCATATTTACGATATCACACTTAACAAATAGTATATCAATAAAGAATATAACTTTCAAAATATAGGTATGATATCATTTTCAACATATTTAGTCATAGCATATTAGTATTGACGTGTCATAGCATGTGATCAAATATAGTCCTGCAGCACATGAGGGAAAAATGCTCAATTTCAGGATTTACCTCGCGTCTCAATTTAACCAGACAAATCATATGCTAAAATGAAGCTCAAAACATCCCCTATTTGAATCAACTTCATGAGAAGTCAGATATTTTGTAATATTTGATACCTAAGTATAGGTTTGGATGACAACCATCCGTCCTCTAGAGTTATGACCTTCCATTAGCACCTGTCCCTAAACACACGCTTCTGGCCTCCATGGGCGCCGCCATGACGCCCCCCGAGTAGGTATTCTTCACTAAAGGAGGTGAAAAAGTAGCTGTTCTTCACTAATAGAGGTGCAAAAGAAGTGAGTGATAATTGGGAAGTGTCACTTTTCTTGCCTTGCTGACAACTGTAAATAAAGAGTTCAATGCGAAAAACATCATGTCCTAGGTTTAAGCATTATATCTTCCTGCTCTGGGATCGGTGTAGAGAGTCAAAGGAACCTTGGTAAAACATTGAAAGGCAGCTGAATTTCGTAAGAATAAAGAGCCAGAATACAGGTTCTGTCCCCCGACCACCTAGTGACTGCTTCATGAACTAACAATGGCTCTGTCCCCTATAGAGTTAACTGCCCTGGGACCTGTTTCACTAGTTTCGTGACATGTCTGTGACACCATACAGACATTGGGGTTGTCTAGTTTTGTGACAACACAAGTAGCTGCCCTTAGGAAAAAACAGACCACCCCCCCAAAAAATTAGACAAATCTACACGTCATGGACCTGTTTCACTAGTTTCGTGACAAAAGTGTTAGACAGACATGAAAAGCGGCACCAACAGTGCAAGCAAGAAGGGACAAAACGAAGTCTAATGTCTAGTTCTTATGAAACCGGACACACCATCTAGACGCCATCTAGACATGTCATGAAACTAGTGAAACAGGTCCCTGATGTAGTTTGTCAAGAGCCAAAACACAATTGATGGTCTAAAATGTTCTGAAATGTATTTAACATAAACAATCGCAGGTAGAAAATTATCCCAAAAGTAATATCTCATCAACAGTGAAATATTTGTCAGAATTTACAATATAATTACGTTGGCCACTAACGGCTCTCTGAGCTGATACTAGTGCAGCTTTAACACAAATAAGTATGTATTTTTCCTTTTTATAAGCCCAGGAAAATCGGGTGATAACAATAAAGTGCCATCTAGAATTTAAATCACAATTCCCATTCGAGATAATAAATATCCCATTTGTACGCAGAACGATGACCTGGATATTGTAAGACTACAACATGAAGTATTTCACTACAACCATTACCATCACATCCCATTACTGGGTTCACCCATAATTTGCGTATTACCAAAGGTGGTTCTCTTAAGACAGTATAAGTATAGAATTAACTGACTGACAAAAAAAAAACTGTTTTGGGCCCAGATGGAAGAACGGCACTACTTGCCGAATCTGGTGTTTTGTTGTTGTAAACAAACAATTCCCAGTAATAAAAAGTTGTCAAAAAAAAAAAGTTGTTCAATAAGTTACTTACACAGACGCGTACTCCGCTGGCTTTTTTGAGTAACTGTTCTTGTTGGCGACTCGTGTGGTGACGCCGTTACTGTTATGAGTTCCACTGCATACACCTGTAGAAAGAATAAAAACCAACATAATACCACACATGCCTTTTTTGTGAAAAATGAAAATTTCTAAAGACAACTTAATCAGGAAAAGACAGAACACAGTCAGGGCTGGTTCCACCAACATGATGGATTTGCCGTGGTATTACCGTAAAACCGGATGAGTTGTAATCTTGGCTCCCGTATGCCACGACTGGAGTTTGGCGTAGTGATATCACGAGGCAGAGCCGAGTGGAATCCGCACTTTATCATGGCCGATCAAAGTCTTAACTTCCATGGGCAAAAGAAGTTATTATTATATACCTGTGTGCGAATGTCTATGAAATACTGCCCGCTGCTAGGGATGCAGTAATATTAAGGTTCGTGCCCGTTGTGAGTGTGACTTAATAAGTCAATAAATTGTCGTATTTTTTTGTCGACTTAAGGCATATAATAATAAGCAAACGTCCTGACTGTGGACGAAACGGTTCCTCTTTTCGGTCAGTCGTCGATGTCATACTGCCTTCCGCTTATGGCGTCAGGCAGTATGACATTGACGACTGACCTCGAACCGGAACCGTTTCATCCACAGTAAGGACGTTTCCTTATAGTACAGGCCAGAAACGTGGAAGACGGGAAAAGTAACCTTTTATCAATAGTGAGCGAGCAGTATCGTGAAACACTGGACAAGACTTGTTGTGAGCATCTCAGTCCAAACATACCACGTTCCTTATAAATATGAAACCGAAATCCTGCTAGGAAGTAATCAGTTGGGTAATTCAATAGTTTGAGATTCAGTGGTACATGTGTGTCCGCCATGGTTAACTAATACGATCGATTCTGTACTGATCGATGTTGGTACCGCTGGCAGCATGGAGTGACGTAACCGATCGACTGTACACGGCTCCCCCGTCCCGTTATACCAGTCACGACACACACCCGGCCTGTAAGGTTCAATATTCAGAGAGCAGAAGAGTTCTCAACATTTCACGCAAGGTTTATTATTATATGATCACCTGATGAAGTACTATCAATAGTACGAAACGTCGTGATCCAGTTGATACCCTGTACCTGTAACCAATCATTGTCATCTTGATTGCTAATACAACAACCTGAATAAGGTATCTTTCTGTGTCTGTTTTTTGTGTTTTTACCACACCTACTACTTATTATTATATACCTCTGTCAGAACGGCTATGGAATACTACCGGCTGCAAGGGGTGCAGTATAAATAATGTTTGGCGTCAGTAAGACTTTGTGAATTAGCACGTAGGGAACGACCTCCGTATGTACAGTAAAACCCGGCTTTAGGGGAACACCCTCCGTTAGGAGAAAAGTGTCCCCTTAAGCGGGGTTCCCCTTAAGCGGGGTTAAAATGAACTAAATAAAGATTTCTGTTCCCCTTGGGGGGAGGGGGTGAACCCTTAAGCGAGTTGTCCCAGAAGTGTGGTTTTACTGTACAAAAATGGCGGTTTTTTAGTATCATCTTGGTTTATAATAACAAAAAAAATGCAGTGACTGAGCTCGTAGGGATGCCATTCTCGATCTTTCGTCCCATAAAATACGTATATTTCATTTTACGGCTATCCCTACGTGCTCAGTTACCGTGTTTTCATTTTCTCAGATATATACAGTGTAGCTTTAAGAGCTGGGGTTATTTCTATTTAGAAAAAATTGATACGCGCGGTACTTACAAAATATCTAACCTCAGAGCTAGTCCGAAGCCAACGTAAGGTGTAAAAAATATTAAAAAAACCCACCAACAATCATTGTGAAACAAGGAAAGTTTTGTTTTCGGAGTAATAAATATTTAAAATCGCGCCAAATATCAATGAACCGCCGTAGATACCAGCCTGAAATTAAACCAGGACCGTACAATCTCCACGGTATTGGCTGTAACTGTATTGTTGCAATGTATTTGGGCGCGGTTCACCGCACTCAACAACGATCGATGTCACACTGCATTCTCTGGATTCATTCAGACTTGACTCCAATCGCTTCAGAGAGGTTTGCGGCTAGAATTCTGTTCTGGGGTCCAGTCGCTGTTACTGAAGTGTACTTCCTGATCCAGGAGTATTAACGAAATGCATTTCAAAGATTGGGGTGTGTTTTTTTTTTTACATATTCCTGAACCACACATAATCAAAGGCCTCAGCCTCTGTTTCCAGAAGTGCCGCGTACTTTATTGTTGCACCCCCACCCCTACAGCAATACCGCCCCTTGGTTTGCTCTATAGGTACTGGGAAAATGATCTGTCTATCCGGTTCGATTGAGCAGGTCACACTATGCCATGTCCGATGTGTCCTGTTCGCCACGTGAATCCGGTAATCTTTGTTGTATTGATATCCGTTTGGGACAATAAAAAACAGGCTACTTTGGCAGGTCTCCAGAAGTCGACTCTACCCTGGGATATCCTGCTATACAGGTCACCTTGATGTATTATTCAAAGCTTTAGACCAAACACTTCGTATGTCGGCTAGATACCGTTGTTATTATGGGATGGCGTGCTGCAACGCTTTGTCGTGGCGTGACTGTTGCACTCTGGTTTTCCATGCTTAGCACTTCCGCAGTGCCTTAAGCGTCAAAAGTATGATCGGTAAAGTGTGAGCAAATGTTCCCAATCCTTTAAATAGCATTCAAGGTTTCTTTCGATATCTCAATATTCAAAGAGTAATAGATGACCGTTCTACTTGATTGCTCTATGAAGTTGCTATTAACCAGTGTTTGTACTCAGATTTCCCCCTATTTGTGTCCATATATATACTAATATCAGGGATTCAAACGAAAATCAATGTGAAGCAGTCCGTCTGACTATCTACGGTCTATTCAACCTTCCCCTCTCGGGGCATGCAGTCCTCTCCATAGCCATACACCCATCTCAAGGGGCAAACAATTCTATCTCGGGGCATACAATCCCATCTATGGGCATAAACCTTATCTCTGGGGGCAAACAATTCTATCTCGGGCCATACAATTCCTCTATGGGCATAAAGTCATCTCTATGGGCAAACGATCTTATATTGGAGCATTCAATTCCCTCTGTGGGCGTCCGATCCTTTCTAGGGGCATACATACCCAATATTGACTGGGTATGTCCAAACACGCTACCTATGTGTTTTCTATGGACACTTTGTATTAGGTGGATAATAAACTCCGCTATAGGGGCATGCAATCATCTCTATATAGTTAAATCATCTCTGAAACTGTATAAATCTCCATAGAGGTAAATACTCAGACCCTCTAGTAGCATACGATCGAAGATGGTCGAACAATCCTCTCTAGAGGTAGAAATCTTCTCCAGGGATCCACAATCCTGCCCAGGGCCACTGTGCTCATAACCACATTCTCTTGGGTATACAATCCCCTGTATGTGTAAGCAATCCTTTCTAGAGCTAGCCTATGCAATCTTTAACACATAATATAGGCACACGCAAATGTGAATTTTTCTTAATTCAATCACATTAGGGCACGTTTACTGCTTATCAAATTTATTTGAAGACTCAACTCTACATGATGGTATATGGACATGGAGAGTGATAACCCTTTAAAATCAACAGCATCATTTTATAAAAGAATAGCCCAGCCTGCACTCATTATCGTTTTGTGGGTGCCCTATGCCCCGATTCCAACGCTATACGTCCTTCCTTGTCAATTATAAAAAAAAAAATACTATAAACTGTTCTATACGCTTGTTAGGGTGCCTTTCATAGATTCTTAAAAGCTCACTAAATAATGGGATCGTGCACCAAGTAGGAGTTGTTATGTTATAAAAAAAGGACTAGATATTCGTGAATATAGATATCATCGGATTTACCGGGTGGGTTTTAGAGTAAAATGCCGAAAGACAAACAACAAGACAAAGATCAACTTTATCCGCGACTGCGGTAGAAAAACACCGTCGAGTGATAAAGGGGGCTTTGCAAGCTTGTAGAAGTCAATTGACACGCATAATAAAACACACCAGAGAACGTACTATACACTTTAATTATATAAATACAATGCAAAAACAACAATCCATTAACGTGCTATGTGACGTCATTGCCCATAAACTTGTAATACTCCATGGGCGCTGAATATAAGTTCCCAAATTTTAAGTGGAAAAATACCAGGGTTGAGATAATTGTCAAGCCTGCCAAACTAATAAAGACATAGACAGGGTGAGGAGAAACTGGACGGAATATAAAACACATGTACAGTGTTGCTATCATTGTCAAGTTATCCTTTTTCTAGAATAGCACTTCCTGGAAAACCCCTATTTCTAGTCGCAGGCCAACCGTTCTGCCGTAGTTTTAACTAATTACCTGTTTGAATTACTTCCAGGGAGAGCGCACTTCAGGTGAACTGGTCTATATGAACAAAACAGTATCTACCCAGAATCAACGCTATGAATAACACATGGACTAAGTCACGCCCACCTCAGTGTGCACACGCAATAGACTGCCGTGTTATCCTTCTAACCAAAGCTTGCTCTCTTTCAGTTTAATTCTAATTGAACCCCTTTGCGTAATGATTTCCGAAATATATGTACAGGCCCCCAATATAAACTTATTCTATATCAATTTGTAGCCGGGACTCACAGGTTCATCTTGGTTGTCCATATCTGATGCTGAGATACCGAATTATGAATTTAATTACTGTATTCAATGATTTGATATTTCCACCTGAGATACGAGTATCAAACATAACAGCAAAGATAAAGGCGAGAATAAATCCGTTTACGGTCAATGGCGATTCCGATAGTGCTGACACCAAGCGGCCAGGTGGGGTTTCTGAAATATTCCACGGAAAGCTGCGTAAAATTGCCGGAGAATTGGAGGGGGATGTGGGGGGGGGGGGGGGAGACTTTTACGCTGGTGACCCGATAATATATACGGCGTTATACGACCCGTAAATTAAAGCTTGCGCCCTGTTTACGGACAACAGTTTCCTGGAGAAGACACCAGCAGGACCAACCACCTGGCCTCTTTTGCACAATCATAGTTTCAGTCCAACTGCAAAGTGGTAAAGGTATCACCCCACCCTTTAAAACTATCCAGAATATGGCTACTTATCATCTAACTGAAGTCTGGCATATCTATTTCTATATATTCAATCATGTCTTAAATTTCAATGAAAATAGTTGCTAACATATTCATAGTTGTCACAGTGTTGTGCTTCAAAGCGGGTAGAACCGTATCATGACCGCTTACGGGCCTACTGTCTCCTATTGATGGCTGCGCCATCTACTGTTGAAGCTGTCACAATTTTAGAATAGATCGGATTCAGAACACATGGCGCCACCGATCAGATTCTTGATGCACACATTTATCAATGCTTCGCGCTATTAGGCGGGCCCAAATTCTATCATATTTTATCATTGAGTGCGGGGCTAATGGCTAATGACGTCGGGGACTAATGGCTGTCTCAATAACTGAATAGCCATGTTTAAAACAGTGAGAATTGCTCAGAGATGCCTGTGACGCTTGCAGTGTAACCAAATACTGTTAATTTCATCTCATGATAATTCAATGAAGAAGAAGGAGGAGGAAGAGGAGGAGAAGAAGAAGAAGAAAAATAAGAAGAAGAAGAAGAAGAAGAACGAGAAGAAGAAGAAGAAGAAGAAGAAGAAGAAGAAGAAGAAGAAGAAGAAGAAAAAGAAGAAGAAGAAGAAGAAGAAGAAGAAGAAGAAGAAGACGAAGAAGAAGAAGAAGAAGAAGAAGAAGAAGAAGAAGAAGAAGAAGAACGAGAAGAAGAAGAAGAAGAAGAAGAAGAAGAAGACGAAGAAGAAGAAGAACAAGAACAAGAACAAGAACAAGAACAAGAACAAGAACAAGAACAAGAACAAGAACAAGAACAACAAGAACAACAACAAGAACAACAAGAACAACAAGAAAAATAACAACAACTAGAACTAGAACAAGAACAAGAAGAAGCAGGAGGAGGAGGAGGAGGAGAAGAACAAGAACAAGAAGAACAAGAACAAGAACAAGAACAAGAAGAACAAGAACAAGAACAAGAAGAGGAAGAACAACAACAACAAGAAGCTTGGAATAACAGCAAAACACCATTGTCTGGTATTCTATGGGTCTCCAACAACACAATGTGTCTACATCCTCTAGAGACGCACGTTTCCTATTAAAGTCAGCCTCACTGACGTCAGCAATGACGCAATAACATTTAATACGTTAGGACTGCCAGCAAGCCACTCAGACACGGTGAAAGGCCCATCTACAACCACTTTTTCAGAAATATCTCTAGTGTCACCCACACCAAACTCACGCGTGACGTGAATCGATCATCAAATGCATTATTCAAATTAGATCCATCGGCTCGCCAGCTGAAGTGGTAGCATATAACATACTCTGGTCACAAATAAAACTCGCTGTGTTCCTTTTCTTCTAAAACCCCCAATTCCAAAACAATTAAAAGTTATATCATTGTCTCATAACTAATGAAAGATAAACAAATTTCCCCTGTACGTATAGGCTGGGTATATATGAAATGAACGACTACGTAGTGCTAGAGGCTTCATCAAACAAGCAGAGTATCTGCGACGCTTCACTATGTAACAGTTGGACTCACCTGTGCCATCTGGTGTTTTGACAATAATCTATAGATGTTCCCGTCAAATCATATACATTGTAATGCTAAAGCTATGGGAGCTCATTACTCAGCCTACAACTCTATCGAATATCACAACATAATATTCTACACCCAAGGTCTTGCAGGAGTTTTCCATATGCGCCATCTTTGACCTTATATATGTTTCCATCATATTTCCATATCCAAAGGAGATTCAATTTTCAAAACCGATTGAGGAATGCATGAGAGATTTGTGAATATTTACATCTGCTAAGGTGTTATTGCGCCACGTGAAGAAGACGACATGGCCGTTGTTTGCACATTCATGTGCATGTTCGTTCCACCCTGTGTTAAATCTGCTGTAATTAATACAGGACATCTGCACAGATCGATTCAAATTTCTTAGACTTAGGGTATGCCCTAGACGTGCCCCATATTACTCCCATTGATCAGTGAAACGTCTAACGGATTTTGTGATGCACTTCCTCTCGCCAATGATGTGGTCCCTAGCTACAAGGCCGGATTTATATAAATAGAGGTAAGGTAGATTTAAGAATCCGAATTAGACAGGCGCTCTCTATAAAATATAAGTTTTCTGTCTGAACGATCCATAGGAACCTCAGTGTGTGAACAGAATCCTTCCGAACGACAGATTGCATCTGATCAAAATCTAGGATGCATATATTCGAGCGAGATATCACATGATAATTCATGAGTTTTATAAGGAATAGATACAGTGTGTGTGCAGTTTTTTCTCTGTGTTGTAGAACGCCTATGGTGTCTCGGACATGGCGTCTGTTTTGGTTCTGAGGAAGCGCATGTGTTGATCTTTGCAGCGATTGTGGGAGACATTCCCATCCACAGGATTTGGATCCAGGGACCTGTTTCAGTAGTTTCGTGACATGTCTATATGGTGTCTGTGACACCATACAGACAGATCAACACAAGTTGCGGCACTTAGGACAAGACAGACCCCAAACACGGTGTGTCCAGTTTCAAAAGTATTCGACAAATTCACTCACTTCTCCTAAGAATTAAGCAATGAAACTTTGAGATGAGTAAGGGATACATATAACCTATAATTGTCCCAAATATGAAGAAAATTGGCAGCTCCGATCCGCTGATATTTGACATCGACTGTGACATGCGTTTTGAAACCCGACACATTTTTTTCCACTGTTGCTTGCACTGTTGGTGCCGCTGTTGATGTCTGTCTAGACCTAATGTCACAAAACTACTGAAACAGGTCCCTGGTGGTGTCGTCCCACTTAAGCTGGCCGTCAGCCACCTGGTTTAACACCTCTCCCGACCGAGACAGCCCTCACCCTGCCTACTTCCTCACATATTCTACTGTATCCCACAAGTGGGCTACTATATGGGATTTGTCAGCTGTATTATTTATAGTATCATCTTACGGGCGGAATAGTCCGTAGAGATATTCAGCTAGGGAGATGACACAAAGGTGATTTTCTCTCTTTTAACTCCTCTTGTAACATAGTTCGCCATTGTCATCAGTATCTTTTTTATCTGGTCTTCTAGGTTCAAATCTGGGTGAGGCGGAGTTGGGGCTGGCCTGGCTGTGGCCATGATCAGTTGGGCTGTGCCATTGGTGGTGTGGGCGAGAGTGAGGCCTTCGAGGCTCTCAGTTTGGGTCCTTCCAGTATCATTTGAAGTATTATCGTAAAACTGGACGAGTTTTAATCTGGCCACCGTATGCCACGACTGGAGCTCGGCATAGTGACTTCATGAGGCAAAGCAGAGTGAAGTCTGGTGCTAACACTCCAGGAATGGCATACGGTGGCCAAGATTAAAATGAATCAGGTTTTGATTTTATCCTACCCCATCTCCCCGATTTTGGAATACTACTGTGATAACAATTCTGTATGCCACTAGTGGCATAAAAAAAACTCCATATGCCAGTCAGCATGGCATACGGAAACTCAATGTTAAGCCTATGGGATTTTATATTAGGGGTAGGATAAAAGGGTGAAACCTGTTAGTCGTCCGGGTTCCTATTTTGCCTGGTACCTCTTGTACTTCTGGTGATGTGTCAATAACATCACCCTCTGTGCCGTTTTGGCTGACCAGGGACCTGTTTTACTAGTTTCGTGACATGTCTGGATGGCGTCTAGATGGTGTGTCAGGTTTCATAAGAACTAGACATTAGACTTCGTTTTGTCCCTTCTTGCTTGCACTGTTGGTGCCACTTTTCATGTCTGTCTAACACTTTTGTCACCAACTAGTGAAACAGGTCCAGGTTTATGTTTGGGGTCTGTCTTTACCTAAGGGCAGCTACTTGTGTTGTTATGAAACTAGACAACCCCTATGTCTGTATGGTGTCACAGACATGTCACGAAACTAGTGAAACAGGTCCCTGGTAAGCTGAGTTGCTCGCTAGGTTGGTAATGGCAGCCTCACGTTGATCGAACCCACTCTCCACCTGCCTGAGGTCTGTAGTTGCCAGTGTCTTTGTGACAGCCTTCCTCCTGATCACTGGCACTGCTGTCTTTTTTCCTTTACTTTACCAATTTTAGAAGTTTACTCGTCACCTACAGGAGATGAAGGACAGCATTGTTTGGGTGTAAAAACGTTTTTCCCATGCAGTGGTTTGGGTTGAAGGAGAGGCTCTGGTTCATTTTGGGAATGCTGTTGTGTCAGTCAGATGGCGTGGTGTCCTTTCTACAATGTCTGATGGAGGGCTGCTCATAGTGCCGCCCCAACATTATACCCAATTTCCCAGTTAGCCTCCCTTTGTCAGAGAGTTTTACAGGGAAGTGGATTAGAGATAAAACACTATGCCCCCTATTCAAGCCTGACTCGCCAATAAAGTCATAAAACCTCTCTACTTGGATGAATAATTAATTTATGCTCAGTTCTGTAATTGTATTGAACTTCTATAGAACTAATTTGTGACCAAGCAGGATCTACTTAGTGTAAATTAAACCGTTATCGCAACTTGCATACTGATATGTCAATCAAATAAACGACCTCAGAACATTTTATAGGAACTTCTATGAATGCTGGCTAACTAATCGTGGCGCATTGGTCCGTTGGATGTAAAACCACAAACAAACATTATTCCGAAACATTTTGATATACTAGAATTTACATTAAGACAATACGGCTTTGGTGTATCATTTATCCATGCATACGAATAGACGTCGAAGATGAAATCAATTTTACACATATGAGATATTCTTTGTGTGTGTTCCCTTAATCAATATATAATCAATATATATATATATATATATATATATATATATATATATATATATATATATATAGAGAGAGAGAGAGAGAGAGAGAGAGAGAGAGAGAGAGAAAGAGAGAGAGACAGACAGACAGACAGAGAGAGACAGACAGACAGACAGACAGACAGACAGACAGACAGACAGACAGAGACAGACAGACAGAGACAGAGAGAAAAGAAAAGAGAGAGTTCCAATAAGAGAAAGTCTGACATATTAGCAACAGCACTTTATGACTGATGCTATTCTTCTTATTGACGTATAGATTTTTTCGTCTCCATTGATATACTCAGTCTCTATTACATCATCAGAGGGCAATGATCTATTCTGGTCTCGACCCAGAATCCATTCTTGTCACAGTGTTAAAATAAGGACAATCTGCATTCTACAATTCACAGGTGGAATACAATGTAACTTGTCATCCGGCTTGAATACGGGTCCCTTATGTTACGTCTAAAAGCACCTGTCTGCGCATGTGCATTTCCAGCTTGATTTAACTGCTCAGAACCGTGACCCCGACAAGGTCAGCGTGAGCATGATGTACGTGGCACGCACGTGCTGTCTACCGGCCGCACTCTCTCAACAACTAACGGACCTACTTTTAGAAACATATTTTTGTCAAATACCCGTTTATTTTCCATATGCAATTCCATATATGGTCACCGCGTCTCAACTAACGACAAACTGGAAGACTAAGACATGCCATGCATTGCATCTCGCATGGTTACCTTTTACTTATACCCAGTTCGGGTTTTCCATACGTTGTCATGTAGTGATATGTCTAATATTTGTAATTCAAGGTATTAGAGATGCAAGATCATGCCGATAATTTCAGTAATTATCAAAGTTCTGCTGAAAAGGATCCACAAGTCAAAATAAAACGTTACTATTTAAAGAAAATTGTTTTGAAGATAATCATATCTCATATGAATATTGCTCATTATTTCACACTTATTAAACTTTGGTCGGTCTAATCCATAAGTACGTGGTATCCATGTTTAGTCACACCATGACAACAAGCGGTGAGGTTGGCCAGCAATGATACTCAACCTCTCTCAGTGAGGCTGGTCAATAATCTAATCAATGAATCTTGCTAAGCTGCAAGTCGCCGCCATCACCCCGCCTCCCCCGCCTCATCAGCAGCGCAACGGGACTCAGACAAACATCATTAGAATAGGTGCCCCGCTCTACTCCATAAACAAGCCTTGTGTCTGCGAATCTCCCTGCCATAGAAACCTCGCAACACCGTCCGTGAACTAGAACTGCCTCCCCGGAGAACACCGTAGATGGGAAATCACGGATGATGTAAATGATTGGAGTTTAACATGAATTGATGCTAATTTTGTTACTATTTGGTACAGGTACAACGACAGAGTTGTTCTGATGAGTTATCTATTTCCAAGCTGTTTAAGGGGAAACCTAAGGGTGAAATATTTGGTACAACAACTATATTTAATCGCAATGTGGTTCTCTCTATATATAGATCTGCATATTTCAGTAACTCTTCTGCCTAGCTTATCTACATTGCTCCTTTATTCAAGCACCTGGCAACCTTCTCACCTAAATATAACCATACATACCAAACTGGCAGTGATGATGTCAAATATAGACCTGGACGGCTTTGAAATATGCAGAAGGTGCAAAGTATTTCTAATGCAAAAATGTCGAAAATCTTCCACTAGTAGGATAGATATGCTGTACTTACCTTGCGATCAGTATGATGAGTATACAGATAGTCGAATGAATGTTAAAAAATAAGTCGTAGTTTGAGTCACATAGTTCAGTATAGGTGATTTACTGATGATTGGAACTAAGGGTTTGTTATAGTTGCAATTCACTAGCTAGTTAGCCAATAGTCAATATCAGTGAAAACCTGATTTTGTTTGCACAGACTTAGTTTACAATGTTTGAGTCGTGGTAATGGTGCCAGGAGTGAACTGCTCTAATGGAGTATGACATTTAACTTCGTCATAGTGGGGCGCCATGGAACCAGGCAAATTACAGGGTTGTATCAGGGTGACGTAGCCCAGTCCGGCTGCTGCATGCTCTGACATGATGACTATACATAATTATCATGTCAGAGGCCTACACAGCACAAAGTGATTGCTAGTTAGGTCGTCATCCGCCAGGAAATTGGGCAGGTTCAAGTGCGACCCATGAAGATGCCGTTGTAGTCGGGGGACAACTACTGTTATTAGCTATTGTGACCCATTGAGAACCTCACCCAATACCGTGCCCAATCAATGGTGTTTTCTTTGGCATCGGAGGAAAATGGCCGCTTCCAAAACACAATAACTATCTGATTTTTACTCTGCGGCCCGACCATGAAGCAACTTCCAGGAGATCGGGGACCTTATTTTTTATAAGAATATAATGCAAATGGGCCATATAGTAATGAGTAGCAGCCAAGTGTATTTCTGATAGAATTGTTGAATAGGTTGACATTGACAAAAAGGAATCATTCAATATCTGTACATGTAAAGGTAAAGTTTTTCTTTCAGATATTCACCTTTTATCTTGAAAACACTATTTAATGGTTTCAATTTCCCGAATCCCGAATCGGTCGGATGATTCAGAGTGGATCGTGACCCTTGTCCATGTGATACCCTTTGTCACGTGGATATGCATCATGCCGATACAAAGGAGTAGAGTGAGTCCCAATTCAAGCAACTGTCAACAGCTCCCAACATTCACAATTCGCCATTGTCAGCTGAGGTCAATGATATATGTCACTGCCGACAAGTGGTCCTTCATACAACTGACATGGGTTTTGACATCGATCTCAATACATTCGTATTGCACTGCATATTCTGGACATGTTTATATTCTGTAAGCTAGACCAAATATCTTAGCTACGGATGGAATCGCATGATTTTCTTATTTTCAGCGAAATTTTGATTTGGGTTTGTACTCACTTTTATATTCTATGAATGATTTTATATGCAAATATGACTTCACTTTTGGGAATCATCTAGAAACCTGTATGGATTTTCAGATATTTGCATAATCTTTGATCATTTATGTAGATCCAAAGATAGAGAAGTACTGATTGTATCATTTCCTCCTTTAATATAAATATCAGGAAAGCAAACAGGAAAAAATACTTTAGTTTGCCAAAAATAGGTTTGTATTCTAACAAGCAATTGTTATCTAAAACATCAAATTGCGAGAAAAAAAATACATCGAGTCTTTTGTCTTTTTGACATGTAATGTATGGACAAGTTTTCACGGTGAGGAATTTACTAAACATCAGCTATAGCGGAGTGACCTTCAATAGATCAATGAATGAGCATAGGCAAAATTTCCACCCCCTCAGTGCTTACGTACTTTATGGATGGTTCCTGACCAAAGGCTACTACTTTTAGCAAGTGAATTTATATTGTAAATCATACCAACGATATCACACCAAGTAATTTCCCAACTCTGCCTATAATAGCAGGTACCACGCCCTTTTCCCCTCCCCACACACAAACCTATTCCTTCCTACTAACCCCCCCCCCCCGACACACACACACACACACACACACCGCGCACCCTATTCCTGACTTGATACGAAACAGTGTTCATAGGGCGTGGTCGACTCTGCATGGCCCTGGAGTCGAGGACGCATTCAGGTGGCACAACGAGGAATCCTGGAAACTGGGTATTTTGTTGAAGGGCAGTGCAAGGTAAAGGGCGTTGTCTGAAATTGATGTCATACTTTTATGATAATCCATATAGATAGCCCTACCCCCAATCCTAGTGATTTTTAAAGGCTGTAATCAGCCACTCACACATATTATTATATACCTGTGGTAGTATATCCTACACATACGGCCCGCTCCTACCCATGTCGTATTTATATCCGTACGACACCTAGGTGACGTATGGGGTATGTATGTGGTGTACGGGGCATGTACGGCGGCAAAATCCAAAAACTCCCCCAGAAGCAAGGTTAAAAATTGGATATTTTAAGGTATATAATAATAGAGAAACAGGCTGCAGATGAACGTTTGCCTCCGGCATCGGTTTACTGATCGCCGATTTTACCGCGTATTTTATCCGTACGGAGACAGTAAGCCTGTTTCTCTATAATACGGAAACAGATATATTGTAGCTGCAAGGGATGAATACGCCGTAAAATTGCATTTCCAATCGGATTGTCAATTTTACCAAGTATTTTTCACATACAGCCACAGTATACCTGTTTGTCTATTATTATAGATCTTAAAATGGCCAATTGTATCGTTCGATTCTGGGACATTTGTTGGGTTTCGCCGCTGCACATGCCCCGACCACCAAATATACATACCCCGTACGCCACATGCGTGTTGTACGGCCATAAATACGGCACGGATATATAGGAGCGGGCGGTATATGCAGGACATATGACTACACGTATGGTGATAAAACCCATATCTTCAATTGCTATTCCGTTCACCTATACTGGCATAAAAATAGAATCCCCATCATTCAACGAACAGTAGTTGATATAAATTGGGTATTTGTGAAAAAAAACTCCCGTGTCCTGGGTCGTCACTAACCAGTGAACGCCAGCGATCTCTGAAATCGCCGATACAAAATGGCAAGTATGTGAGGTGCGATACCGGAAATCGGTGCATTTCTCGGTTGGTGTATTTCTCCGGCTTAATCCTAAGGACACACCAAGCGAATCAAAGCAGCGATCACCGGAATCGCCAACACAAAATTGCGTGTATGTGATATATTATTTTATAGTAATATTTCTCACCAATGATTTAGTGTATCAGAGGCAATAATCAGGGGATATATGAAATTATAGCTCACATATATGCCATTTTGTGTTGACGATTCGGGAAACCGCTGCTTTTCTGGCTTGATATGTCTCCAGCTTAAGCGTGAAGCTTTCGGTTCAAATCCCACTCTCAACAAAGCATTTGCAACAGAAAGGCATGTTATCAAATACACAATATTGCTTTACAATGTCGTACACTAATTCTCTATGAAAAGAAACTTGTTCCAAAGCGTCCTCGGCTTTCATCTCTCGCGCCGATAATTCGGGTCACCATTTCATTGTTACAGAAACTGAGCTAGAACTCAATCTGATTAGTGGAATAAAAGGGACCTTTCACACTTACATACTGCCATTTACTCACTCGCACTCAGTTAATGCAGAGTATCCGTCAAGGACAACATTTTAACCTTGGGTCCAATTGAGAGGTATTTGTAACCTTTTGACGGTCACACCACAGGATAGACCCTACCTGTAGATTTTATGTGTACACAACCCCTAAATGGAAATACATATACATGTGTATGTGTGTCTATAAAATACAATTTTCTGTTCCCATGTAATAGTCAGGGTTGCTAGCTGGGGTCAGAGGAAAACATTGAATTTTTTTTTAATTGAAATACAGGGTTTACGCATTACATATGCATTTCAGTGGGAATCAAGGGAAAGCTCAAGTTTTTACATGGGTCAATGGCGAGGTTCAGTGGGGGATTATGTGATCTGGTTGAATTGGGTAATTCAGCAGTTTGTATATCATTATTACACGAGGAATTTTTTTTTCATTATGAAAACGAAAACATGAATTTCAATGGAAACATTGAAAACTGGCTTCCCTGAATAGTGAAGCGTCTCCTCGCACCATTCTGTCGGGAAGTGAATAACCACTAGATGTTTAATGTCCAATAAATGAGATTTATGTTTTTAAATACAAAAACGTTTGCGACATCAATCTATTACAAATCTAATGCTCTACAGACACATGTATATATCTTACAAAACCCAAACCATTTAATCGTTATCTATCTATTATTCCATACTTATTCATCAATGATGAACGTTTCATTTATTCCAAATGTTCTTGAACGAATGGGCGATATATGATGGGGTAATTTTGAACAAAAGCAAACCTGTTCTACATGAAACTTTTGTGTCTAATATACTATATATGAGTCATAGTGCTGGTGATACGTATCCGATTTTTTTTTCATACACAATATTTATTCTTAATCCCACCTCAATCATTTCAAAGCTTTCAAATAGACGGGTAATACATGGAAACCATCAGTCATACCGCTGAGTATTACCAGTATAAAAAAAAACGTATCAAAAGAGAATATATATTAAATAATATTTTATCATAATAAGATACTAATCCATTACATGTTGCTCTAGAAATATACATATTTATAGCACAAATCATCGAGTTACATGTGTCTGTTATAAGTAAAGTATACAATGACGCAATATCTCTACTCCTCGCTGCCCATGCCCACCCAGTGCCCCATAACGGCGCCGTGGGTAGATATGGATGGTGCCAATACTTCTCCTCATGTATGCATGAGGTGGCCACCAGTCATTAGCACCCTATTTCGGCAAGGTCAACACTGACCAATGAGATCAATAGTGTTTATGAGACCCGCTTTATTGTCTGTCACCCCCTGTGAATGTTTGATATGTGTGGAATATAGAGCCTGGTGAGACGA
Source organism: Alentia gelatinosa (assembly GCA_950022655.1). Taxonomy (NCBI): domain Eukaryota; kingdom Metazoa; phylum Annelida; class Polychaeta; order Phyllodocida; family Polynoidae; genus Alentia; species Alentia gelatinosa. The sequence goes on from OX465589.1 coordinate 26,662,711, forward strand.
GAGGAGTCTCTATGTGGTTCGGCATATACTTATTACGGACTGGTCATGATGTAAATAGGTCCAATTACCAAGTCACCATTCAAGGCATTGGATCGCATATCAATTGGTGTTGCTTAAGGCCGGGCGTCTACCTACTACGATAGAAATTTAGACCTACTGATATGGCTCCGATACAAAAAGTCAATGTCGAAGACATATCGGGAAGGTGCAAAATCGTAGACATATGTCTAGACATGCCAATCCACCACGCATTGTATGGGGTTTTTATTCGTGTCTAAGCACAGACAATCGTAGTCAACTGCCCCGATATCAGGTGACCTTCTGACGCGATTTTGATTTATCGAAGCCAAATCGTAGTAGGTGGACGCCGGACCTTAGCCATGCGCTACTGCAGTTTAGCTGATTATGCGGGGGGGGGGGGGGGGGGGGGGGCACACCAAACAAAATACGCAGCGATTTCCGGAATCACCAACAACAACAAAATGCGTGTATGTGAGATATTATTTCCTAATGATATTCCCCACCAATAATTCAACGTCACAGAAGCAATAATACCAGTGAGACTCTTCATTTTATGTTGGCGATTCCGGAAATCGCTACGTTTCATCGATTGGTGTGTCCACGGCTAATATAGTGACAACTATCTATTATAGTACCTAACAATTGTTTCTTGTTTTTCTTCGTTCCTGTTCTGTTTTAACGAATGATGCTGAAAATTGTTTTTTTCCTTGAATTTCTTTGTCTATGAAATATATTTTTCCCTTCATAAAGTGCTTCATTTCTCGCTATACCATAGGCCATAGAGGAGGGTCAATACTTGACGTTCTCTTATTGTATGTTACATTGTCCTTAGAATAGTTTCCTGTGTATGTAACCGACAACATTCGACTATGAATGTTTTGGTGAACGTATAATATCGAATTAAATTCCTCATGGTTCGCATTGTAGTATCTGAGATGTTACACTGTGCTATACCTCCGCTTTTACAGGGTTAATCATGATGTTTTGTATCCACAAAATCAGCATTCCCATTGTAGTCTGCAACATTTTACAGCTTCAAAGGGTGAACTGTAATTACTCTGTTCTGTACATGATTAACCAAATATACCTTTGCCTGACAGTTAAGCCGGGGACACACAAAGCGAGCCAAGGTGGCGATCTCTGGAATTGCCAACATGAAACTTCACGTATTAGAAATATTATTTCATAGTAATATCTCCCACTGATAATTTAGCATCTCGGAAGCAATAATCAGGTGAAATATGAAATAATAGCTCACACAGACGCCATTTTGTATTGGCGATTCCAGATATCGCCGCCTTTCTTGCTTGGTGTGTCTCCGGCTTTAGAGAGGCTGAACACCCGCCAGGGTAATATGGACTATGTATGCATGTGGACAGCCACCCAGCATTTCCCACCACCTCACCTTAGTATTGATCACCGACCTAACCTTGTAATAGCCGTGCTCCTCAATATATTAATGTCGTTCAAATATTTTAGACGCTTAATGTTAGGAAGGTGCCGTGCGTGAAAACGGGTTATACGATAATTGACTTGGTAAATACTTGTTGTTGGGAATAGGTCTACGTTCATATAGGTTATTCCCCAGTGTCCCAGGCGTCACATATATACCTAGTGTACTTCTTCTACTATATGATTATACATCTACTATATGCAACGTTTTATAATTACACTTAATCGAGGTTTCACTTGCATTTAGTCATGTACGCATAATTGTTACATAATATTACATCAAATTATCATACACACAGGCATGTGATTATCATCAATCATGTCACGTTGAAATTTAAATCCTTACAGTATGATGACTGGTGTATTTGCTTTCATCATCCCCAGAATCATATCCCAGAACACAGTCATCTCCACGGAGAACCATCTAAAGAGCCTTTAATTCGTTACCAGACGTGTGTGGCATGTTATTGAGAAGATAATGTGTAAACTATTAGGATGTATAATCAGATTGGATTATAAATGTATCTATATAAGCATTATGAAATCTATTTAACGTGTTTTACAATAACCACCTCTGGCGATGCTGGTGCTCATGTTGCAAGGCTTAACCCTTTCCCTGCAGCACCCAGTTCCCCTGTTCACCATTACACGGCAGGCATTGCCTGCCCAAACGACCCTACTACGGCAGGCACCTTTTTTGGGGGGAAATAGCAATGTCATGTGATCTGTCATGTGATTTAAGTAATTTACCTTGGTGACTGAACATATTTTATCATACCAAATCAAAGGTCAATATGGCTGTTATACATTGTCAAAATTTCTTTTAAATCAAACAATTATCTTTTTATCTATTGAAGTTTGTATAAAAGTGTCACTGATGCCTCAAAGATGCCTGGAGGCATCTTCCTGCCGTAGCCAGGGGAATGCCTGGAGGCATTTTCCTGCTGTTAAAGGGTTAAGTAGTATTCATCCTGGTGTCACCTTCGTCACCTGCTGTGTGAAATGTTTCATGATATACATGTATATAGACTGTATATGCTTTCCAGATGATCCAGCGTGTAAACGGTGAAATATTGCAGAACCTAGCTCTGCGAATTCATTTGATAGGAGCATCGATGAATTTACCTTAAACTGCTCCCTAATTCCTGCAGGGTATCCCATAATTATCTATCTGCAATTATTGCAAAATGAGTCATTGCACAAGATGGTGTCACTAATTGCATACTGATGAACCTAAACTATTTAGAAGGTTGGTTTGATGTGGCGTCGGCAGCGACTACTGAGTGAGTGATCTGTCCGGTGTTTTTCGGATCCCGCCGTGGCGGCGAGGCGAAGGCACCGTGATATTGAACCATGGTTCTGGTTGGTTTAACCGTGTATTTGAACCCTGACCCTTGTACTCATTGGTCCCTACCGACCTGCGATGGCGGGAGCGGTTGGTTTGACCAATCAGTGTGTATGTACTTTCTGAGTTTGTTGATATTTGCACTGTCATTGTCAGGTACCAGTGGGATCTGACCTGACCTCTAGTGTCAACAGGCTGGGGACTGGTCCCCTGTCGCCTTGTATTACTCAGTGAGGGTGTGTGTTTTCACCCTGCAGGGGCTGGTTCCATATCTGTCTCATGTTTTCACATTTCGACTGGCGACCCCCCTATTGGGGGGCTGTCCTCAGTAGTTTCGATAGGATTATCTCATCAGGCTTTTTGACGAAGCTTTTTGTTTTTTTGCGGGTTTATTTCGGAGCCGTATTTTTTTGGGTGCGTTTGCCTTACACCGGGCAGATCGTTCAGATGTCTGGGATAATGTCGGGTTGATATTATGGTTATCAAATTCCTTTCCGGGCGTTTTCCCGGGAAAATTTTTTTTTTCCCCGAAAAACGCCCGGAAAGGAATTTGATAACCCTAAACTATTTAGAAGGCTGAAAATAGTCCAACCATCAGTTTGGCGGGAAAGGAGATACTATTGAGCTCAAACAGACAATATTATACCTGTTTGCGAATGTCTGACACTAGTTACTGGTCAGCTGTACATATTCCATTCGTCTCCGTTATGAATGAATATGGTTCGTCCCTCCGTACCATGTGACTTGTGGACTAAGTATAAATTTGTGTGTTATTGATAATTATGTATATAATACAGATACAGTGCAAAATGGGCTGAATGGATTCAGTTCCTGGTTGTTTAAGTGCATATGTTTAGACATACAAGTATACCATGTTCTTTGAAGTCGGTACGTCTACACTCACTTAAACAACTTGGAATAGAATTCATTCAGCCGCACCCAGCTGTCTTTATATACTATTTGCTTACAAGCGCAAATACAGCATTGATACAACAGCAATCTCGTTTCCAGCAAATAAGATTCCCTTAGCCTGCCAACGAATTCGGAAACACTATGTACGTATTACGAGCGTTGAGAAGGACCTTGACTGGCAAGCTGGCGGGGTTTATTGATGCGCATTATTCTAAGCAGAAATCATTTAGTTATAGGCAGTATATTGGCGGCCAGAAATAAGGGTAGCGTTAAATGTAGTGAAAAGGTCGAATGGCGATATACGTTCTTGTTTTGCCAATGTTTTACAAAGGAGTCGTAAGGTGAGGGATACATGTTTATACACTGAGAAGTGTGAGTGATATTTAACGAACTTATAGGCGTCTGTACAATTGACCCGTGCCACTGTCAAAAACAAACGCCAAGCTTAGCACCCTAAAGCTTTGTTTGAATAGGGCAAGCACCGTGGATTAAGATTAAGGTGTATGCTGGCAACAGTGTATTTATGTACAAACGGGTAAATCCATATGGGGTTCCATTATTTTCTTTTGGTTTCCATTAATTGACCATTTATCCTTACCCGCATATAAATCTCCATAGACTTAACATGGTGTGACTGTATGTCACGGTTATAAATGCCATAAAATATGTATATGCCACTGGTAACATATAAAGTTAAAAACATGTGACAGGGTAGGATAAAATCTAAACATCACTCAATTTCATATAATTGTTTACATACATCACTCAATTTCATATAATTGTTTACATGACATTCATTGTCTTCTGCTACAGATATCACTCAGCTCCTCGTGATATCATTCCGCAAAGACAACTCATGCCATATAAACAAACATATGAAATTTTGTGATGTTTCATGATAGTATGTATCGACTTAAAACAAAAACGACCGACATGTATATATTCAGCTCGCCCTTATAACATTATGCCATAAGTGTGAGGAGTGAATATATACGTCAATGCTACCAAATTTGTGCAGTTTATTTATAATATTTGTTAATATTCTTGTATACCATGCGTAGGCCTAGTAGTACGTGTTCTTGTATATCATGTACACAACATGTACTCATTCATATACATGGACCTCGACACAGCTGCTACATATCAATGGCCATTCAGAGACATTTCTGAAGGGGTATTTGATAGAGAATCAGTGTTCGGTAATCAATATTGGCCCGCACGACGAACAACATGCCTCCATCATATGCCGCCACATTTGTAACAGATATACCAATTGGGTATTCATTTATATCTCGGATAATTCAATCATGTTTGAGGGATGGGGAGAGCTTAGAGAGGCGAGTCATCAACCTATACCATTATGATTGTAGCGAAATCCAGGGGAATGTATCTCCACTTTTATCTCTATTATTTTGAGAATTTAGTACAAAATAAAAATGGAAATATATAAAACTGGTATCCCTGAAACTATTCTTCATGATATCCACTTCTTAATTGATACTGAAACCATATACTGTAATCCTATGGTATTCTTAGATTAACCCCAATATATAAAAGCTAAATCAGATTCATTCTCTCACGGCTTCAATCAGTGGTATACTTTGTTTCTATTCATTGATAGGTGAAGTTTCACTAAACAATATCTTCAAGCACCGAACCTCAAAACTGCCAACGTAGTATATTACTGACCGATTGATAAGTTTTAGTAGAAGTCCATATCCTTGTTTTGGTATTATTATCTCCTATCCGGACAAATACCGCAGAACCCCCCTCCCTCACTCCACTCACCCGACCCCACCTCCCTGAGCTCTTGGGCGTTTCATTGAAACTCAAAGTTTGGCTTATAATACGGAATAACATCACTCACCTGCCAAAACCTGCAGCACCACCACCACACAGTATCCGGTCAGTGTCCATCCTGATGTGACCGCCATTCTGTTTGACCACGTGTTGCTGTGGTTACAATGTCCAGCAGACGACAAATGCGCCAAAAGCAAAACGCGTATAATCGCGCGCTTATTTTGTAGTTACTCCAAGTTATGATACCCTCGTAGAAGTCCCGTGTGCTGATTAGTGCAAATCCTTGTTGTTACCTACGTAAGGTCATGCTTGTTGGAGAACGAAACAGAAACCGGATAATGAGAAAGGGAAGGAATGAGAACGTCCAGCTGGCTTCCTCTCCACGCCTGACTGACGTGCGCTCGCCCTCGCCACCGGGTAGTTATAGCTCACTGAATGCCAAGACTGCCGTAAAAGGCGGACCGCCGATCGACGCAAGAGGAACGCCGCGTTTCGCTGGTTGGCTCTTTGCCAATGAATGCTACACTCTCCAAGCCCAATCTTTGCCAGTGCTGAAGGCATCGCATAACACCTGCGGGTGTTGATCCAGTTTGAAGATGTGCTTGAAGAGGGCATGCTCCGAGTGCGCCTACCTGTGTACAGGTATTGATTATTGTCATGGAAACAGGTGGTTTGTTCGCAGGCCGGGTGGGTGGGCGGCGGAGGGGTGCGGGCGATGAGAACCTTGGGTAGGGAATTGGGCGTGGCAAGTTGTGAGTATTAAAGCTCTGGGAACTGAATGTTTTTTTCCAACGTAATCATTGAAACAAGAGAGAGCATAGAGAATGAGATGAAACAAGAAAGGCAGGGACAGAGAAAGCCGTGACAGAGAGAAAGAAACACACATACAGAAACAGATACTCAGACACACAGACAGTTGATAAATCTGACAAGGAAACCATGCAGAGATAACCACAAAAGTTTTCATATATGGTATGTATTGAGTTTGGGTAGAAAACTGAGAAACTAGGGGACTGAGCATAGACTAAAACGGGATTCACACGGTGGGATTCATGTACCTCACAGGCCGTTTGTCTGAGACAAATCCTGTTGAGATTCGGTACTGGAACACAATCTCCTGTGTGAATGACAGGCTTTCATTTTGCTGAGACAACATTTTTCTCTTGCAATTGTCGGCGACAATCGCCCCTAACAAGGAACAGAATCTCATGAGATTTTGACTTTAAACAGGTTTAAAATTTAGAGGGACATTTTGGTGAGACAAATGTATTTCACACGTTCTCCCCCAATCTGTGGGTCTCAGCGGTCTCAAATAACACCTATTCACACGGGGAAGTACCCTGAGTCGGCGACTGTGTACCCTGTGTACCCTGTGTAGGGGTGTAGGGGTGAGACTATGTACCTGTTAAATCTTCTCATGTGAATTGAATCCGCCATGTTCCCCTGAGACTGTAGAACACCCCAATCTGTGAAACTTTGTTCCCAGTTGGAAAAAGTAGCCGACTGGCGCAAAGGTGTGAAGTACACCAGTCTCAGGTCCATTTGTCCCACCGTGTGAATCCCATTTAATGCCCATCTACCGATTTCGGAACATTCATGTACCTTTGTCGGCGACAAACGGACAGTAATTTGTCTCAGCCAAGGCATCCTAACAGAGTCGGCGGTAGTCGGCAGATGTAGGACAGCTAGGCAAGGGTGTGCCACCGATTAGTAGACGATTTGCTTAGGACTAATATCCACCACCCCATCTCCTCAATGTCCGCAGAACGAGCGAATACTTACGTAATTTGCCTGCGACAAGTTCACCGACTCCTATACGATTTGCAAACTAATCGCTCAACCCTGAATCGGTAGATGGGCATCAGGCTTAACCAGTGAGATATAGATGGATCTCTTGTAACTGCATTCAATGGGAGAGTGAGCTAGATGTGGAAAGAGGACGTAAGGTGGAGATGAGACCTTCACTGTCTCATCTCATGACAGATGATGGGATACGTTCTACAGGGTGAGTGGTGAGAATCTAAAACGATTGATACAATCACAGCAAATGAAATGTGGACCATGGGGAAGCCAGTAGAACAACAGAATGCATGAGATAGATGGCAGGCAGGTGTAAGAAGAGGATAAATACATTTTAAAAGCAATGAGAAATGGAGAAAAGGGAGGATGTACCTGATTCCACACCTGGTAACTGTACCCCAGCTAATCAACAGTAATAGATACGTTCTGGGTCCCAAAGAATGCAACGTGCCAGGTATAGCGGACATTTTTACTCGGAATTGATTTGTCAGTCACTGCACGAAAACCACCATTTTACATATGAATGCGCCCGGCATATATAAGTATGACTTTTGCGTATACAAGGTCGTCCTATTCCCCGTGTATATATACGCCTCATCTGTAGGCAGATATAAGCGTCCAGTGAAGAGGGCTTCACTGAAAGTGGCGGGTATGGGGGGGGGGGGGGGGTGGCAGGGGGAAGGGTTTCCCACTGAGGACACCTATACTTCTACCAACAAAAATGGGCGGGAAGCAGCGGGGGGAGAAGCTATTTCCTCTCATATACAGCCAAGACGCGTCCGTATATATAACCCTTGGCGTGTATATATGAAAACAAATCAATATTCAGCAAGTACATGCACTTCTGCGATGGCGTATATATATGAATAAAATGGTGGTTTTCGTGCAGTGAATACATTTCATATCATCAACTCAGCTGACCACATCGCAACACCTACTACTTAAGCCCAGATAAGAGGGTGGACCGCTCGGCGGGGTTCTGTGCCATACTGTAGGGTGTGCGTTATCGTTAATCAATCCAAGGTATTTTCAGGTATTCGGAATATCCACACTGTATTTTCCTTTATTTGTACATGTGTTGGTTCCTCTACAATCAATAATCAGTAATTAATCAATTAAGATATGAGGTTTAACTATGATAGCCCCGGGGTTTCTCGGAGCTCTCCGAGAAATCTCAGAGTAGGTTCTTGATGGTCTCCTCTCTGCAGGGGCTCCTGGGCTTAGAAGACTCGCCAGCGGCGTTGAGACTGTCAGTTTTTTTAACTCAAAAAAATGTTGACATTCTGCTCCCAAATCCTGGTAGGAGAGAAGTAAAAGGGCCTGACCGAGGACCCCCCGCGGCTACAAGAAACCCCGGGGTGGTTATAATTAAACTTCATGTCTTAATCATTTCATTACTTAGCTGACACTCTAGGAGCCGCGGGGTGGCGCTCCTGGGCTACTTCATTTCGTTTCGAGCAGTAGTCATCGATTTTCCCCAACAAGTAATAAACCTGAGGTGCAGACAGTAGGTTTATTCAACAAATGATCATCCCATAATCGACATTATCCAACTCAATACCCTAACTAAAGTCAAACAAACAGCTAGCATAGGAGTCTGACTGAAGCTGTCTATCCCATAACACACAAAAGCAAAGAACTAGAGACATATCTTATCCTCAAAGTGATCAGCATATTTGATAGGCAGTCAACGCCTGTCAGCCAGTCATACTCGTAGCATATGGTACGTTCATCATTGTATAAATAAATAACAATTAAAAGGTTTTAAGTATAGTCAGTCTATGAATTGTTTTCTGTAACCCACTTGCAGGGGATGTGCATCTATAGAGATCATGTAGGGCCTGGCCATGAGCAATCTCGGGTCGTGCACATATCTTGATAAGTGAGTAAACACACATAACCGCTTGTTCTAAAAAACTTAACCTGAACCTTAGAACTAGGGCATTCCTTATAGAATCATTGGATTTCAACCTACTTGAATAATGTGTAACACATTTTCCGTTCACCAGGAAATGGCGCTTGTTTTCAGGCGATGCTGAGGTCAGACACAAAAGATCTGCTGTTGTAAGACTGTTGTAAGACCACCGTGAGACTGTTGTGAGAATATTTTGAGAAAGTTGTGAGACTGTTGTGAGACTAAAGGGGCCACCGGACCGGCTATGGCAATGCTAATTCTGTTTACATTACTAATTTGTCTTTAATTATAATTTCGTCAATACCTCCATTAAAAACCTCCAACAAATTTCAGGAAAACTACCAATCAAGACACTCTGTTTCTATTTTTGACGAGTTTTCAAAGTCAACATTTGAGGATTTAAATCTATTTCAAGATTAGTGAATCTTTTTGAATCATACATGCAAAAAGAGTAGATTATACCATATCTTCTGTTATGATAGACACATTGGGGGAAATATTATATGATTTCAACGACCGGTGCTGTTCCATCGATGACTGATAGGCCTTTGCTACTTGCTACATTTCACGAACGGTGAATAACGCTGACATTGACCCCTCTTTCCGGGAAACCCGGGCCACCTGGTGGACAGGTAAGGTGCTAAAAACGATTGAATAGGTTTCCTGTGCTACCGGTGACACAGTAGCTCAAGCATGCAGCTACTAGATGGTGCCTAAGTGTTGCTAAAAGGTCTTAAGAGGTGCGACCTAGTCTCACCATAGAGATGGAGATATGTGATGATAAGATGATAAGACCCGCCCACAGCCGGCCCTCGTCTTGTCACCCGTCGGATCGAGTTTTTTACAGGTCGACTTGGTTACGGGTCGAGTTCTCCAGATGTTCTGTAGATGTGATAGCGATTTCCATTGTTCATGTTAGAGAAACACTAGTATTTCTATCATTGCTCAGGATTCAGTGGAGAGTGCTCACGTCGTTTTCGATTGACGTGCATAGGCGGCCATTACAAGATGGCGCCAGTGTGAAGAGGGTCAATTCTCTCAGAGACAGGGTGAGAGGCGTCATTCTGTGACGCAGATGCACCTCGGATATCATCAATAGCAGGCGTGCGAGTTGCAGAGGAGGGGGGTGGGGGGTGGTTATTGAACCCTCTCGACTTGTTTGAGGATGATCCAGCTATCAAACGGTAGAGTATATTCAAGCCTTTCACTACTGAGTTGTCTGAGAAGTTAAGGGTGTCCGGCTTTTGTGGTAATACGCGGGAAGAATTGACGTGGGCAAAGTCTGTGTGTAGGTGAGCACCCATAACCGCGCCATGATCAGTTGTGACTTTAGATAATTTAGAAAGAGGGCATATTCGTGTATACATGTAGCGGTTCACTGAAGGTGATTTGTGTGGCCGGTGCATTCCTCTTACCCCCCCCCCCCTCCCCCCCCCCCCAAAAAAAAAACCCCCCAAAAAAACCAACCCACCACCACCTCCTTGAGAAAAGACCATCAAGCACCTCTTCACCCAACCACCAAGATGCAGAGACCAGGGAGGTGTTTTATAGGAGACAGAGCCAATGTTAGTTCATGAAGCAGTCACTAGGTGTTTGGGGGACAGAACCTGTATTCTTTTTTTTCTTCTTTTTTTTATTTGATAAACATTAAAGACGATGTACATTTCGCCGCAGATCGCAGCGTTCTTCCAGTGCATACCCTAAACATCACAATACACATCACAAAGTCATATACACACCAGCCATCCTCCCCCCTTTTCTAACATTATTTCCCACAAAATATTATAGTACGTCTTGTATCTTTTACATAAACACTGTTATTACAATAAAAATTGCTTTAATTTTCTTCCTATTACATTAGAGAATTATTCATAATATCAATATACTTCATCAAAACATGATGCATCTGGAATACTAAACGATTTATTGATCGACTTAGATTCCCTCTGTTCTTACCAAATTCAACTGTCTTTCAATGTTTTACCATGGTTCCTTGACTCTCTAGACCCATCCCAGAGCAGGAAGATATATAATGCTAAAACCCAGGACATGATGTTTCTCACATGGAATACTTCATTTACATATGTGAGCAAGGCAAGAAAAGTGACAATTCCCAATTATCACTCACTCCTTTTGCACCTCCATTAGAGAAGAACAGCTACCTTTTCACCTTCATTAGTGAAGAACACCTACTCGGGGGGGGGGGGGGGGGCGTCATGGTGGCGCCCATGACTCATAGGCTTATAGACAAGGTGCTGCATAGACCTGTTGAGTTGAAACGATCACTAATGGTCTAAGGCCTATTTGGGTATAGCTTTGCCATACATGTGCAGGTAAGATAATTCGACTGTGCAACGGAAACGGTCACTATCCACGATCATCACTACTGTAAACACCTCCCAGTGTCTATGTGTCTCATCGGAGTGCTCAGCTAATCATGACCAATCACTACAGATATAACTACCTCATTGAATCTCTGGTGCTTGACATTTTTTTTTTTTTTTTTTTTTTAATTTTGATAAATACAGACATTACAATCGCCCTGGTCGTGGGCGTTCTTTCTTGCGTCGTCCAGAACATATATTACATTACACAAGACAGAACTAACATAGGACATTAACAACAGACATAACATAAACAGTACATCACAACACAAACAACACAGAATTTTTTGCCCACCAGTAATCTGCAGTCCGTTCTTCGGTATTAAATCCACCCAATCACACCTCTAACTCATAATACTAATTATATTGTTCACACACAAGCCAGAGCATGTTATTTCTTAACTTTTTCTTGTTTTACCTGATTTGATTTATTTTGGTTTGGATAACCCATTCATATTCATACATCGTAATTTATTCAAATAAATCCCAGGTCATATGACTCCGAGAATACTCTATCAGGTCATATGACACCGATTTCATTGGCATATAGCCTGTACCTTTTCATAGATCTCTGGTTTCATTAAATAGATCTTGATTTCATTTTTGAACTCTTTCTTAGCAACTAATTTCTGCGTACTATGTTTTAGCAAGTTCCATAGCTCACTACCTTGGTAGAGCGGGCTATGTTTATATTTCTCTGTCCTTGGCCTCTTTATTTTTAGTTGTGATTTCTGGTTACCACGGGTATTGCAGGTTCCTCTCATTTCTAGCAAATTACCTGGTATCTTTTGCCACCAATGGATCATCATCAGTAATTGAACAGCTCTTCTGTAAAAAATGGGCCTAATACGCACTTGATCATACAATTCCAAGACATGAACGTCTGTGTTTTTCTTAACAGAGAGTGCAGTTCTAAGACAGTTATTGATTATGATCTGTAATTTATTTCTGTTTTTTGCAGATGTGCTGCAATAGATGTAACCTACGTACTCTAGTTTTGGCAGGATCATTTGTTTTACGATCTTTACCGCAGTGTCTGTATTCAGACAATATCTGATTTTTCGTAATTTGAACCACCTTTGTCGTACATCTTTGAGGATTTTCTCCACGTGGAGGTTGTAGTTCAAGTTCTGGTCTATAAGTACTCCAAGGTAGTTATACAATTTCACTACTTTCAGCTGTTGTGTATCTACAGTACAGGTGAGGTCATCATTATTACATCCGATCCACATTAAGTTCGATTTTTTAATATTAATAGTTAGTTTTTTCTGTTTAAAAAATTCGCT